>VXBW01006323.1:42412-61956 GCA_013400375.1 Thinocorus orbignyianus
CCTCAGCGCCCACTGAATCCCCCTCCAGTCCCCTCAGTGCCTGGCTGGGTCCCCTCATCTCCTCAGGGCCCCTCCGTTGCCTCAGCGCCTGGCTAGGTTCTTCCATCCCTTCAGGATCCGGATAAATCCCCCCTCCCCCNTGAGAGGAGCCCGGTGACTGACCTTCGGTCCTGCCTAAATCCCTACCCCCGTCCCCTCAGCGCCCGGCTGGGACCCCCTCGTCCCCTGAGGCTCCATTAGTGTGTCCCCCCCGCCCTGTCCCCTCAGCACCCACTGAATCCCCCTCCATTGCCTCAGCGCCTGGTTGGGTCCCCTCANATCCTCTCAGGGTCCCGTTAAATCCTCTCATCCCTGCGGTTTTCTATCCCCTCAGATCCCACTCAATCCTCCCCATTGCCTCAGCGCCCACCTGGGTCCCCCATCTCAGATCCCACTAAATCCCCCTGTGTCCCCTCAGATCCCAGTAAATCCTTCCATCCCCTCAGGGCCTGGCTGGACCCCTCCAAGTCCTTTGAGGCCCCACTAAATCTCCCCCACCCCATCCCCTCAGGGTCCCGCCAAATCCCTCTCTCCCTGTCCCTTCAGTGCCCAGCTCAGTCCTCCATTCCCTCAGGGTCCACCAAATCCCCTCAGGGTCCCACCAAANACCCCATCCCCTCAGGGTCCCGCCAAATCCCTCTCTCCCTGTCCCTTCAGTGCCCAGCTCAGTCCTCCATTCCCTCAGAATCCCACCAAATCTCTCCATCCCCTCAGGGTCCCGCCAAATCCTCTCCCCCTGCCCTCTTGGTGCCCAGCTCAGTCCTCCATTCCCTCAGGGTCCCGCCAAAACCTCTCATCCCCTCAGAGCCTGGCTGGATTCCCTCAGATCCCGGTAAATCCCCCCATCCCCTCGGTGCCTGACTGGGTCAGTCTATCCCCTCAGGGTCCTGCTAAATCCCCCTTCTCTCTTTGTGCCCCAGAACCTTCTCCCGTTGGAAGGGGATCGGCCCAAGGAGGTGTCAGGAGGGTTGGCCTGTGAGCCTCAAGCCCTGGCACCATGTTCTATATGCATTTGCTCGTCAACAAGCGTGGGCCATTGGCCAAAATATGGCTTGCTGCCCACTGGGAGAAGAAGCTCACCAAAGCTCATATATTTGAGTGCAATTTAGAGACTACTGTTGAAAAGATCATCTCGCCAAAGGTACGCGATTAAATGATAACGTGTCTTCTGCTAAGTTCTGGGCTAGAGGTATACATCTTTGGTAGGGAACAGGACTATAGCTATCACAGAGACTGACATAGTAGGACAAATTCATGGCTATTTCAAAACCAGTGTGAGGTAAACTCCTACTCTGATTTTATTCAGTTCTCACTCAGATAAAATCTCCATCCTGTTAAATGGCAGTTATATAAATATTTCACTTGCTATTTCACTCCTAGAGGTCTGTGGCATTGCATTTATGTGCAGTGTAAGAAAATGTTGCCACAATATATTCAAATGTATTTCTCTGCACGCTGACAGAGCTCCAGGGAGCACTGTGTGGGCACCAATGGCCAAGGAGTCACGGGATGTGGGTTTGAGCCACTCCTGAGGCAACACAAGCCCATCTGTGAGGTGTGGTGTGGTAGCACTGGTCTTTCTCTGGAGACTTTTGAGTACCAACTGAGGGTATTGTTCAATGCAATTTGGGAAATGTTGGGATTTGAGGAAATTGTCTCAAAAAGATTGAAAAGTCAGCTGCTTAACCGAAGTCAAGGGACTAAGAAAACTGATGTGAAATTGTGCACAGACCATTTGAGGAGAGTGCATTTGCTGATCTCATAATAAATAACTCTTGACAGATTGTAACCATACTTCCACTTTCGATGGAATTATTCCAGGTCCCCCATTATAAGCTTTTAAATATATAATTAAGCATATTTAGTGCTTATAAGAGTATCTCTGTGAACAGTCCTGGAGGCTGAAGTCCTCTGCATGTTGCAGAGAAGGTATGACTCAAGCAAGCGCGGATGCAGGCAGTCAAGCACCCGTGAGTCAGTCCCTGGCCTTGCCATTGCAATTGCATCCAAAGGAACGGTGAGGAACACTTTGCACTGGCACTAAATGATGGCTCAGGACATCCAAGGCTTTCAGCTGGTGCAAGCAGATTCAGATTTTTTTTGCTTTTCTCCATGAAAATACGTACCTGCTATTTGGTAACCCAGATTTCATTGTCTGTCTTGCATGGGTTGTGATTAATGATGTTGAAATGATCGTGATATTATTTGGAAGTGTTTTCCAAGAGGTATTAGCTAAGCACCCTCTACTTTCCCTTGCCTGCTGTCCTGTCTGGCATCACCATGACCATGTTAAATGTGCTTGGTGCAGGAAGACTTTGCATAAATAAGGACATAGTTATGGCCTTTATTTGCATAAATAAGAGCACAGGTATGGTGTCTGCTCACTTAAATAGCCAGTGTCAAATTCTAGGACATGCACAGCTAGTTTCTGTTTCAGAATGTGTTACACTGTTTGTTGGGAGCCAGCTGAGAGGTTTTAGATCAAGTTTTGAGAGCATCAGTTCAGGACTTCTGCTTTGGCATGGCAATATCTAGGAACAGAAGCGATTAGAAATTCCTGGCGCTGATAATTTATTTCTGTTTACCATCATCTATATCCCCACAAAACCATGTTGAATTTCGTAGAGCTCTGTACTGGCATATGTTACTGGAACTCTGTTACTACTGTGTAATATTTTCATTGTCATGTTTTTGCCAAAAATACTAACTCCTGAACAACTTTTTTAAAATCACCACAGTTTACAATAGCTCTGCGAACCTCTGGGCACTTACTGCTAGGAGTGGTGCGAATTTACCACAGGAAAGCAAAGTACCTCTTGGCAGACTGTAGTGAAGCTTTGACAAAAATGAAGACAGCCTTTCGCCCAGGTATGTACAGAATTCTGCATTTTTCCATCTGTGTGCTTTACAGCTCTCACAGTAAAAGGTAATTTTGGACATTTCTGTTAAATACACGTCATTGATCACACAGGAAATTGAACATAGTAGTTCCTACTGCTGATGTTTAGTCTGGCTTAATTTAATGCCATTTCAGGTCTTTAACTCCCTTAAAAGAAGCAGTATCTTAAGTGGTCGTATGAGAAGAAGCTTGAATTCAGCCCCCAGTTGCTAGATAATTAATTTTAATTTCTGATGACACCAACAACATGTCTAACAGTGTGCTTGTGCCAGATCTGACAGTGCATTTTGAGCTCTGGCCATGTAGCCAACAAGAAGGGAGCGGAGGTGGCTGGGTCCTTTTCCCACAGGTCGTGTATTTGTCATATTTAGGTGCCAAATGGAGAAGCACTTTTTGCAGGGCAAAACAGGGCAAAAAAAGGGCAAAAAACAGAGCACCAGGATCTATTGCCAACCTTAATGCTCTTTGTGAGCTGGTCTGTTTGCAGAATACTGAATGCCTGCTTCACATTGTTCTCAAGACTATGATTGTGATTAGTTAGTATTTGTAAACATTTAGAAATCTCTAGAAGAAACACTTAAGTGCATTGTAGTATCTATTTTTAATGGATACTACAGTAGCTTATAGAGGATTGCACAGCACAAGCACAGGAGACAAGGGTAGCAACTACAGTAAGGAAAACTCAGCTAGGTATAAGGGGGGAAAAATGCGCAGTGGAAGTGATAAAATGCTGAAGCAGGCTGTCCAGGGACACTGTGAAACCTCCATCAGCAGAAATAGTCAAAAGTGATCTTAGAAATTTACCCTGTTTTGAGCAAGAGGTTGGATTGGATGACCTTCAGAAATCCCTTCTCACTCAAATTGTTCCAGGATTCTCTGATTGCCAAGTATTTGCTGTCTGACTTCATAATTATTTGATGCTAGAGAATAGCATTATACAGACACTAGAGAGAAAAAGACAACACAATAATTCATTTGAAGTGGTGTGAAAGACTCTTGGCTAAATGTCAGCTGTGAGAATCTTTCAGGGACTTAGAGCAGCTGTTCATAACCCTGATGTATTTACAGTATTTCAGGTCCTGAATCAGCACACACTTCTCCATGTGTCTGTAAAAAATATGGCTTCTACCTGTAAATTAAGGATTTTAATTCCACTTTGGACTCCTGTTGACAAAGTGCCTAAGCTTTGCTTTTTTGTTGTTTAGAATCACACAGACCTTCCTGACAGGTTTATGGTCTTACCATATGTACTTGGGAGAACATTGCTTTTCTTTTATTGATGCTTGTTTTGTTCTGTTGTCTGTTTCTTTTAGGACTTGTTGACCTTCCAGAACAGAACTTTGAGGCTGCTTATCAGTCCATTACATTACCTGAAGAATTTCATGATTTTGAAACACCGCTGCCTGATTTGACGTAAATGCTTCCCTAATTTTTATTCATTATTTTAGTATGTCCCGGTTTGAGGTAAAACAGAATTAATTTTCTGTTCAGTAATTTCACTTTTTCAGCTGAGTCTCTTCTAACTAACTAAACTCTGAAATTAACAGCAAATTGTTCAGAAAACTGTTCACTCTCACAGTGATAAGACCTGATTATTGAAGGAATGGTGTGCAGAGAGGCCTTTACTCATACTTATTGCTATAACAACCAAGGGCAGGTATTTTTGTTATTTGCCCTGTTGGAGGGTGGGAAGTGGAAAAGCGTCGAGGGGTCACATCTGCAGGGAGGAACGGACAGGACAGGTGACCCAAAACTGACCAACAGGGTATTCCATCCCATCTGCATCATGCTCAGTATAAAAAGCTGAGGGATCACAGGGTCAACTCTCTTCAATGGCCAACATCTGAGGAGGACCCCGCCTGTTTGTCTGCCTTTGATCCTGATCCGTGCCTTCCTGACTTCCAGAGCTAGAATCCAGCTCCTCTCAGTCACTGAGACCAGTCTGGAACTTTTTCCTATGCCTACTGGTGATGTGATCATCATCCTGGGAGCTTGATATGCTTTTGTATACATTCTATACTTTTTTTCCCTTTTTTAAATTTTCTTTTTATTATTTATTAATTCATTATTTATTAATATTTTTATTACAGTAGTTTAGTTTTTTCCTAAACTCATAGGAAGGGGCCAACTGTCATTCTGGTTGATCAACCCGGCCAAAACCACACCACAGTATTTTCAGAAGCAAAAGATACTCTTACTGGTATCTGATCAAGACTCAGATGGAATTGTTTTAATTTCGTAACTGAATTCTCCTAAATTCCAGCTCAGTTTTACAAGGCTGCAATCACAGGAACTGTGTTTTTGTGGAGTTCCTCGAAGACCGTCTAATCAACAGACCTTTACAATGAAATAATGTATTGAACTTAAGACTTCAGACTTTTCTAATTTTAAATTGTCTGCAAGCTACTTTCTGACCACAAGAGCTGATATAAAAGTCAGCATAAATGCTGTTGTAAGACCCGGGAAGCTTTGGCTGGTAACCCTGCAATGTTGGACTGTTCCATTGTGCAACCGCATTTAATTTCTGCTCCATTGCTCTTTGTCTCTGGGTGTTTTATCAGCAGCAGTCAGCTTGGCTCCTGATGAAAAGCCAGCATATTTATTTGGCTTTTCTGACACAAATCAGCATTAATGTAGAAAAACTGATAAAAAGCAGGAGGCCAGGACATGTTTCTGGTGGCTCTGATGGCCCCAAGGGTTCAAGGATAACAGGCTTCCACAGGGACTTCCTCTGGACCTCATCATAAATACAGTTAGATGAGATCTGTAAGTGTTTAGTATTTTGTAACTGCAGCTGTGATATCATACTATTTATTGAAGTACCTCAGTGTGCTACCTCTGTAAAGTGTGCCTTTTCTGCTTTCCCAAAGAGTTTGTGTGGTTTGATTTACAGATGATGGCGTTACACTAATTAGATGCCTTTTACGTGACAAGTGTCTGGTCAGTAGCATTTTTTGGATGGGAACAAACTCACACAACAAGCCCAAGTTCAGTGGCAGAAGAGAGGGGAGAAACATGAAACATGGAAAGGAGGATGGGTACTTCCTTCATTCCTATAAATATGCCTGCTGTTTCTAGAAGGGGTTGCTTTCTGGGTCATTTCATCATGGAATTCCAGGTGGGGGGGCTATGAGGGGGAGCATTTCAAAGCTGAGTGAGTGAAATGCTTTCCCCACCCCACAGACCTCTTCCAGCTCTCTCCTGGTACAGCTACTGCACTGCAGAGTGTACACTGCGGGTTGCACAGGAGCTTTGGGTAGCAAAGAAGGCAGCTGCCCACTTACTTAGAGGTATCAATTTTAATAAACATACAGCACCTGTTCTCCATATGCTTATTTTTAGCTTTTAGAGGAAAATCAAAGTAGTGAATTTTATCAATAAAACTTCAAATGGCTTGAATGCAAATAGCGTTGGGAAACAGTTGTTCTTTCTCCACAAAAATGAAGGTCAGCCAGAGGACTTTCAATGACATAAGAAACAGAACTATTTTGGGGATTTACAATAAAACATCAGGATTGAAGACTGTTTAGAAATAAGTTTTCATATTCCAGCTCAACGGTCAATAGGTTTCAGTTCACACTATATTTTGTATCATTTTGTTGTGGTTTTGGTGTTTTTTTTTCATCAGTGCCATTGATGTTGCTGAACACTTCACCTTGAATCAGAGCAGAGCTGAAGACATCACACTTACAGAGGGTTACGAAAGCAGCATGCTTCTCTGTGACAGAACCTTTGGTGAGAGAAGTTGAGAAATTAGAAATATTCCATAAGGAAAAGTTTGTTTTATGCAACATTTTGTATAGTCTGAGTCCTTTTCATGTGTGAAAAAGCTGTCATTAAAAGTGTATTTATTTAATGTTTTTGCTGATTGGCCTGTTATACTGTCTTATGCTTAAATTTTTATGCATGTACTCTACCTAAGTAATCTGATACTGGAAACTGAGAATCAAGCCCAACATTTTCTGCTTTTTACTGAATTAGCTACAATTGTTTATTGTTTATTCCATTTGAGGCGTGGGCTATCTTACACTCTTTTTAAAACTATTTGCAAACGTAGGAAGTGCATAAATATGTGTTTCAAAAATTGATGCAGAGGAAGCATCACAAATTCTGTGTTTATTCAGATGAAGAACCAGACGCACTGAGGAAGCAGAGCTTCTCCGATGGCAGCACCTCAGCGAGCAGCAACAGTCTTGTGGCTGATCACACCTCTGCCAGCATCAATGCAGAGAAGTCAGCCCTGCGTGAAGATACGTATGGTTTTGAGCATGACTGTTTTGGAGATGAGGAGGATGCTGTGGATATGATTGGTAGGGTTTGCCACAGATAAACAGAATTAATGTCTTTCCAAATGTTTTTATTCTTATAGGGAAGCAAACAAGACAGCATGAAATTGTTTCCAAACATAAATTGTATCTTTTTGTTTGTTTGTTTGTTTTCATCCTTCCTTTTTGTTTTTTTTAGACTTGTCACTAACTCTATGATCACTTGGCCAAGTAAAAATCGTATTTAAGAAGATATTTTAGTTTTATAGAATTAAAGGTATTAATATTTTCAAAGGTGAAATAATGTATCATTTCTACCTTTAATGTCGTAATAACAAAGGCAGCAAAAGAGATTCTACATCTTTATGATTTAAAGTATTTATGTAACCCTTTGTAGATTTACACCTTTTAAACAATATCAGTATCATACTTTTCAAAGAAAAGGTGAAAACCTCAAAATTAAAACTAACATTCTTCTTTTTATACTGCTAAAGCCAGTTGTATCACTGATGCCATCTTTGGAAGCTCAGCTTTTTTATTTGCACAGAACCAACCTTAAATGAGTAACGTCAGGCTGTTTTTAGGCTATTTCATGACTTCTAAAGCTTAGAACAATTAAAACTATGTATTTTGTGTTTAAGAAATCCTGTTGAGGGATGAGCAAAATGGCCTAGATAAAGATGTTGATATGGAGGAAGAACGTCCTTTGGCACAAGATCTGCCAGAGAACAGCACAGCCGGTGAGTTTGCAGTGTCTGCTCTGTCTTACATGGACCCTCTGTTCCTGTATTAATCCCTAAAGTTACATTCAGCTTTGTACAATATCCCCTGCCTTTTTCCTTTGTTCATGTCTTTTGCTTTTTTTCTAATAGCTTCACCCACTATTTTAGGTATAATTTAATTTAGCCTAGGGATTCCAGATTTGTAACTTGAAATTGTTTTGAAACTTCTGTGTGACATCCTGTTGGATACGCTGTTGATCCACCCTGCTGCTTAGTCAGTATGGTACCACTTTTGTGGGGGAAAGGAAGCTGAAACAGGGTGTGCTGTAACTTTGAACTTCATCTATGAGTGTTTCTGGCTTCACATTTCATCGACAGAATGACACTTTGGTAGTTCATAAAGGTGCTGTTAGCCTTCTTCTGATTTGATATTGATGAATTTTTTTTTTTTTTAATTTGGAAACTTTTTTTTATATCTTAAATTTACCCTTATGCCCCCAGCAAGTTGTTACTTTCAAACTGAGAATTCTGAACCCACTTTAAAGGACCTGCCCCTCCTTGCACTAGTACTAGTTCTACCTGTTCCTTTTACTTTGGCAGAAACCTCCACACTGCCATGCAGTTGCCTGGAACTGCAGACAGATAGGTATTGAAAAGAAACACTTTTCCCCCAAAATATTTTTCACCAGGTGGGTTTTCTTCCAGATCAGCTCTTCAGCCTGTTCCACCACCCAGTCATCCAGGTTCTGGTGCCAGCAAAGGTAGGTGTGCAATGCAGAATGAGAGCAGCAGCAGTGCCAGCTACTCACACACAAGGGTGTCAGATTATAGAGGAAATCATAGTTTTCTAATTCTGATCTTTTTGGTCTGTTATAATTTTGTGTCATGAGATTGAGACATTATTCCATCCTGTAAACTTTTTTTTTCCCTTTGGGTTATTTGCTGTGTTTTCTTATAGTCGAGTCCAACAATGCCAACACCACTGTTAAGCAAGTCAGTCACCTAATGAATGAAACAACACTTTTATCAAAAGAAGAAGAAGGATTTGTGCTTGAGCCAGTTGATGATACAGGTCAGAACTTGACCAGTTTCTTGCTGATTGTTTGTTTGTCATCTTGTTAGTGAAAATATTTGCAAAACAGGGTATTTCCACTTCAGATTTCATCTGCTCCTGCTCAGAGTTCTATTTTATGGTAACTATTACACAGAAGCAGTAGCAGGTCATTCATCTGATCTGCCCAAATCTCTGCTTACAGTTTTTTTTCTCATAACAAATGGAGTTTTGTTGTTCTGCAGTTCTGTGAGTGGTGCAAGCCTGGCCTGTTCATGAGTGTTACTGAAGTTTCAGCTAAAGAACTGTTATTGCTGGTGACACAACAGTGATTCTTATGTGTAAAATAACAATCTTGAAACTTTCAGGCCTTTGTGAAAGTTTGTTTTTTTAAACTTTCAACTTTAAGAAGATCCAGAAAGAGGAATGCTTCATTTCTTTGTTTCATTTCATTGTTGACAGGCTCAAAGGGTTGGGGTTGTTCAGCCTGGAGAAGAGAAGGCTCCCAGGGAGATCTTGTAAAAGCCTTCCAGTTCCTGAGGGGGGCTACAGGAGATATGGGGAGGGACTCTGTCAGGGAGTGGAGTCACAGGACAAGGGATAACGGTTTTAATTTGAAAGGGGGGAGATTTATATTAGATATTAGAAAGAAATTCTGGCCTGTGAGGGTGGTGAGGCACTGGCCCAGGTTGCCCAGAGAAGCTGTGGATGCCCCATCCCTGGAGGGGTTCAAGATCACGTTGGGCGGGGCTTGGAGCAACCTGGTCTGGTGGGAGGTGTCCTTGCCCAGGGCAGGGGGGTTGGAACTGGATGGTCTTTAAGGTCCCTTCCAACTCTGACCATTCTGTGATTCTATGATTTCTTCTGTGAATACATCTAAACGTCACCTATCACGTTGGTGGCTGTTAGCAAATACACAAGTTCATGTTGACACTAATTTAGAGCACTGGAATTTTTCAGCTTGCCAAAAGAATATTCAGGAAGTTATGGCTGTATGACCAAACTATGTGTCTCTTCTGCATTTACTATGTACATCTTAGTTAAATTGCTAAAGGATTAAACTGACGAATACAGACTTTAATTATGAGATAATGAAACCTGTTGAGTACATCAGGAATTCTTGGAACAATAAACTTCCTGATGGATTAAAGATAGCTTATTCAGTCTTGTTGGTCTATCATGGGTTCTCATTAAGTCTTCATTTTCCTGGTTCTTTAGTATAATAGTCATATGGCTTCCGTAATTAGACACATGTGAATTTCCTGTACAAGAATACAAAGAATATACTCGATGAAAACTCTTGGAGAAATGGCCCATGCTCTTGCACTTTGATTTTCAACTCTGTGGGGTGTTTCAGGAGGTCAGGAGCCTGTCCGTTTGCTTCGCAGTGCTTTTTTGTGTGTGTCTTTAAGTGTTCTGTAAATAAACATTATTAGACTTTTGTTGTTGTTGTTGGGTTTTGTTTTTAAATACTTGCTCTATTTAGCTGTCACCCAGAGAAAAAAAAATAAAAGAAAGAGGAAGTTGCTTGTGGATGCAAACAAGGAACTCAGCTGCAGCACTATGTACAACCAACTGAATGACTGCACAGACATCCTTACGACATTAGACCTTGCACCCCCAACGAAGAAAACAATGATGTGGAAGAAATCAGGAGGTGCAGATAAACTCCTGTCCCAGCCTGCACTGCCTGTGTTTCATGCTGAGCTGCAAATGGTAAAGATCGATTCCTTGTAGGTTTTTTTATGTATAGATTATAGGACTGTTGCACATCTAGAATCTTAACTGGGAGAGATTTTGCAGACTTGGTTTTATGTGAACTCCTACCAAGCTGCAGGTGTGTAGCATCATTGAAGGTATTGTTTTGCAGTGCAGTTCAGTTGGATACCTGATATGATTATTTGCATACTCACCACTAATTGCTTCATCAGAAATACCATCTGTAGAGCTCATGGCTTTAATCTCCAGCACCCCAATAACAAGTTAAAAATGACAAGGAAACCTGAGAGCTGATTTTTTCAGCTCATGTAATGGCACCTGGCTGGTGATACACTAATACACAACTTTTTTGATTTCTGACAATTTCTTTTCTATGTTCTACTTTGATTTTTTTTTGATCTGTTTTGTTTCTGTTCTGTAAGGAACATGACACCACGTCTTTCTTCTGCATTTATTTTAAAGATACATGAGGCTTAAACTTGTTAAATATTGTTAATGGGTTTGGAAACGTGATATACCAATTTCTTTTCTATTTTCCCAATTGGAGATTAAGCTTCTAGCTGGAAAGCAGGCAGGGACTTGCCTTTCAGAGGACCAAGAGGTTTTTGATTACTCCATCACTGTGGCTAGAAGGGTAGGCCAGGCCACTCTTTCCTGTGGCTATGGATCTTGCTACTTTTTTTTGCACAAGAAAGATGTTATTGTTTCATGAAAATATGATCTATTGTGTCATATAGAGGCACACAAGCCTCTTGTGTCCTCATGTAGTATCTGACAGATCATTCAAGGAAAGTGTTGATAAGCTAAAGAAGAGATCAGCGTGCATACAAGGAACGATACGGTGCCTCATGTTAATTGCACTGTTTCTTCTGTCGTGAAGCTTTGAGAGATCTGGGAGGCAGGGTCTGCAGGCAAACAGCTCCCCAGCTCTGTTACAGCAGCACAGCTTCACCACTTAGAGTCGAGCTGCAGAATTGCAACTTGCTCTTTATGAGGATGAAAAATACACGCTGGTGCATGGGGAGAGAAATCCAGGCAGAGATAACTGCAGATGTTTTTTGTTGGTTTCTTTTTTTCTTTCATCCCTCCTTACTGGCTGGCTTCAAGGGGAAACAATCCAAGCTGTTCCTAAGACATTTCTTCCTGGAGTTCAATGCCAAAGTTGAAGCTGCAGATGGAAATTACTTTTTTTTAAAAATTGCAGGTTTTCAGAATGACCTAATTCAAATATGTAAAATCTAGGTGCAGCAATTAACATACAGCTCATAATCATACCTTTGTGTTGATGTTTGCCAATAATCTGACGTGATATTCTGAAAACAAATAAAAGTAATTGTTTTCAGTTGTTTGAAGAATGCTTCAAGAGTCATGGATTTAAGATTAAAAGAAATGGAATGCAGATGGAGTCTGAAATAGAAAAAACAAGAAGAGAGCAAGATACCACAGGTAATATTTCAATTCTGTTGGGGCAGAATTAGCTGTTAGAAAATATTTTACATAATATTTGAGACACATGTGCATGGTGTGTGTGTGCAATATTTTACAGATCAAAGGCCAAAAAAGTTATACATGAAGGAAGTTGACTGTTAATTATTTTTTAAAAAAAGTTTTTTTGTTTTTTTTTTAATAAGTACTAAACAGTTCTTTTGTTCCTTAGATTAGAAATTAAATGCAAGCCTTTTTCTTCCTTGTGGCATAGGGAGGTATTTTTTGTTTCACCTTTGTTTTCCCTAATTGGCTACCAAACTGCAAATTTGTGGTTGATGGGGTTTTCTTATGGAAAAAGAAAATAAATTAAAAAAGCTTCCCATATATTCCAAGCTTAAACAAACCACTCTCCAAACTTCCAAATTCATGTAAATAACTTCTGTTTGCATCTTGAAGATTGTGTTTTGGTTAATATCAAGCCAGAAGTGTTCCGTTATAGATGTCCTGAGAAGGTGATGTATCTGCCTTCGCTCCTTTGCTCTGCTAGAAATGTCATCTGCATGTCTGTCTTAGAAGTTCATCAACAAAACCACCTCCTGCAAGTCCATAAAGGTCAACTTTTAGATGCTTCCCAGAAAAACTCACTTGAAACATTCTTCCTCTATGACCCTATTAGGAATGATATTTATTCTATATTTACTCATTCTGGCTCTCACAAAGATTGCTAGACTAGAGTATGATTTTTCTTTTTCAATGTTTCTTTTGTTTGTTTTTTTTTAAATAGATTCTCAATAATTTCCTCTTAAACCTTGTTTTTTTATTAATACAGAGATGCTGATAGTAGAAGAGCCGAGTTACCTGCAGGAGTCAGCTCATTCAGAGACTGAGAGAAAAATTAGAAATGATTCCTTTATGTTGACATCACAGAATAACAGAAATGAAACTCATGAAGACTGTGGTGAAAATATAGTGAGCAGTTTCCATAAATTTTAGAGACCTAAGTGTATTTATTGGTTTCATTTTATGCTAGGGCTCCATTTAAAACATGTTAAGAAATTACTACTACATGTTTGAAAAAGATGCTAGAGAGCCAATATAGCATTAAGTAGCTTGTGTCTTGGAAGTTTGTTTATAAGCACATTGGTAGACTCTCACAATGAATGAAATATTAATTAAAGTATCTATTAATCAGTATAGATTACAGTCTAATCACTAAGCATATGTAAAACCTTAATATGAAATGTAGCCTCTTTGTACTGAAGAGATAAATATAATCATCTTTATAAAGGATTAAACTTACATTTTGTGTCTCATATTTAGGAAATATTTATGCAATAGCAAATTATCTATTTCTGCCACCTTTATTTAGTCTAACATGAAAGGGCATTCTTTAGAGAATGTGAGGCTTAATAAAGTTGGAAAAGAATGACAAAATTGGACCTAATGGCAGCAGAAAACACAGGGTCTGCTCCTGAACTGAGTCCATAGGTGTAGATTCAGCTGTAGGATAAATATGACAGCAACTTTCCTATGTAAGAAAAGACCATACAATGAAATACTTTTGGAAAGCAGTTATTATAATACATTATTTGAGCAGAATTATGTAATTGAGAATTGTTAATGTCTATTGATGGTCCTTTCTGTTCTAACAGCAGCACAGAATGGCTTTCTCTGAGAGCTCCTCGCTGGTGAACAATTCTCTGGGCCAAGAAGCTGAAACACAGCAAGCTGAGTCAGCAAACGTACGTCTGCTCAGAGCTGACAGCTCTGACTTAGTTCTGTTCTGAAATGTGTTCTTTCTCGGAAATTTTAAAAAAAACAAAACCCAAAAGTAAAGTGATGGCACCGTGAACTTACAGTGAATTCTGGTGTAGTAACATCATCTTTAGTACACATTTTGCCAGTCAGAAACTTCATAGTTTGGTAATCTGGGTTACATGTATTCCAACATTCAAAGGTTACAGTCTGTGAAGCAAACAGCTCCTTATTTACAGATTGTGCTTCCTGTAAGAAGTTGTTGATGCCCCATCCCTGGATGTGTTTAAGGCCAGGTTGGATGGGGCTTTGAGCAACCTGCTCTAGGGAGAGGTGTCCCTGCCCATGGCAGGGGGGTTGGAACTTGATGATCTTTAAGGTCCCTTCCAACTCTGACCATTCTATGATTCTATGAAAACAGATGCTGAACTTACTGGCTACGAGGATACTTAGATGCTCTGAAACAAGGGCAGTCTTCTACTGTCGACTTCAGAGGCTGAGCCCAGAATCTAAAGTCAAATTTTTGAACACTCTTTTTGGCCTTTGCCCACTACAAACACTGTCAGAATCCCAGTCAGGCAGAACGGTATCTTCTTGGGAAGCTGCCTCCCCAGGACTGACTGGGACCAATTCCATAGTACCTAATTGCACCTGATCTGTCTCTTTGTCACAGAAAGAACGTAGTGTGTGTTCTTTTCTCTGCCTTGCAAAGCCCAGTATGGCTGCAGAGGTGTCAGGGGTCCCAAATATCCTGAGTATGGCCACCAAAATGCCCAGCTCCTGGTGAATTTTCAATTAGGCTGGAACTCCCGTCCTTTTTATCATCACAGGCTGTGACTTCTTACCCATGCTGTCTAACTTTCTGTTGTATTTCTTCTCAAGGAGCTAACGAGGAGCAGCAAAGACGGTGAAGAAATAAGGTGGAGCAAAAGAACTCTTCAGTTGTTAAAAACTCTGCAGGTACCAATGTGGGTTTTGTAATTAGATGCCAAAACCAGGTGCTGATTTCAGTTGGACCATGCCAGAAAATCTCCTCCTTATACTCTTGATCATGTTGCTGCCTCTCACGCACAGTGTATAACTGTGTTTTATTGGGTATTTATGTAGGAAATCAGGATTCCCAGTGCCTGACATGGGGTCCTCTCTCACAGCTGCTGGAATTGCTACAATTTTCTGCACGTTTGCCCCCACAGCAGAGTTTTCTGTAACGCTAAGCCCTTGCTCTCTTCCTTCCACGAGCATGCTCTGGCCTAGCTCTACAAACCCCATTTCCTTGCTTCTTACCGGTTGCCAGATCTCAGCTGAGCTCTGCAGGGTGCCATCATTTGGCCATTCATCTGCTTGAGCTGTTTCTGAGATGAAGGCTGGGAAAATGAGTGAGTGTGATGTTAAAAAGAAAGCTGGTCACCCCTTCTTTAAGATGTTTTAATGCCCCGGTGCCTTCAAAGTGCTTGAAATTTAGCAGGGAGCTAAACTTCCTAATTTAGCCTTTCCTTCAGGAAGGCTTATTCTGCTTTTCTTGCAGAAATCCTTGTAAAACTGGTGAAGCTGTAACATACGATACTGTATGTGGTATTGACAGGACAGTAACGGGAGCCAGCACAGGCTGCCCTGACACTGAATATCCAAACTCTCGGCCTGATGGTTCAGTGCTGTTCTTCCTTTTTGCCTGGACGAGTGTTTTGGTGCCCCAGCACTGGTCTGGTTGGAGGAAGTGGAAAAACACAGCAAAAAGTTAGTTTTCTTCAGGTCACTTCTCTAATCCAAAGTGCCACGTGGCTGAATGGAGACTGGGGGCAATGGAGAAATCCAAGTGTGGGCAGCAGGGCACAGGGAATAGGCTTTGTCCACAAAACACACCAAGTTTTGCTCCAAACCGGGCTCTTCCCTAGGGACGGAGTGTGATTTCACAGTCATCATTTATTGCTTTTTAAGAATTATGTGAACATATTTCAAAGGTTCTGTGCAATACCCATAAATAAATGCTTATATATAAGTATGGCCATTACAAACCCAGCAGTGATAACCCTCATTAGCTGTGACTGAAGGTGCCTGGGATGTAGCTGCTGCTCTGGATCCAAAGAACAGGGGGGACAATGATTTTTTTACTGTTTAGAATCACGGAAACCCTTACAGATGTGCTGCATCACATGCCTTGGTACAATTCGATCAAATTCAGTGGAACTGCAAGTCTGTGTAGATTTTTTAGTAACATATGTAGGTGCTAGCAATGGTATGGCAATAAAATGTCAGGAGCCACTTACATAAATGCAAATGCCAAGACAGGAACCCATCCGAGGCGTTCCAGCAGAAAACACTCCCCCAACACAGCACTTCCCAGTTCAGACTTGATGGGGTCTGGTTTTCTACTGGCGGGGAAGCTGAGCTGACTGACTCTGTTTTCCCCTTCCGCAGCACCTGAGGCAGTCAGGCATGCAGGCCTTCAGTTTTCGGGAGCTGTGTTGGAAAAACAGCCGGAAAGAAGCTGCGGCCAAGTTTTACATCTTCCTTGTTCTCAAGAAGCAGCTGGTCCTTGAGCTCAGCCAGAGAGCGCCCTTCGCTGACATCACGGCCACCCCCGGCCCCAAGTTTGATCCTCGCTGAAACCATGGAGCGTTCAGATAAGCTGGCAAAAATCAACCTTAGTCTAAATTTTTTTCAAGAAAAGTATTCCCTGGAAAATGGTTGAAAACCTTGCCAAAGCATGGTAAGTGAGCAGAGCTCTCTCCTGGTTCGTTTTCTCACCTGCCGAGTAACTGCCTTCTGCAGGTGCCGCCTCAGCATCGGTTACCAAAGTGTTCCGTAGGGTGTTTATTTTTAATATATACATTTATATGCTGAGCCCTTCCTTAGTCTGTTAATAAAATATCCCTAAAACACATATTTATGTAAGAGATCCACGTTGTGAGGGGCTTCATGAAAGTCCTTACAACCCTGTCTTAGAGAAATGGGGCTCGTGTGTCAATTATCTAACACCAGCAGTATGAGAAGCCTGATGATCTCTCTCCATCAAAACCTGCAGTTTATTTGAAATTATTCCTTTCAAAAAACGTTCAGTATTTGGTATTTTAAGGCCTAGCAAGCACTGTCTCCACCATCATTTTCGTGCATTCAGGCAGAGAGAATTTACGCTACCCCTACAAGAGTCACGGAAGCTTCAGGAAGAAATCCTCTTTCCTAGAAAATCCTGCAGGTTTAGATTTTTGTGGAGCACGTTTACTTTAAGACCAACACACCTTGATTTCTGTGTAGACCTACTTAAAAACTGGATGTTAAACCGAAATGTTGTTAGTTCTTTGCATTTTTTATGTGATTTTAGGGCACGTTTTAACAAGGTGGTGTTTTCCAGTTGCATCCAGCCTGCGACGCGGGGGGTACGTGTGCGTTCGGGGAGGCGGGGGGGAGGCTGATGCCTCTTAGTAGGAAATCAATAAAAATCAGGAGACGTTTCCTTGGCTCGGCGGCGTTTGTTGGGAAAGATTGTATCTGGCAGCTGCCTGAGCTGTCCTTTGCCTTCTCCCAGTCGGTGCTTTTGGGGGTTTTTCTTCCAAATTGAAAGGGATGGGTGACATCGTCATCCCAGCTCGCTGGGCCCCGCTAACCCGTGCTCTTCCTGGCACGCCCTGATTTATTTGACTGGAGGGTTTAGGGAAGGTGAGGAATTGATGCCGAGGGCTCTGTTAGAGGAGTGAAAAGGCTTTAAAATGGCTGACGGCCCTGGGATGGGATGGGAGGGTCGGGGCTGGGGGTTGTTCCACTTGGTTTCTTTTTCCCATGTAGGAATATTTGGTAAAATAAGCAATAAGAAGCCTTTGCTGCTGTTCTCTGGGTACAATGGAGGGAAAAGTGGCCCTGTTCGGTAAAAACCTTTTTGTTCTCTGCAGGAGAAACACAATTTTCTTTCTTTCCAAGTGAAGCCCAGGCCAGGACTGCAATGGAGAGTGGGGTTTTTTTGTTTGAGGCTGGGAAGTTTTCTTCAGGAAAACATTGTTTTGTTGTTCAAGTGCTGATGCAGAGTGAGGAAAGGGTTTGGTTCTCCAGATCTCACACTCAGCATCCTGGGAGTGACCATGGCAGGAGCGAGAGAGAATCTCTTCCCCGTGTCTCCCTGTGAGCCCCCCGTGCCATGCTTCCCAGGAAACTGAGCACTGCAGCCTGGGGAAGGCAGGAGAAACCGCTTTTTCTCCCCCCAAAACCATCTGAAATGACTCTGCACCTCACACCAGAGCCCCTGCCTGCGCCACGTCTGCCACTGCCACATGGTAAGAGCAGCTCCAGTGGCAGCAGATGTGGTAGCTCATTAATTTTCCTTTCAAGGAGACGGGCTGCGTGTTGGATTCACCAGGAAAGAGGAGAAACAAAAGGAGGCTGGAGGCAAGCGGGCGGCAGGCAGGGGTAGATGAGAGGTGGGATGGATGCACATTGAAAACAGTCTGTGTCGAGATAAATGAGGTGCAAATCCTGCAGGAAACAAGCCTGCAGGAAGGAGTGGTGGGAATTTACAGAACAGGTTTGTCTGAACTCTGCCATCGCTGTGGGCGAGCTGGGGAAGGAAGGACCCCACCTCGGGGAGCTCCCTGTCCCACTGCGTGGGGTCAGAGGGGGTTTTAATCCCCACAGCTTGAACTCGGGTCCAGATCCAGACTCGGAGCAGGGTCTGTGCTGACACTGCTGGAGGGTGAACAGTCTCCCTCCATAAATCCCTATGTGCATGCATTTGTGTAGGATGATATGTGTGTGTATGTAGCACAGGTGTATCTATAGATAGAATCATAGAATGGTCCAGGCTGGAAGGGACCTCCAAAGGTCATCTAGTCCCACCTTCCCGCAGTCACAGGGACATCCCCAACCAGCCCAGGTTGCCCAGGGCCTCATCCAGCCTCATTGAACATCTCCATGGAAGGGGTCTCCACCACCGCCCTGGGCAACTTGTCCCAGTGTTCCACCACCCTCAGAGGGAAGAACTTGTTCCTAATATCCAATCTAAATCTGCTCTTCTCCAACTTAAAGCCATTGCCCCTCATCCTGTCACTGCAGCCTTTGTAAGCACACTCTCCCCAGCCTTCCTGTAGCCCCCTTCAGGAACTGGAAGGCTGCTTGAAGGTCTCTTCAGAGCCTCCTCTTCTCCAGGCTGAACAACCCCAGCTCCCTCAACCTGTCCTCGGAGCAGAGGTGCTCCATCTTGCCGAGCATTTTTGTGGCCCTCCTCTGGAGCCACTCCATCAGGTCTTTGTCCTTCCTATACTGAGGGCTCCAGCCCTGCACACAGGACTCCAGTTGAGGTCTCACCAGAGCAAAGTGGAAGAATCACCCCTCTGGAGGTATATATTTATATATCTATACATGAAGCTGCAGCTGCCCCATCCCTGGAGGGGTTCAAGGCCAGGCTGGATGGGGCTTTGAGCAACCTGCTCTGGTGGGAGGTGTCCCTGNGTGGGAGGTGTCCCTGCCCAGGGCAGGGGGGTTGGAACTGGATGATCTTTAAGGTCCCTTCCAACTGTAACCATTCTATGATTCTATACGTGCATCTCACCGTTATCCCAGCCTCTGCAGCCGGCCTTGGCCGGGGTCACCGGAGCGGAGCTGGAGCCGAAGCCGCTTGGGTGGCTCCTGGTAAACACCGACCAGCCTCACCCTAGACATTGGCTCATGAAATAACGTGGAAA
>VXBW01006334.1:1252-32112 GCA_013400375.1 Thinocorus orbignyianus
AGCGTATTGACTTTGTCCTCTTCTGCCTGCAGGTCATCCAGTGTCTGCTGATGTGCCTCTTGCAGAGCTTTCTTCTCCTTTGTCAGCTTGGCGATGGTCTCCTCCAGGGCTGCCATCTCCTCTATGAGGTTTTTCACCTTTTGCAAAAGAAAATATATTCTTACAGGAATTGTAAATTGATCTCTTTTCCTTGAATGCGTGTCACAAAAGCTGTTGTATACCTTGTTTTCTGTGGCATGCTTTTCCTTCTCGACCTTGGCCAGTGTTAACTCAAGATCATCAATATCTTTCTTCAGCTCTGAACATTCATCCTCCAGTTTCCTCTTCTTTGCTGTCAGCTCAGCATTCATTTCCTCTTCATCTTCTGCTCTTTCACTTAGCTCCTTAACTTTTGCTTCCATCTGGATTTTGGTTTTGATGAGCTGGTCACACCTTTCCTCAGCATCAGCCAAGTTGTCTGCTTCCTACAATAGAAAGGATTCTTGAAGATTTTCTCATTAGTAGTTATGTTCTGTGATTTTTTTCACTCACAGTATTTTTTTGGTTAGATTATTAAATAAAATATTATCAGCTTCATATTTTTCACTGATATATGTCATATACACAGCCCTATACAGACTCACGTGTATTCTGTAAGGTTTTCCTCTGACTTTTGCCTCAGTGGTCATTGCCTATTAAGTAGGCTATTAATCATTTTTGTGAGAATTTGGAACCCAGTGTCCTGACTCTTGAAGGAAATCATCTGTTGAGAAGTTGAACCCGCTCATCCAGAAGGTTATTCTCAGGATAAAGATGCCTCCCATGTTTTTCCTCACACATTGGTGCTTTGAAGTCATGGGAATTCTTTCACACTTCTGTCTACTCTTGGTCCTTTTAGAATACTTCAGACAATGTTTTATTTTGGGTGTGACCACATGGTCACATATACTTCATATACATTTATGTATTTCATGCTGTGCATATATGTGGAGTTTTGTAAAATCTGTGTATAAGCATCTTATATATAAATAGCTTCTGTGTAGATATATAATATACATATATATTCACACATATGTGATTGCACATAGATATATGATATCCATGTCATATATTTGTTTCTATCTTTTTTTTTAAATATATACATATACTGTCATTGAAGATATTTTCTTCTTTACATTGGGTCTGTGAGGATGTAAGATTAAAATCTCTCCAATTCTAATCCCCTGTCAGGGCCACACACAGGACAGTCTTATGTATCACCTTTATTTATAAATTTGAGTTTCATCATGGTTGCTGTGCAGATTAATATGTCCTGTTTGGTTCTGTTGTTTGGAAGGCATGTTTGATCTTCATTTTCTACAAACCAAGAAGTATGAAGTGTACTGTTGGTACTCACAGCCTGCACTTGGAGCTGCAGGTCATTTTTCTCCTGCACCAGTTTCACCATTTTCTCCTCCAGCTCCTTCCTCTTTGCCTCAGACTTTGCAAGCTCTTCCTTGGTTTTTTCAAATTCTTCCTTCATGTTGGCCATCTCCTTCTCAGATTCTGCACTCTTCAGCAAGGGCTTGATCTTGAAGAACAGCTTCATCCAGGACCAGTGCTTGACATTCATGAATGCACGAATGTTGTACTGGATGCAGAAGATGGCCTCCCTGAAATGCAAATAAACAGAGTGACTAAATCATAGAATCACATAGTGGTTGACGCTGGAAGACTCTAGAACATCTTGTTGAACCTCTCCTGCTGAAGCACAGTCACCTAGAGCAAGTTGCTCTGGGTACATAGCTGTCAGCATCATGCCTGCAGAAACAATGTGCAATGAGTTGAACTTTAAGAAGTGTGTCTACCTTCTCTCTACCATTCTCTTGTACTCCATTCTCTTCAGGAAGCCCCTGAACCTGGCTTGTGTGCGAGTCATAAGCTGCGCCAGTTTCTCATCCCTCATCTCCTCCAGAAGACCTATCAGTCCAGCTTTGAAGAACACCTTTAAAAAGAGGATGACATAAGGCATCACTCCTAGATCATCAAAACACCAACAGATTACATTTCCATAGGGATAACTGATTTTGGTAACACTGTTACTTTCTAAAATGAGAAAGGGATATTTTAATTTTAGTTAGTTCTCAAAATTGACTGCAACTACTCACAATGTCCCATCAACACACTCACAGAAATCAGTGTATATGTGTCCAGGCAGTCTAAATGGTATGAGGTGTCTGATACACAGAAGACAAGGAATTTCAGCTACCAATTCCTCACTACATCCTCTTAGGTTTATCCTGATTGGCAGTTGGGTAACTGGACAGGACTTTTTATCCCCAATGAGTTTGCAGAATGTTCTTTCACCTCAGAATATCGCTTCATATTTCACAAAACTCAGTGAAGGCTGCTGTCCATTTTCTTTTGTTTCCTCATTTTCTCTATCTTTTGGATGCAGACTTTCTGTTTTCATCGTCTGAGTTAACACAGCTGTTTAACACCAGTTACTGATGCTACCACTTTTACTGTTGGCAAACGTATCCTTGGCTATTTGTGCATGCTGCTGCTTTAGTCCTTGCACTGATTTTGTTTCTAGTGCTTTTATGTATATACATTTCTATTTATATTTCATTCATACCTCTCAGAATTTCTGTAAAAAATGTCTACATTTGAAGCAAGTTGTACTTGTACCTTGGTGTGACCAAATTTATATTGGGTGTGATCAATGGCAATGGATCCAAGGAGCTTCTCAGAAGCTTTCTTGCTATCCATGAACTGTCCCTCTGGAACAGCACTTGCATTCAATACCCTGTATCTGTGGGAAAAAAATAAAAGGTAAAAATATTCTTGTTACCCAAGCCAACATTATTTTTTAAGACAGGCTTGTTGGCTTCCCAATATGGCAGGACAATGTCTTGGCTGAACATTGACTGATTTTTTTGAGGCATTACTTTGTTAAATAGAAATACATTTTCTAAGCAATGTGAAAAAATTTTGCTACAATTTACTCATTATAATTCTTTGTGGAACAGATGATATTACACTTTCATTGACAGTAAAATAATTGTTAAAAATAAGAACATATTCTAATGAATGTATTATTTAAATAACTAAAAGTTAACAAAAATGTGCATTAGTTTGGAATATGAGCTAGCTGGGACTGGAAAGAAACCTAGCACACCAAATACTCTGTGCTTAATTATATAGGTCTCAGGGTCCTCAAGGCACTTAATAGCCCTGACCAGCCTCACTGAGGACCTCCACCATGGGCCCATTGGCTCCATTTCAGCTTACGTCTCGGATCTCATTTCTGGAATGAGTTGCATCATAGCTGTTCTCCACCTCTGTCTCTGGCCTTGCCTTCTTGATGGACCTTGGACTAATAATGTAGGTGGCTGTCTTCTCCATGAAGCTTGTAGCTTTGTTGCCAGTATTGCCTGCTGTCTGCATCGCCATCTCCTGCTGCTCCTGACAGGACCACCTGGATGGACCCTGGATCTGATTTGATGCTTGCCTTGACTGGGATTGCCAATGTACCCCTTGCCAGCCCCCAGCTCTGGCCACCACGCTCAGAACCTCTTGGACTGCACCCTGTTGGGTGCTCTTGATGAAGGTATTCCTATGGCCACCTCAGCTCCCAGTTCTCCTTCTCTTAGGGAGCAGTTGGTCATTGTTGCTCACTGATAATTGCTTATACAAATTCCAGCTGTTCTTGCAACAGACAAGGTCAGGGAGGATACCAGTTTGTTCTGTTTGCTTTCAATAAGTCATGTAATACTATCAGAAAAACAGATGAGATAAGGTGCCGGGTAAAGACAACAAGGATTATTTATCCCATCTCTTCAAAAGAGATATCAATGTCATAACATGGTCTGAAATTGTCCCACCATTTTAAGCACACAGAGACTTAGCTATAATAAGACAGTATGCTGCAGAAACCTCACCTTTGTTTAAAGTCAGCATAGACAATTCTGCTGGGGAATCCTTTTCTGCAAATTCTGATCCCCTCCAACACGCCGTTGCACCGAAGCTGGTGTAACACCAGCTCATGCTCCATGACACCTAACAATTCAAAGCACAAGTGAATATAGTGGATGGCAACACAGAGATCTTCAATAACACAGGAAAACCTCTATATACTTGAGGATTTTACCAGGTGTTTTTGTTTCATTGGGGATGATGCATCTCACAAAATGTGGGTGAGTGCTCCGCAAATTGGTCATCAGCTTGTTCAAGTTCTCCTAAAGAGTTATGAACAAAAGTTTATATTAGTAAATGTTTATTTGGTGCTTTCACCTTTACAGTAAAACTACTACAATGCCATCAAACTTGCTGGAGCCACATGAATGGCCCATTTTATGGACACTGTGAGAAAATGTAAGCAATTTTGCCATTTTGCTCTGGAAAGCTCATACAGTGCTAATGATATCATTTTATCTGAAATATCACTATATTTGATATCTCACCAAATCTCTTCCAAATAATGAATTAATTTGAGTGAATATTGGTTCAGAAAGTCTATTGCCTATCTTCCCCCTGGAGCCAAGTGTGAAAGATGTTTGGTTTTTTTCTGTGTTTCAGAGGCAGGCACAAAGATAACTGGAGCACAAGACAACAAATTCTAGCTGGGGTCCAAAGCCTTCTGAACTGAACAGCTATCAGGAACACCCACCCTCCATCTGAGAGAGCAGTTTACAATTTTTTTTGATGCGTAAGTCATGTTATTGAAAAGCCCATTTTTGCAATGATGGTGGACACCAAAACAGAATAAAAAGCAATATGGCAGAGGCTACAAAGTTTATCTTTGGAAACCCATATTTTTTCAAGTGTGTGATGTAAAACACAAGTTTACCAGGAAGAACAGAAGGACAACTAAGGAGCCATTTACAAATGTCCTTCACCCATGAGAAGTCTACAGTTTGCTTCTCCCAGGTGAAGCTGCTGTTCTTCCCTGCAGGTATTCAGGACCACAGTCTATGGTCAGACCAGCAGCTTTATCTGGCAGAAGCATAAAGAAAAGCCAGGCAAGAATGCCCAGGCTTGAGAAATAGCTATTTAAACTTCTTATTTGTTAGCAGTCTAGAGTTCAAGATATGTGGATATTTCACACATTCCAGAATAACTTCTAGAGTGCATAGCTGACATGGTAACTGTGAAGAAGTCATTTAACCAAAAAACTAAAACGATCTCATCACAACACTGTATTTCACCTTGACATCTGGAGGAGAGGCTATATAAGAAAATTTTGTTATAATAGCTGACAAAATCATTGTAAATTAGGAGATAAAATGGTAAGTATCCACTGCAACAGAGGTTAAGTGACATGATGGATTTCCGTGCTATAAGAACAAGGATCAAGAACTCTACAAACCCATGACCACAGCTTGCCAAACTTGAACCAAGAACTATGCAGGTTTCAAGAAAGTTTTTTTTCTATGTCCAGATCAGCAGAGATAACAAATTATGTATTTACCCGGAAAAGAGCTGAGACTGTCTGGAAAGAAGAACCCTTCTTCTTCGAACCCTTCTTACCACCACCACCTTCTATGGAATATAAGAAAAAAAAAAGTATTTTAAAATTTTAATTTGTGATTCTCCCTATATATTGTACATGTATGAACCTAAAGATTTTTTTCACCTGCTTCTCCACCATAAGAAGCGAAGAGTAAGGCCAGTGTCTTCATAGGTGATTTCTGGTATAACCCAATGACAGTTTCATTCAGGGGATCCTTGTTCTTCTCCAGCCAGCCGGTGATGTTGTAATCCACTGTGCCGGCATAGTGCACCAGGGAGAAGTGGGCCTCAACCTTGCCTTTGGCAGGTTTGGGCTTCTGGAAATTGTTGGACTTGCCCAGATGCTGGTCATAGAGCTTGTTCTTGAAAGAGGCGTCGGTTGCCTTGGGGAACATGCACTCCTCTTCCAGGATGGAGAAGATGCCCATGGGCTGGAAGCAGGCAAAAGAAACGCAGACGTTAAATTGGCCTTTATACACAAAGGTGACTGGGCTTCTCTCAATGGAGTATGGAATCAAAATAAAGACTGTGGTATCAGTAAGGCAATACTGCTGTCTCTTTTCATTTACAAATAGCAGGGTTAAACATGGATACTTACCCAGTCTACTTTCAAAGGTTCGGTGACTGATGGAAATTTACATTATTTGTGCAAGAAAAATTGAAAAATAAAGTTTAAAATGTGATATTCACAAAAACTCTTGGTCTAAACAGTTCACAGTGTATGGATATGTCTTAACAAAAAGTCTCTTTGATCAAGAACATCCTAGTCACTATCCTTAAATAAACTTGACTGCTGATTTAGCACTCTAATTGATGCACCTGAATGGATGTCTATCAACTGGAAGGTCTGAAGTTCCATTTTTTATATTGCAAATATAAAAAGCATAATTAAAAATCTCCTGTTATAGCCATACTGCTATATGAATTTAAGATAAATTTGTAGGCTTTCAGTGGAAACTAACTCTAGCTGTTATGAAATAATACAATTATTGGGGGCTTTGCACTCTTTTGGCTCTTGAAAACAGGTCTGTACAGAGCTGCTGCCCTGCCATGAAGGTGTTGAAACCTCACAGATAAAATAACCTACATATCAGCTATTTCGAATAACCAAACCCAAATGTTTAGGTGTGAAAACTGATGCCAAGTAATAACAGAATTCCCAGATTCATAATGCACTTGAACAGCAAAGATACCTTCTCAATGAGCTCTATGCAGGCAGCCAGGTCCATCCCAAAGTCAATGAATGTCCATTCAATTCCTTCCTTCTTGTACTCCTCCTGCTCCAGCACGAACATGTGGTGGTTGAAAAACTGTTGCAGTTTCTCATTGGTGAAGTTGATGCACAGCTGCTCCAGGCTGTTGTACTGCAAAACATGGACAGATGCAGCTATTTTTGAACTGCATTCCTGCAAAATAGTAGATTTTGGAGTAATGGAGATTCAATCCATTACTTTTCAGTTTAGACTAGATCTATGAATTCTAGTACTCTTCTACAGCATCTTTCCTGTAACAAGTACGTACCAGACAGTTAAGCAGCCTGACATATCATTTGCTGAACAGCTATATCTAGCAGAAAGAGCCAACGGCATGGCAAGTGCCCTCTTCCTAACAGCGACTAGTGTTATTTGACATACTAATCCTCTGTAGTTAGAGGAACTCTATGTAATTGCATGTCATGCAACTAAAGACTAGCACTGCAGCTCTCTTCTCTCGTCAGCAGTCTGCTCTTGTCTTGCAACAACGGTACCATAGGTTGGAAGAGGAAAAACTTGAGAAATCTAAGTTCACAAGCTTCCACAGAGAAAACTACACTTTCTCAGTAACATCTTCCCCTTTGTATTGAAGAAAGGCAGACTTAAAATTCAGTGCTCTCAAATGATTTTCTGGTATTCTTCGCAACAAATGCTACTAATTTGTGCACAGCTATAAAGCACACCAAGGGAAAAAAAAATAAAATAGAAGATTGGTCCTTAGGCATGTTATAGCACTTTCTGATTCAATTTTAACTTTTAAGTATTCAATTTAAAATTTTCTCTTCTTTCAAATCAAATCCTTGGTTTTCACTGCATCCTTAAACAGATAATTTCATAATTTTTGGTGCCCTAGTACATCAAAACTGACATTGCAAAAAGTCTGTGTTCCATTGCCACCACTTTCAGCCTATAATGGCCTACCTAACTGTCCTTTAATACCTAATTTCTATGTCTTATGAGAAGTTTATATTTCCGGATAGTATTATTACTGAGTTGTTCTTCATGTAAGTCCATGACCCTTGTACGGCCAGGTGTTTCTGAGCACCTGTAAATGCATAATGTTTTTTCCACTACCATGTAAATAAAACAACACATTCTTGAATTTATTTTCCTTACATCAAAGATCTCAAAGCCAGCAATGTCCAGGACACCAATGAAGTACTGTCTGGGTTGCTTGGTATCCAGCTGTTGATTGATGCGAACAACCATCCACAGGAACATCCTCTCGTAGACAGCCTTTGCCAGGGCACCCACTGAATTGTGCACCTATACAAGGAGGAAAGTAAGTAATTTACCATGCTCATGATGTTAATTCAAATCAGAGGTTCCAAAACATGAACTGATTGTTACCTGCTGCACAGTTTGACCCTTGGTCACATATTCATTCCCCACCTTGACTCGAGGGTAGCACAGTGCCTTGAGCAGGTCAGCTGAGTTCAGACCCATCAGGTAGGCAGCCTTGTCAGCAACTGATAACAGAAAGAGAAAAACAAATTATCAGATGATGCAGAAATTATTCCCTAAAAGTAGTTTAGAAATGTCATAGGATATCCTGATTCAAAATGCACCCAAAATAAACATTGGGTTTAACTCCTGTCTCCACACAGGGCAACCTAGAAGTTAAACCATATACTTAAGAGCATTGTCGAAATGCTTCTTGAACACCAACACGTTTATGATGGTGATCACTTCCCTGAAGATCTTGTTTTGGTGCTTGATCAACCTCGCAGTGAGGAACATATTCCCTAATATCCAATCTGAACTTTCCCTGACACAACTTTAGGCCACTCCCTTGCATTCTATCACCATACACAGATAGAAGATCAGAACCTCACACTCCACTCTCATATATTAATGAGGGAATTCAGGCTTAAAGACAATATTAAGGAGATATCTAAGCAATGTTATTATCTTTGGAATGATGAACTCAGATTCTTAAAAAAAAAGTATTTTCTTCCTGTCGTTTTCAAAAAACACCTTTTCTACAGACTGTTAGTATTACAATACAAAATTTTGCTGGTAGTATGGAGAGATCAGTAGCAAATTATCATAATACCTTCTGTGCCATCAGGTTCTGCCTGTTCCTCACGCTGCTTCTGCTTGAACTTCAAGTTCCCATAGTGCATGACAGCCCCGGTCAGCTTGTAAATGGCTGCTTTCTCCTCCGCAGTGAAGCCCAGGATGTCAATGGCACTCTGGCAACAGAAAGAGTGAATTAAACCTCTGGGCCATTAAATGGAACTTTCACCGTACTGGCATGCTCAGTGTCACTTACATCTGTAGCCATCAGCTCCTCCTGGTCATTAATGCTGGCAACAGTGATCTCACCCTGACTCACAAATTGGTAGTCATATGGGTTGGTGGTGATGAGGAGCATGTCTGTAAGGAAGAATAAGACATGCCTGGCTGTAGGAATGAAGATAAATGCCAAACACCTTTAGATTCCATTGAACAATTTGTAATACTTCCTACCAATTAGCTCTGGCTTCTTGTTGGACATGATCTGATAGAATATGTGGTAGCTTCTTTCTGCCTTCAGCTGGAAAGTGACTCTGGACTTCTCCAGCAGGTCTGGCAAGGATGGTAAGACCGAGTGAGGCTTAAGAAAGTACGTTGTGGTGGAAAGGGAGGAAGGAATGTGATCAGGTGAGGAAGTCTCTTACATGTTTCAATGTCAGCAGAAGCCAGTTTGCCTGTGGCTCCAAAGTGAATCCTGATGAATTTACCCTTAAGAGAAGGGGAAACAAAAAAGAGGTGACAGTTTTAAAGAGAGGATGAGTGGACTGAGCTTGGAAAATGGCAGGGAAAAACTCTACTAAAAGGAGTTATAGAGAAAACAGTGCAAAACTTTCTTCAGAGGTTTACTATGAAAGCATAAATGGCATCATCACACACTGCAGCAAGAGAAATACTGAATAGACATGAAAACCAATGCTTTTACTATATGTGCATTGTGGTTTTAAGAAAGGTAACCAAAGGCTGTGGAATCTCTAGTCCCGGAGATTTTCAAAACTTGACTGTATCAGGTCCTGAACAATCTGATCTAGATGTGAAGTCCTGCTCAGGGCTGAACTAGAGAATGAACATTTTATATAGTGGAAGAAAGATACATATACGTCAATATACCAGTTTACCATTTCAGGATATGTTTATATTGAATGAAAACTTTGTTTCCATTTTAAGTTTTATTACTGTCATTTATATGTTTATTCTATCTTCTGTTTCAAAACTTAGCTGTAAAAGGAGAAAATACTTGAGGAAACAGAAATACAAATTTCAGAAAGCAATCAATATCAATACACTTCTTTCTACTTGTAAACTGAAGCTGGTTTTGAGTGAAAACTCACGAAGCGTGAGGAGTTGTCATTCCTCACAGTCTTGGCATTTCCAAAGGCCTCCAGCAGTGGGTTGGCGCTGATGATTTGATCCTCAAGCGTTCCCTGCAGGATAATTGATGTTAAAATACATAGTTCAACCCACTTAGTGGCTGAAGAACTAGACAAAACATTAGTAATTGGTAACTCACCCGCATTTTGCCTGTCGGATGCTGCTCCTCTTTCTTCTTCTCCCCACTGGCTGCAATTGTTGCAAAGTACTGGATGACACGCTTTGTGTTCACAGTCTTCCCGGCACCGGATTCTCCGCTGTCCAAGCAAAGAGAGAAGCAGAGAGCGTGTGGTCAGGCAGGAGGTCCCCTGGCACCGAGCAGCCCCACGGGGACCCGAGCAGGGGGTGTACGTACGTGATCAGGATCGACTGGTTCTCACGATCTGTGAGAAGAGGCAGATACAAAGAAACTTTAATGCCAACAACACAGGAACAACACAGGAAACACTAAAAGTTTTCCAAAAATAAAATATCATTATAGTTGTGAAACAAAAACATTTGCTTGGCAGTTAAGTAGCTCCCTCAATAGTACTCTGCCTTTGGAATGGTTTTGGATTATATCAAATATGAAACCTTTCAGTAAAGCTTTATGCCTTGCTTTCTTTTCATTTCCTTTGCTCAGTCATCTTTTCATCAAATACAGAAGAGCTAATGTTTTTTAGTGTATTTTTTTCATAATCCTCATTTGCTATTTTTCTTGCAAATCTTTAGACTTGAGTATGTTTTAAAAGTTGGAGTCAAAAAACTAAAATAAAAAAGACAAAATTCCAATAAAATTCAAATTACACATTAATGGTAGGTTACATGATAAAAGTCCATCTCAGCACAGAGTCCATGGCAGGTAAGGGAGTCCAAACAATATTCTGCCCCTGCTTTTGCCAGGCCCATCAAAGGATCCATCAGCCCATTGGAAACATATACTCTCTTTCTGTACTTTAGGCATAATTCTTTCAAGCATATATAATCTTAACTGAAGAAGATTAAAGCACACATCTTACCAGAACAAAGATCCTATAGCTATACCTAAATTGACTTTTTCATGTAATCCAGGGAGTGATTCTTATTCATTCAAACCATTAGCCCAGAGAGACTTCAATCCATATGTTTCATAGCCAGATCCCTCTAGAACATAGTGCTGTCTGTATGTGATTGATCAGCATTTGGAATAACCCCTGACTCAAGGCTCAACATCTATACCCTATTGCCATATCTGATCCTAATTCTTTACTCACTCAAGTCCAAACCATTATTACTTACACATGCCCATCTTCCTGTTTCCAGCATATTATGAACATCACACAGCCTTGTGTGCTCCAATTTTACCACACGCATGATCAAGTAGGTACATGCAAGTCAAAACTTTTGTCAAATTTAGTTTGCATTCCCTCAAGTGAAAATGCTCACAGCTGTACTCATGTGACCCACTCCACCATGTCCCACAACCAGACACAGAGACTCCTACGTTAAGGAATTCATCAGATGTGTGATAGACCAGGGGAGCTACAGCACACTCCTACAAGAGGGGGCCACTTTTCTGGCTTGAAACTTTCTAATTATTTTCTTATGGTTCTTTAAGAATTAATAACTTTCAATACTGTGCCCAAAAGGAGGAGAAAATAGCTTTACTGCACAATTAAATAATGTTCTCTTGCAGTATAAGGCTCAAATATGCACTGCTGAAACCCTGAAATGGTATGTTAAGTTGCGAAATCTGCTGTGATACCACTGAGGGACTTAAACAAGAAGAAGAAAAAAGACTGAGAGTAGTTCAGTCTATACCAATTCTTGTAATACTCTTTAGAGCTAAACACAGCTTCTCTCAGGTTTGGTTTAAAGGGACATGTAGAATCTTTGGAGTAAAACAAAATGGGTGGTCTTGGAAATGACCCTGGAAAGAAACAATTCAAACTGAGCATTTAGACACAACTTGTTATTCCTCTGGAAGACATTCACAATGGAATTAACTTAAGGCAGTTACAATCACTCACCAGTCAGCATGAACTGATAAGCACTGTCAGAGATGGAGAAGATGTGTGGAGGGGCCTCCTGGCGCTTCTTGCCTCGGTAGGCCAACACCACCTCCGGGTTGTACACCGGCAGCCACTTGTAGGGGTTGACAGTGACACAGAAGAGACCCGAGTAGGTCTGCAAGGAAGGGAGAGAGCCCGTTGGCTTCCACTTAGCCACTTCCAGAGCAGTTCCTCCCAGCTGCCCAAGGGAAGAGTGCTGCTGGCACTTACGTAGATCATCCAGGCTGCATAACGCTCTTTGAGGTTGTACAGCACAGCGGGTTCGTGGAGGTGGGTCATCATGGCCATGTCCTCGATTTTATCGTACTTGGGAGGGTTCATGGAGAAGATTTGATCTTCCTTCACAGTCAGGGTCTGTCAGATGAAAAAAGAGTTACATGACTGTCAGCTAAGAGCTGAGACTGGGAATTACAGTTTTTAAGCCTTATTTTCTACTCACCTCTCCACCTTCAGTCTTGACAGTGACCTTCCCTGATTCCCTACTCTGAATTGTTCCTTTCACAAAGGATTCCTTAGGATGCACCACAAAGACAGATGACTTGGCATCAAAAGGCTTGTTCTGAGCCTCGATTCTTTCCTTTTCTGACTTTCGGAGGTAAGAAGCTGCCTCCCCAAAGATGGCCATCTCAGCGTCTGAAGACATGGCTGAAGTGTATTTGTGCTGCACCTGCAGAGAACTCTGATAGGTAAAACAGATATTTTTTGTTAATAAAAGTTAACTGGATCCACCTTTAAGAAACGGAAGAAAAAAAAAAAATGTTCCTTCTACTGGGGAACTATGGGTCGGTGTGTGCATGAATGAGCTGTGAGAAAGTACATGATTGTGCAGTGTCCAAGGTTGCCTGGCATTAATACTAGCAGCTTGAGTCTAATCATTGTAGCAAATTAATTAATGATACTCATTCAAATAAATATTGATTGTGATCTGTGCCCTCACTTGACTCAAATCCATTACCAGCGACTAGAGAATTTGCAGCACTTAGAGGATTTTGTGTCACGTTTCAGAGCTAATCAGCATTGACTGATTCCACAAAACAACACAATACATTCCAACACAGTGTATTTTAATACAAAACATGGGATAAAGTGATAGACTGACTCATGTTTTTCACTAATGAATAAAATACACAAATGTTTTCTTCTGATATAACTTCATCTGTTTGACTCCCAAGTCAAAGATTTAGTGGTAAAAAACCCCACACTTTGCTTTGGTCCATAATTAAATATGAGATATCAGCTGGAAGTGGGTTTAAGTCCAGGTCTATGGAGTTATAATTGGATTTTACATAACAGAGATAGCAATCAGCTTGTCAGTAGGAAATAAATTGTATCCAAAATCATCTCCTATCATAGGTTTACAGCACATTACAAAGCACCATGGGCTTCATAGTGTTCTGTGTACAGAATGGCCATCATCAGCTCTGCAAGATCTAGTACTGGCAGCAGGAGAACTCTTCTCCACCCAAGTTACCTCATCCTACCAAAGAGAGGGGTTTATTCTTAAAAGTGCAGCGTGACAGTGACATAGTCATACTGCTACTAAGATACATGTTATTTTTCTTACATGTCACTACATCATACTTTTAGACACACTCTTTGGAAGGCAGAGGAACTCCCAACATAATTTCCATCTCTCCTCCAGCACCCCTCCAATAAATATGTATTTCGAAGTAGAACTGCTACACAAGTTTAAATCCTTTATACATCCTTATTATACACGAGGAATGAATAAATCAGTGTCTTACCTCTTGTGGGATATGACAATTTACTTGTGGGCTGGGTGACTTGCAGGCTGGTAGTATGTAAAACAGAAAAGGAATTTCTCTTCTTATTGCTGTGAAGTAATTCAGAGTGAAGTTGCAGAATGAATACTTACAAATGCCTTGAAAACATATTTAAAATATAAGCTGAGACAGATCACCTTCTGAAAATAAGGGCCAGTGGGACTGCAGTATAAGAGAGTGCAAGGTTCTACCCCCTCTTTGCTAGCCAAGATGCCTCACACTTACCTTGAAATTTTCTTTAAAGGCAGAGCTGTCCTGTCTCAAGGGGTTTTATACTCTTGTTTTCACATGGTACAGATACCGTTTCTTTCTTCAGTCATAACATTTTTTGGCAAACTTTGTTCCTGGCAAAGCATTGTTTGGCAAAGTCAGCTAAAGGAAAAACCATAAGGTGATGTGACCAGATATAATTAGAAATTATTGATATCCACTGACTGAATAATCCCCTATAATAATATGAGAAGGATGTAAAAGAAGGACTGGGCAAGTCAGGCAGAGACAGTTTGAAAGGGCCCACTGGGTTTGTTCCCTGTCTCTCTTGAACTGGGGAGCCCAGAAACGGACTCTTCTCCTGATCATTGGCATTTTGGTTATTAAAAGAGCTCAGTGAATAAAGGTCAGTCAATAGCACTGTGGTATGGTTAGGAAAATGATGTCTGTGATCCAAGGTAATACCCAACATTAGACATTGACCTGAGCATGAAGAGCTTATTCCAAGAAGGGGTCTGGCACTGCAGTACCCACATTCTGGGTGTCTAGACCCCAGCCTGGACCCCAAACCCAGAGCTGAGCTCCATGCTCAGGGCATGAGGCGGCTGATGGAAACACCCTTCGCGCTGTCCAGGAGCAGCCCAGAGCCAGCCTGAGGGCAATGGTTAGCACAGGGTTGCATCTGAAGTCTGGCCTCTCAGGGGAGTAGGCACTGAGGGGTGCTGGTGGGGGCACCTCCCTCCAGCAGTACCCAGGGGACAACTGTGGCCCCCAGCGTGGGGCCAGCAGGTGTTGCTCTGAAGGACTCTTGCAGCTGAGTCCTCACACATGGTGTCCAGCAGCCCAGTAGATATTGGTCCTGGTCGAGGAGGGGACAGAAGGGTCTTGGCACTTCAGAGCATGGGGGTACAAATGGGCAAAAAGAAACAGGGCTATATCCAGATCTTAGGTGGCAAGGGCACTGCCTTGAACTGGAGTTCTGGTTCCAGTATAATTGGGAAAATCTATTTTCCCAGTTTATCAAATCAATATTTTAAATGCTCTACATAAATAAGCATTTTTCACACATTTAATTTCATGAGTGAGCAATACCTATGATATTATAATCTTGCTCTTTTCTATACATGAGCAACTTGCTGTCTCTTCACATTTCAACCTGGCAATTGTGACATAACGGCTAGTCACAACTACTACAAGCATTGTTTATTTCTGTGTCTTTTCTTTATAACTCAGTTTTTCCTGGCTGTCTTTTTTTAAAAGGTCTGGTGGTTTACGTCCTTTTATCCCTTCACTGATAACAGTTCAAACCTAAACAAATTTTCCTCACTGTGAAGTAAATTTCATGACCTAAGATACACAGAAATGATTCAAGAGCATTAAATTAGAAAAATATCAAGGAAGTTGCAAATACTTCAGAATCCTTCAAAATTTGCTACACTTAGAATTAAGAGAATTAAAGAGAATAATATTTAAACACGATAATCTGAATTTGCACAAAGGCACGGTGTCAAATTTAACTGCTTGTTAATCCAAATGCAAGGATAAACATAGTTACTGTCTCTGCATTGCTAGTTCAACATTTAATGACACTAAGCTCAGCTAAAAATACAAAGGCTCCTCATAAAAGAAGGCATTTAACTTTGCTTTTTGTAGAAGCCAAGTGGTCTGTAGCAGAATTGTTCCATCTTCGGTCCATGACCTTAAATTGAAAGCTCAAAAGGGCTAAGGGATCTTTCTGTGTTACTGCAAGAACAACAACAACAAAGAAGTAGCAGATCCATCTGCCATCAAGACTTCATAGAAATCCAGTGACTGGATGGTAGAAAAATCTTTACTCTTTATTATAATCTTGTTTTGAAATTTGTGGTTGTTCTTGACTTCTGACCTCAGAGTAATGTTTAACTGACTCCTCTACAGAAACATTTGCCTCATAGCAGGGATTGCAAAGCCTCAGAGAAGATATTGGTATTGAGCATAATCAGAGAAATTAGTACAAAATCTTCAGCAACCTTTTCATACTGAACTCAAAGCGAAGCAAAAGTGAAGTGAAGCAACATGAAAACTCAGCTCATTTTAGAAGACAGTTTTCTAAACCATGTTTAGAAAAAAAACAAATGCCCTGGCATGAGAGTGCTGGATAACCTACCACCCACAGTACTGCAAAGGATCAAGGAGTCTATGACAAATGCAAGTAGATGCAGAACTCATCTTTAAGCTATCAGTGACAGAGAGTTTCATAGGTCTTTAATTTACTGGATTTTATTATGTATATAACACACTGTTAAAATTTCCATTTGATACGAAAAATAAATGCCACTATCTGCTTAATTCCATTGGGAAAAGACCATCTTGCTTGCCTGTGTAGACTCAGACATTTGCAGTATAGTAGAAGTCATTGTCTAAAAATTCAACTTCTGGTCTAACTTGGTCTTCTAGACTTCCTATGGAAAGAGACAGATACCTCTGTAAGTGATAAGCCCATCTCTACAAAACATGTCATGGTCACGGAAAGAAGCACCTTTCATAGTGATTTACTTCTTCCCATATGCTACAGATTGAACTCAAAATTAATAGCTTTAACCATGAGATTGACCATTCTGGGCTGGGCTAAATGTCTAGACTAGGTAAGGAGTTCATTGCAAGTGTTAAATCCTCATCCAAAGGGTGAGGTGGCGACTGTAACAGACATACCTTTAAACTGTTGTAGTTCATGATTTGTGTTACATATTACAGAAAGCATTATAGCAGGAAACAAACAGACCAATGAAGGATTAGCCTCACAAGAAGACATGTAAGTACAGCAGTGAGCCAACCCAAGCTGGGTTTGACGCCAAATGACTCCAAAACCATGCTTTATCCTGTTCTAAGTGATCAATGTAATAGATGGAACCCAAGTCATGGACTATATAAACTCAATGCATATTTTGTGGGCATTTTATCATCGTTTTACAGGAGTGGCTTGTAGAACACCCCATCACAGGAAATTACATTTGTGTATATATAAAAAGATGGGGAGAGGATAATGGTTAATAAGAATGCATTGAATAGTATGAGACCAGTGCATGACTTTAATGGTATAGAATAAGGGGTGATACTGCTTTTGGTTGAGAAGGTGACAATGGAAGCTTCAATGAGCTCATCATTCCAATATTTTTTTTTGCATTGACCAGCGCTTCATGTAGACAATGCAATGAAGACAGACTTCATTGTACTAACAGATTACATTTTATCAGGCCAGAAGTGTGATTCTGGAATGAAGGAAGCAGAAGAAGTCCCTAACTGTATCAATCAAGAGATTTAATTTAGCAAATAGGCACTGTATAAGTGTGATATTTCATGCTATGACTACAGCCTATTGTGAACTCCAGAAAGTATTATCCTACTACAGCTGTGCCTACGAATCCACATGTACTGTCTGTAAGAGACATTAGTGTGCTTTTGATAGATGTAGGAAGCATTCTTGCCTTAATAATCTAGACAAAATTAACTCTGAATAGAGATTCTGCTTTAAAAAAAGGGGATTAATATAAGAAAAAATAACTCTGAGCTAAAAGAAATGGAACAAAAGGATTCTGGATCAGAATATCATTACCAGAAAGGCAGAAAAGAAGGTATTTTACACATGAGTTGTAGTCCCTGATGTGCCCCAGCAGCTTTGCTCATCTGTAAGCAGGCCCACCTCAGCATCTGAACCCAGTGAGCATTCAAGGCCACAGCTTGGCAGCCACAGGAAGGATGAATGGAGTGGCAGGGGCTGCACCTGAAGTTGCCTATGCTCAGCCTGCCTGCCTACGCAGAGAGACGTCCGCCCTACCACATAGCAGAGCCTGCCCTAATATGTAAGCAGAAGCACACAGGCTTCAAGCTCTCTGTAGCACAACCTCTTCTGGGTTGATCCCAAGTAGGACTTGTAGCCTAATGAAGACAACAGTAATTTTTCAAAGAAAATACAGAGGCTCATGTGACGTGTTTATAGCAGGCAGAAGGTGGGAAGGCCATCCCTTGGAAATCCATGAAATATCAGTAGTTTTGAGTTGGGAGCATGCAGGGACACAATATAATGCTGCTCCTTCCTCTGCTACATGTGAAGTGTGCAATGACTTCTTAAAATGGACCAAGCTGAAGTGAGGGTCCCCCAGGGTCTGACTTGTTATAAAAATGCCTGTTCTATACTGGGCTCAAGAATCCAACAGCAAACACTTCTTTAAGGACCCCAGCCCAGACAGTTATTTTTATGGATGCTGGTATCATTGCTCCTTGGGGTTGAGTTTCAGCAGAAAGAAGCTAGTGTTTCGCTGACATCTTAAGATATGAAGGAGAGCCTCGAGCTCTCTCAGGACTGAGTGAAACATTTGGTTCTAGCAGCTGCACAGGGAATATGATCTGAGCCAAATATAAGAACTGAGGGATTTGTTTCAGACATCTTATGTTCATTTTAAAAAAATATTCTCCCAGCACACACGCTTACTCACTTAGAAGTGCATGTACCCACACATCACTTACCATGCTCTAACATTTTCCTTTAGGTCTGCTCTTACTGTTGTGCAACAAGATTTCTCCCTGAGAGAAATCTCTATGTGATATACACAGTGGCTACTTCTTCCACAAACTTTTCTGAACATGTCCATCATGATCACCGTCTTCTGCCCTGTTTCATCACATCCCCATCTCACTTTGGTAAGAAAAGAAGTTCTTTGGTACAGGAGATTGAAAACTTCTCTCAGCTTATCATATAAAGAGTGCCTAGGAGGGAGATTTCTTTGCTCTCAGATGTGGATTTCCTTCCTCAGCAGCAGGACTGAGGTGGTAGATATGCATTCCATAAATGCACTTTTGTTCCCTATTGAATACTGCTGGAGACAGGTCTCATATGTGGCATCAGTGTTACTCAGGTAAGCAGCAGCATCACATGGTAGGCAAAGCACAGGTACAATTCATAAATGGTTTCAGCAGTTAATTTGTCCCTTCAGTCTTTAATACCAAAGGCCTTACAAACTTTAACTTAGGAAAACTATGTGGGAAATTTTCCTGAATTTTACAATGCAAGATTTCACTTATGAGCATGGTCTATGCTCAGAAGTGCTTTGTAGTCCCTCCATTGCAGCATTACATATCAGTCCTCAGATGTTTTAGGAAAACAATAATGTGAGTGCAGTTGTTTTGGTTACCCATCCCTACAGAAGCATCAGGTGAGGAAGAACAATTCCTACTCATTGTTCATAGCAGGAACATTATGAGTGGTCTGAACAGCTTTGTTTGTTGAGTTCAGAGTACTTGTCCACAAATAAGCTGTTTTCTGAGCAGGGGAAGCTGGTATTCTCACTCACTCAAGCGATATTAAACTCTTCAAAGTGATGACAGCCAGCATTGTGGAGAACAATGCATATCTCCTTTTACCCTGAGTTATGTGGTCATAATCAAATGCCAAGATTATGATTCAAATCCCAGTGCTTCTGGGATGTCAGACAAATCTGTCTACACAGAAAATGAAGGATAACTCCTTTACACGCCAATAAAGAGCACTTAGTCCACACTGTAGTAGAAAGGTGCACAGACTGTTATGAGTGAGGGAAGAGTGAGAGAGACATCTCCCCAACATGGCAAAAAAAAACCAAACCAATTTTTTTTTTCCCCACCCCAAGTCTTTTCTTCACAGACAAGGTATGAAAAGGAGAATAACAAACATCCATGGTCTAGTATCTCTGTACTGTTCTCACAGCAGCTCTGTTCCAGACCTGATCCCTTGGACAGAACAGAGTTTTGTGTCATCCCCTTGTCCATACAGTATCAAGGAAAGAATATCAGAGCAACATAATTCTTCAGAGGAAACAGCAGAGAGATAAAAAAAGTATTATAAAATGTCTGTAATATCCAGAGACAACCAATGACATACAGGTCATCTGATTGGGGTGGGCGCAATCCTGTCTGTGGCTGCTTTGGGAATGCACAGACTGGCAGGGCTAAAGGCATCAGCAATATAAATTTGCCAAAGGAATTACTTGCCCCTGAAGAAAGTTAAGCAGAGGCTGTTCAGACAGGAGACTTTGGTACAATTTTATGTGTATTCAAACAGATCCTGAACAGTCCATCCTGCTGCTAACCTGTTATTTCTTGCTTCCCAAATACTGTGCAGAGCCTACCCTAGAACCTCTTATCTCACTAGCCTAAGTGCTTCCTAAAGTACTTCCTCTCCACAAGCATGGTTGTTAGGAACCGCTGCCTTGAACTATACAGGTGGTTCAAGTGAAAATAATGACTGCCACATGGCCTGCAGTGATAGGAAAAGGGGTAATAGATTTAAACTAAAAGAAGGTGGATTTAGACTAGATATAAGGAAGGTTGTTTTTTTTTACAATGAAAGTGGTAAAACACTGGAACAGATTGCCCAAAGATGTGGCAGATGCTTCATCCCTGGAAACATTCAAGGTCAGATTGGATGGGGCTCTGAGCAACCTGGTCTAGTTGAAGATGTCCCTGCTCATTGCAGGGGCAGGTTTAGACTAACTGACCTTTAAAAGTCCCTTCCAATTCAAACTATTCTATGATTCTATGATTCTGTAATGTTCATGATTGTATTGTGTTTTCTCAATTTTTATATTGAGACAGAACTGCACGGTACTGTGGCTGCATTGGGTAGCACTTCGCTAAAATGTCACCTCTATTTGGCAATTGTTGGTGAATCACAGGACTGGGCCAGGTCCTGTGGAAATATGGCTTTTTAACTCCTCAATAATAACCTGCAAAGTGCCATACATTTCTCAGTGGTGCCCAGCGACAAGAGGCAATGGGGAAAAACTGAAATACGGGAAATGCCTTTAAACATAAGAAAAGATTTTTGTGGTGCTGGTGATCAAACATTGAAGTTGGGTGCCCAGAGAGGTTATTTAGCCACCATCCTTGGAAATATCAAAGCCCAAGTGGACAAGGTCTTGTGCAACCTGCTTTAGTTCACCCTATTTGGGCAAGGAGGTTGGACTATAGGATTTCCAGAGGTGTCTTCCAATCTCAAGTATTCTGGGAATGTAATGTAGACTGGAGTGTAGAATTTGACATGGAATGTAAAAATAGTACACGTAACTGGACAAACAAAATTAATACATAAAAGAACTAAAGATCAGCAACTGCTGTGAAAGATAAAAGTGAAGAAGGAACATTAAGATCAGCAACTCTGATAGTCCCGTTCCTCCTCAAATCAATAAGGAACATAGGTAAAAAACAGTGAAGTTCTCTGCTGCTTTGTCAATAGAATAGAATAGATAGTTTTAGGTTTTTGTCATAAAATTGTCCAAAATGTCATAATAATTGTCCAGATTACACTTAATTTGTGCAATAAATTTTGAGTTAATTCATGATCAGACAGACATTGCCTCCTACTTGCACCTAGGAATTTCTGTTACTCAGAAGAGAAAATGCTTAAATTAAGCTGTTGCTTGTATTGGTTCTGTAACTCAAAATAACTCTTGAATAGAAAAGAGCTCTTCTTGACCATGTATGTATCTTTTATAAGCCAAACGCGCTTTAGATGTCTTCTCCATTTGCACTGATATCTGAGGGAATGGTTTCTAAATGTGTCTGAATTTGCTGTAATAACACCAGTACTATTCAACATGAAGACATAAGACTCAGAAGTAGGACAATTTGCCTTCCTGAACCTATCTATTTTGAAGGGTTCTTCTCCCTTCTTCTTTGACTGATTTGCTTTCCAACAAGCTTCCTACCTGTCAACACTGACTGGTTAGTTACTGCGTTTAAAATAGATGAGAGATGCTGAGGTTTGTGTCATGCAAGCCAGTCAGACTGTGGAGCTTTCCAAATATGCTTGTCATTCACTAGTTATCTAAGACATTGCCAAAATATCTTTAGTGGAGGCTATTGACTTTTACCAGTCCAGCTAAGGCCAGCTGAAAGGTTAGCTTTATCCCAAGAAAACAAGCCTAGACAAAGAGCAGCATAGGAACACTGAACAGGCAATGAATCTCACCTTCTGCTATTATAAGCCTCAAAATTACAAATAGAGGAAAATGGCAACTGCCTAAATTCCATTAAATGCAACAAACCTGACTGCCTTCTCTGTAGCACTAGTTAAACTTCTTATTGCCTAGTTATATGCCATCTGGAACTGTTCTTAGAGGTTCAGCGTTAGGTGTTCTGTTCACTCAGAAGTACTCTCAACCTAGGGAGACAGGTGACTTTTTGCTCCCTAAATCTTCTGGGATCTAGGTTAGGCAGGACATAATCTACAAATCTCTTTCAGCTTCCAGGATGTGTAATCAAATGTATGGTGCAGGAATGCCTGGTGACCACCACACATGCTGAGACAGAGAAATAACTGTGCTGTGAGCTCTCATTAGCCTGAATGAGCATCAAATAACATTGCATGACAATGCTGTAATCATTAAGGTATAGGCCCCTTCATGTAGAACAGTCTTGAACTGTTCTATATCATTTCAAGATCTGTGGACCAGAAGAATAGCAGACAAAAGAATACAGTCAGCAGACATGGGTCTGTTTCCTGGTAAAATGTGATTTAGCAAGATATTGTGAGTGAAACCCAAACCTTAAGAATGTCCAGCAAATCTGTAGCTGCAACACAATTGGCTGATTCTATATTAACTTGTTTGACAGTTAACTTAAAGCACTTTGTGACAAAAACAGGTGTGTTAGATGGTAGAAAAAGGGAAGCATTTTGGGATGGAAATGGTGGAAAGGTGATGAAAGAGAAAGTACTATTCATTTTTTTATGGATAAGATAGCAGAAGCACAGTGATTTCAAGCACAAAAGCAATTCACACATTCTCACAGTGAAACTGAAAGAGCCTGAATAATGAGGATGCACAAAAACTGTGCTTACAGATAAATTATGCAAGTAATTCAGGATGAAAGGTTGCTTGGGCAAGACTCTAGCCAGGAAGAAAATTTTTGCTTTTACATATTATCTGAAGAGTTTTAATACGTTCTAAAAGCAGCATGACAGAATGTGAACACATTTTTTTCATAGAAAGAATGGTGATGGAAAAATTCTGAAAGAGTCAATGTGACACAGATCAATGTTAATACAGCATGAATGAAATGAGACTGGAATTGTTAAGTACTTTCAGTTCAAATCATACAAACCCAGACTGGCCAGTCACCAACAGTCCATGTAGCTGAAAGCATTCAGCCCTGCTCACACTGCAAAAAAAGTTTTTTAGAATGAAGCCAGAATAGCAAAAGCTATAGTTGAATAAAAGACTAGATAAAGCCAGAAAAATACAACAGGGAACATGGGGAAAAATTAAATACAAAGAGAAACTATAAGTTTTTGCAGAAGGATCAGAAGACAGTTTTTTCCTCAGTCCAGATTTAGCTGATAAAGCATTCATTTCTTAATCAAAGACATTTAAGTGTATCCAGTTGAGGTGACTGTGAGAGTAACTCTGTAAAGACTATCGGAACTAAACATTACATCTACTTACTTCATGCTTCTTCACTAATTTTGGTATCTGAGAAAAATGGGATACTAAGATTTTGAGCAGACTGCAGAAGACTTAATGGAATGGCACTGCCTAGTCAGTATGCCACATTAAAAATAGACTAATTTATAACTCTGGGTGGAGTAGAACGTTTCATTATGCAGGGTTTAAGACTACTAACAAATCACATTGAAAAAAGAATTTTCAAGAATAACTTCCTGTCCTACCACCAACATGGGACAATGAGTTGAGTTTAACACAATTCTTTCTAGATAAAAGAAGAGAATTACTCTTCTGAGATCCATCAGCTGAGCGTAGAGTACTTGTTCTTGCCACTCCTGATAGTTCATCCACAGAATGGAACCTACTTTTTTTTCCATAAAAAGAGATAGGGAACAAAATCTGCATTTTCTTGAGCTGATTGGCACACTCATTTCAAAAACACACAACAGTCTTTGTATGATCTGCAACTTGGAAATGCTGTTGTCAGCCACGCTATCAGAATTAAAAGAGCACGCTTGGAAAGATCAATATGGCCTGTAAACTGTCAGTGTATATGGTGTGCTGCAGGAAGGGTAGCCTCATTCTGCTGTTCCCTGGGTAAAAGGAGAGCTCCCAGGAATGTTGGCAGATGATAAGCAGAAATGCAAGAACACTAATCCTTCAGAGTGAATCTTCTCATTGCTACACTTCAACCAACGTTGCTGTGAAAGGGACCTGGAGATGGTAAGGACACACTTTCTTTATTAGATTTGATAAGTATTGGATGAGATTAAATTAATTACAGGGAATGCCTTCTATATCTCCCACTGAACTTGTCTGTTAAATATGGAGCTTAACATGCTGCGTTGTGTTCTTAAGATTTCCTCTAAGAATGTGTTTGAATGTTCCTGAAAAAGACTTCATGTGCTGGGGTTGGGGGCAAGAAAGATGGAATTTGAACTGATTTCTTAAGACAACCCAGTAATCATAACTACCAGTGTGAGTTGGGGAGTCATTCTCTAGGAAAAAAAGGTAGCTGGGACCCCAGTAATTTAAATTTATGTAAAAGGCAATGTCTAGAGCTAAAATCTCCTGAGAATATTATTGATGAAGACTAGGTTGTGCCATAGTTCATACGAGGCAGTGGTAGAAATGACCATCCTCTTTCTTAATCCTGCTCTTGTCTTCAAGAATGAGTATCTGCAATATATTGTGGATTTCTAATTTAGCCTTACGCCATAAACAGGGGGGGAGCAAACATTCCATGTCTCCAGATAGGGAATTTGGAAAATGGACTTTGACAAACAGGAAGTCTTCTCTTTGTAGCTATAACTCTCTGTTACACACATAGACTAAAGCAACTTAGTCACTTGGAAATGTCCTGAAACAGCCAACTGAGAGTAGAGAGGTGGGTAAAGGTGCCACCTTTGATTGAAAATGGACAGCACTGAACGTGCAGCCAAGGTGAACAATGCACACACCTCCTATTTCCTGCAGCAAATATTAAGTAACTCTTAGGTGACATTCAGAATGCCATTTCCTTCACACATTGAAGCAGCTGAGTGACTCCAGTTACAGAACAGGTGAGTGAAGTAAAAAGACTTAGAAGTCTCTGAATAAAGTGCAGAAAGCAGAGAGACAACAGGTGGCAAGAAGTCACAGAGGGACAAGGAGGTGGATGGAAGGGAAATTAGGGTTGCATCATATCGATATTAGGATGCAAATGACTCAGAAAAAGAGGTTAGGTGACATGTTCCTTAGCTGATCCTCCGTCGCAGAACTGGAGAGGTGTCATGATGCGGGTAGATTATCATAACTCTGATATGGGACTCTCAGACACTATAAATGGAAAGTACACCTAAACTATGCTTTGCCTGAACTTTGTGTGAATATTTCCTATCCATTTTTAGCTGCAAAGGCTATTTCACTCAATCACTGCTTTACCAAGCATGCAAGGCGTGACCTTTGCCTTCTGCATCCATACTGTTAATTCCCTGATGTTCCCTAGGGATTTCTCCAGCTTGCCTGTGTCCTCCTGGAGCAGGGTGACCTCTAGAGGCCTCTGGGCAGAGCTGGCATGGAAGGAGCATGTTCATGCTCTGCCACACACTCTGCCTTGCACGTTTGCAAATCTTGGACTTTCCCTATTAGTGTCCCCAGTCTGAGGTCTTTACGTATGCTGAATGATATATTCTTAGCAGTATTGTCTTCCAAAGAGCTACCCATGTAGGTAAAATAAGATTCTTCAACAAACTTCTTTCTTTTATGAGATAGATGAGATCTTTTTCAGCTAATAGTTTCTTCTGGAGTTTGAATAGACTTTTAAGCTATGAAGAACTTAATTGATAAATCTGGCTTGTCAAAATTCACTAAGTAGAAGTTTCTTTCTGCAGAACAGGTATATTTTCAGTTAATGTTATGCTGCCAATGAAACAGTGCTTGTTTACTTAGGAGGCATATCGCTGGTGTCCAGATTTTTACAGCTCTGAGCGTCTTTGCAATCCATGCAGCTCCACTGGAGTACACCAGCTGTATCTATTTTAAACTTTCTCTCAAAGATGTTCCTTTATGGTAATTATAGACCAATGCTTTTTTCAAGGTCAGTGACCTTTGCATTACTTACCAGCTAGCAGGCAGTCTGACTGCACAGGGTGTTTATATCAGCTGATTCTTATCTCCAAGGTAATGCATCAAACTGTAAATACAGGACAAATGAAACATATTTTCATTTATATGAATGAATGAGAGATTTCCCCAACATAAATAAGGAACACTTCAAGATTCACAAGAACTGAGTATTTAAGACATAATGTTTAATATTTTACTTTTTTAAAAAGATTTCTATTATCTTTTTAGATAGTAGAAAGAAAATTTCTATTTCAATTACAGAGTACTCATCTTCTATTCAAAGAAACAATCAGATCAAATGTAAAATTTCATTGCAAAATAATACCATGGCTCTGTGTATGAACGCTTTGAGGTCTGCTTATTGAGTTTTACCAACGTAATTTTTCTGGATACTGAACAAATGGTAAGCAGATGGAAAACAAATAGTTTTATAATAACACCAACTAAAAATGGTTTAGTTTAGTTACTGAAAACATAATCTGGACTGAAACAGGCATATATAGTTTTACTCCAAAATATATTGTCTGTATACAGACTTTTCTTTACATCTTCAAAAATGCCAGCATGGAAAATGTTTTTTTCAATAAAAGGAAAGTTTTTTCAAGAAAAGAAAATTCTACTGCCAGTGTTTTTCTTCATCAACATTTTCTTTTATCCAAGACAGTCAGTCTTGGATAAAAAACCTGAAGATATGATCATCCTTATTTGATGCTGCTTGCTCATATTGTCTTTACTAGTAAACCAAATGAAGCATCTGATTATAATAATTTAATATTAAAGTATTAACTACGGTTATAGTTGATCATATGACCATAATTATAACTATTTTATACATTTAAAAGATCAAGCTTAATAATTCTTACAATAAAAGGGCAGCAAAGATTCTCATAACTTTTTCCCACCTCTAACTTATATTCCTTTCTTTTTGGTGCCACCATTACCTGCAGCACTCTTCCAAGTTTTTATTTTTCTTTCCCAAAGATTTCATCTATTTGCTTCTTATCCCCAAATGCCCTCGTCACTTTTCCATATCCTTTCTTCTCACTTATAGCTGCGCCTTTCCAGTCCATATTTAAGGTATTTTGAGTCATTGTCAATTCTCTCATTCTCTCAGACTTCTGCCCCCACTCATTTCTCACTCTATATTTCTGTCATGAGCCAGATGAAGCCAACTCTAGCTCTTTATGCTCATATACCTTAACTCATCAGGACCCAAAATCTCCCTGAGGATGCCCATGAGAAAATTTTGATTGTGTGTATGTTACACTAGACCCTTGTACCCATGGAGACCCAGGTCTCTGGCAGGCTCATGAAGGAACAGCCTGTTAGCTGTATCATGAAGGAAATGTCATGTTCTGGCCACAGACCCCTCCTTGGAGAGGGCATCCACAAAGCCAAGGGCATGAAGCAGAGCTCGTCTAAATAAGGCAAGGATCTGTTCCGGGCTTCCCAAAGCCCTCTCCTCCTGCTGACATGGGTAGCTCATGGCCACCTGCCCGGGCAGAAGCAGAGGAAAAGCTTCACCCCTGTCAGCAAGGGGAAGGAGAGGACTGGCCATCCTAAGGGGAGTGAGGGTGCTCCAGAGCCCTGGGCCTCTCCTGGTACCTGCAACTGTGAAGGTCCAGCCAGAGGAGAGCTGACAAAAGAGGTGCTGCAGTCCCTCTCCTCAGGCTGCTCTACGAGGTGGAGCTGGCAGGGCCATTGGTTCTTCCTGTTGGCCTTTTGGCAGCCACACGCTTCCCAGCACCTCTGTGGTGCCCTTTCTCTGCCCCCGCACACTGACCAGTGCCTGCTTCTGCCAGCTCAGGCTCTTTTCCCTCAGCACTGATGACCCAAGCACTTACAGACTTTCTTTGGACCATTCCACCTATCTTTGTGCTCCTCCAGTGAGGAACACTTGACTCTGGCTGGCCCACCTGCTGTGACTCAGTGATAACACCTGNGTGGAACAGCCCCAACTCTCTCAGCCTGTTCTCATAGGACAGGTGCTCCACCCCTCTAATCATATCGGTGGCCCTGCGCTGGACCTGTTCCAACAGTTCGATGTCCTTTCTATGTTGAGGACTCCAGAACTGAACACAGGACTCCAGGTGGGGTCTCACAAGCGAATCACCTCCCGTGACCTGCTGCTCACACTTCTTTTGATGCAGCCCAGGATACAGTTGGCTTTGATGGCTCCACACTGACCCCGCCTGGTGGTGGGTCCGGCCAGCTGCCACCTGGCTGAGCTGCCTGAGACTGGCTAGAGCCCCAAGCCAGGAGAAAGCTGATGGGCCCTGTGCCCTCGTAGCAACAGCCAACATGGGGAGGCAAAGGGCATGGCCACTGAGCCAAGTGGTGTCTCTGGGTCCTACATCACCACCCACCCTGAGGTCTCACCAGAGCTGGCTGCGCTTCCTTCATGTGTTGACAGTGCCTGGGGTAATATTGAACAGTCTCATTAATAAAACAGTTAACGTTTTTATTTAAAATACTTTTTAGTGACAGCCTCCTTTGTGTGGTGTCATACTTACGCTCCCAATGTTACTTTCTGTCCTAAGGCTGACTCTTTGGCCTTTCTTAAGAATGGTGCTACAGCAAAGAGGAGCCTACTGTGTGTTATCCTCAAGTCTTTAGCAGAAGTATGGTATAGTAGGGATTTCTTCCTACTTGGTCTTGCATTTGCTTAGGTTTATTTTTATCTATTTCCTTATCACAGTCTACTTCCCTTCCACTGGCTACCAGCTGAAGCTTAATAGCTTCCCCTGCCTTGGTTATCAATACAGGTACTTCGTTATGCAGTGACCCCCAAGGCTTGTCAGACTTTTACCATATATAGTATTCACAGACCTTAACCTAAACCAGGTTAGGTAATAGTTGTTTGATTACTACACAGTTATTAAAACCACCTAAAATCACTTCAGGCCCAGACAAGCCTTAAGACCATGCACTGTCAGGTCAATACAAACCCTCAAGCTTTTTGCAATTAATGGGGAAAAAAGAATAATCATATTTACTGTGTACAATAATGGAGATGTTAAGGAACTGAAGCATTTAGTATTAGAAAAGCTGAAAAATTATCAGCTCAGAAAAAGCTCACTCTCATCACTTTCAAACATAAGGGCATTCTACTTTTTCATCCTCTCTACTGACAGCAGGACAACTCAAAGTTACCAGTGTATTGCATCTTGGAGACAGATAATTGAAGACTGATTTTGATAATTCTGCCTTAGCCATCCAGATAGGAAGCTGTCAGATCGAAGTTTCCAGTAGAGTGAGCAAAGCTTACTTGAAGCTCATTTTGTTCTATGGGAGAAAAGCCCTATGCTATGACAGTGGTTTCTACACACGTTGACTGAGGAGATACTGAAAACTCTCAACGCTTCCTAGGAAACTTCAAGAGCTACAGGGACAAGCTCAACTTTGAAAACCTATTAGATGAGTAAAACCAGAGCTTTTGGAGACCACCAACCTCAGGCCTAGACATAGGCATGGTCTGCATTCTATGCCTGACCAAGCAGGTGATAAACAACTTCCCATACATTGCTCTATGCTTTACAATCAAGTTCCAAGGCAACCACAGAGCTAGAGCTCAATTTTTCCTGAATATGCCTTTTAGGCAAGACATAAACCTGGCTTTAGGCAACAAGAGAGAAACCTATGGAGAGCATAGACTATGAACTCATGAAAGAAACCCAGAAGCCTCCACATCCTTTACTTCACCGACAAAAGAAAAATAATAAATGTGGTCCTACGGAGTGCCCAGAAGGTCAACACAGTTATGGAGCCAAGAGGGGTAGGTGAAGAAGGGAAGAGTAGCCAGCTTGGGAGGATAGAAACTGCATAATTAAGAGATATCAGTGGAGCATCTAAACAGCACTGTCTGTTGTGAATTGATTGTCTCCTCTGTCCTTTCCCTGAGCAAGCACAATACATTCTTACTTACACTTGTAGCTGCTTGTGAAAGAAAAGCATGTGGTACACATCAGACAGCTAATGGACACAAGCTAAGCATTCACCAATAGCCTAAGATCCGAGAGCTAATTGGGATTGCAAAGAAGGAAAACAGAGAGAATGAGAAGAAGCTACTCATACTCTGTATGCAGAGGAATCTACGGTCTTTATTCTCTAGAGATTGACATGGCTACAAAGATTTGTTGCAGAAGAGAGCGACTGAGAGGTTCACATTTTGTGCATCCCTCAGGTCACTTTCCTGCCTCATGACATCCTCACTCTTCCTCTTCTATCTTCTTGCCATGAAACTCCCGACTCTTCACTCTCAGCTTGTTGACCTGGGACTCTGCAATGTCAGCCCGCTCCTCGGCTTCCTCCAGCTCATGCTGGATCTTGCGGAACTTGGAGAGGTTGACGTTGGAGAGCTCCTCCTGTGCAGGGAGAGGGAGTTGGTGGTGAGGAGCCCAGGGCAGGGGCTTTACTCCTCCTGTACCTCGGTCATGCAGAGCTGCAGTCCTTCCCTGAGGGAACGCTCAGACCTCTATCCCCCCCTTCCTCCCCCAACAACAGCTTATACATATACCTCACACAGACCTCCTCCTCCTCCCTCTATTGGGACCCCACTATGACAAGCTACCTCCACTGCTGTGTCTCTCCTGAAGGTCTTTGTCATCACTTGGATTTGATATCAAGGGTAATTACTTTCCCCTACTTCCTGAGCAGCCACAA
>VXBW01006337.1:2054-73840 GCA_013400375.1 Thinocorus orbignyianus
GGCAATTCAGTCTCCTGTTGGAGTACTGAGGTATTTTCAGACTGCATGGTTGTGTCAGTAAATTGTAAAAAGGGGCTGTTCAGTACAGCTTTTCTGCATCTCTCTATAATTCTGTCATCTCACAGAGGACTTGCTTGGACAGTCTGGTTTTTATATCACAATGATACATTCATTGTAACACACCTAAAAACAGCAATTGCATAACATCCCGATCATGGAAAAATAGGCCTGAAGGGAGCCCAAGGGTGTGTTGTCCATCAGTCGACCTGAAGGCAGCACCAGTATGTCTTCATTTTCTGCAGACAAATGTCTGAGTTTGTTCTTCAGAACCTCCAGGGACGTTCCTCAGCCTGTGCTGTGCCAGTGCTGCATTAGGTTCTCTTCAAATCATTTTTTCCTAAATCATTGGTGTAATTTAACCTTGTTTGTTTATTTTTGCTATTTGCCATGAAAATGGAAATCAGAGCATCCCTTTGTAGCAGCCTCTTAACATTTTAAGGCTGTTATCTGCCTGTTCTGTCTTATCTTCTCCAGACTAAACAACCCAATTTCTTGCAGTCTTTCCTCATAGATTATGTTTTCTAAACCTCTGATTTTTCTTATTGCTTTCCTTTGGATTTGTCCAGTTGGTTCACATCTTTTTGAAGGGCGGTGATCAAAACCCGGAAGCAGTATGCAGTATTTATGGGACTGAATAGAACAGAAGGATTCTCATAAGCTCCACTGTTTCCCAGGACAAGGATTTTTCACAGCATGTGACACACTTGTGTTCTTGTGATTTACTAATGCTTCTGATTTTTATTTGTTTTTCTGCAGAACTGACATCTGATTAGTTACTACATTGGTCAAGTTTCTGTGCTTAAGAAACAACCTTATTGAATGGGTCTTCCAGATTCCATACTACTGTACCAGAATCCATGAGCCTGCAGTGAGAGCTAAAGATTTATTTTTTTTAATGTTGAGATGAGGATCTTAGGGTACAAGTCTTTGCATCCTACGTAGACAGCTACTTACATTTGGGAAAAGGGCCCTCTCTTTGAAAGCTCTAGCTAGTTCGCTGCCAACTTTTCTGTTCTTTGTTTTCAGATCTCTGTCATAACAGACCATCTAGGTGAGAAGACAAGGATTAAGTTTTTGTTGAAGTCTGGTGGTGTATTGGCTTTACTGATCATTCTATACCTCCCATTCAAGATTTAGTGCAGAGCTTTCAGTTGTCTGTGCTGAGGGACAAAGGTCTGTTGATCCTGTTTGGCTTTTTCACAGCTGTGGAGAGATTACTGAAGTGCAACTTTGCCATTTCGGTTTTGGGGGCTGATACACTCCTGCTATTAGAGAACATTCCAAAGAAGTGTTGTGTTTCTATTTTGTTAAATTTTCTTTAGTCTTTACTGCTGGTTCGGTGACATTCAGTGAGTTTGACACTGCCTTCTGTTACTCTCTTGCACATCTTTATAACGGAACTAGCAGCCTGTGTAGGAAAGCACATTCACTGAGCTAATAGATTCTTCTGTGCCTCCTATTGGTCTTTTCGGCAATTCAGATGGTTCATCCTCTCATTGTTTGTATGATTGATGATGACAAGTGAGTTGATCAAAAATTCTGCAATTTGTAACACTGAGAAAAAGTCATTACTTGGAAACTGTCGTACTTGCAGTTTTCAGATGTCAATCAAAATGACTTAGAAATGAATTAGAATTACAGCACTGTGGAAAAAAAAAGTCTTCTACACACTGAGTAATCTTTGATTGAAATAATAACTCAGTATAAATATGCTTTGCTCTCTGGAGTAGCTGAGTATTGTGAGTGTTCCATGGATGAGGTCCAGCAACATCAGCTATTCAGCTGTTTTTGCTCTCAATAGCTGCCCGTTTGTTCTTGTTAGCATTTTTATGTTCCTGAGGTCCTGATGCATTTCTCAAGCTGTGGAACATGGATCTGTTCCTTTGAGTTTAGTAGAAATTAGGTGTTTGGAGAACAGTGGTACTGTTCAGATAAAACATTACCTGCAGTCAGCTGTTGCACTGCATTGCAGCAGAAGATGTATTATCTTAAAATACTAGTGTTATTAATTTCCAGGCAAAAAATTGGTCTAAAATAAATCCCACTGTACTCAAGTAATCCATGTAGCAAAGGTGCAGACTTTAATTTTGCTGAAGCTGGAACTTACATTCTGTGCTGCAGACCACCAAGATGACGTGTTCCTCAGCAAACACAGATAATCGTTGTCATAGTCTTCTAAAACCATTCACTCACAGACTGCAAGAGGAGGGTGGTTTTTTTTTTCTTCTAGTTACTCTTTCCCTCTTTGAAAATTTTACAAAGCTTGCTTGGGATAGCTCAGATTGCAACACTGCTTGAGAGAAATGCTAGATTTAGATGACTCACCCACAACAATAAAAAATTCTAGTGTAATTCAAGACAGCTGACTGCAGACTTCAATCATACATTAGTGCTCAGCTGTATTTTTTTTATTTTTTTATTTTTTTTATTATTTTATTGCTTCAGAGTTAAAATGGGGTTGGAAGTACTGCCCTGTGCAGGGCAGTGTTCTGGAAGGGGCCATCACAGCTCTGGCAAGGACTTTGCGTGGCTGATGCCAAGAAAAAAATAAGGGAATGTCAGGGCAAGATGAGAAAAAAACAATATAGTGAAGAAGGAGGCAGTGTTACAAGATAATAAATCCCATTTCCCTGCTAGTTGTAGGTCTTGGTCTATTACAACTTTTCCCAAATGCTGTGTCTAAATGAGGTTTCCTGTCTTTTGGTTCTAGAAGTTCTTTGTAATCTTGCTATACTAGTTTCTGCCTGGATTTATTATGTTTGATATAGACATCTGAAAAATCTTTGTCTTAAAACAGAGATTGCTATGATGGAATTCCTCATTTATTCAGATCCTTTTAGTTCTTATTGTAGTGTTATATGACAACCAGCACCCGTTGGAATTGGGTCAGAATATACTATAAACTTTAATCACATAGGGAAAACCCCATGGGACAGGCTTTCCATCTGTTATCTCAGCAATTCTGTTCCAAGTACTTTGGACTTGCTGTTCAGCTTGGCTCTGTGGGCCCGCGCTGTTAAGAGAACAGGAAGGAGTTCACGGCAGCATGTCTAATAGTGAAGGAGGAGTGACTCTTTGGCCCATCTTAAGAAGATTAATTATTACTGATTTGTTGTGAATACTTGTTTTTACAAAAGTGGACTAAGATTGCACTCACCTCTTTTACAGAGACAGCTTGGAAATTTGCCAATGGTAACAACTTCTAGTTATCTTACTGCAAAGGCAGTTTCTCCGGTGTTTATGAAAAAATCTTGTGCCGTTTTTTTGTGGTATATTGGTGATTTCCATTCAGAGAATTTATAAGCAGTTAATCCATGTATATGCATATCAGAAGACTTTGGGGTTTCTGCCCATAAAGTTTGGTCAGCCTATGACCAAGGCTGGTCAGCTCACCAAAAGAGATATTAAAGCTGCTTCTCCTGTGTCTTTGGCAGAAGCATTTAACTTGGGCCACTCTTAGCCAAAATGAGGATGCTGGGCTGTTTCAACCACTGATCAGATGAGACGTGGCAATTTTGCATGTCTTTGCCAAATAAGCTCTTGAACGGCTGGAAGCCACACTCAGTTCATAAACACGAGGAATGAAGTCAAGGCGGGCAGAGCTTTGCCTCTGCATTTTACCCTGAGCTAAGCCAGGTGTTGCTTGAGTAAAAGCTGTGGAGTTTGTCCCCTGCAAAGTATCTGTTCCTCAAATTATGCCCTTTTATTTAACATGGGATGCTCACACTTAATGCTTTGAGAAAGAAAAAGAGGAACTCATTCTAAGCTTACCTGAACTAAGTGTTGCTGTGTTTGCTATTTTCAGGAAATTATTACAATCATGGAGAGATTCGGAAGAAAGAACTGGAACAGAGCTGTTTTCTTCTGGGGATTCCTGCTTCCGATGTAACAGTCATTGATCACAGGTAACTGGTTTTCATTTATAGCATAATTTCATTGCAGCTTTTTAAATAGGAGGTGAAGTTCACTCTGATGTTTGGTGAAAGCTTACTGTATCATTCTTAAAAGTGTTGAGGGATCTCAAAGACCACATTAGATATTTTTATTAACTCTTAAAATAAATCTAATTAATGCAGAAGACAAGTGAAGTGTGTAATGGGGATGATAATCCCTAGGTTAAGCTCTGTTGACATGGCGTTTATGGTAATGATACTCATACTTGGGGTCTAGCACAGCGTGTTTGGACAGTGTGAGCACTTTTTGATACACTTGTAGTGTTCCATGGATGATTACAAATTCCCTGAATTGCCTGTAGGTCAGTCTGCACAGGGTTAATGTGGAATTCTGTTATATTTGTATAACCTGGTTTAGTCCTGACTAAAGACAAAAGAGAATTGCAGTTTTAAAGACAGTCCATAGTAACACGACAGTAAGATTTTTTCAAATTAAGCTATGCAAGATTTCTGGTTTTCTAAGGTGTGATGTTTTCTTTAGTTGTGTGTAGGTACAAAAGTAGGTGATAAAACTGATCCTTTGTTGTTTTGGGATTAATTCAAGAGCTCTCTTCTGGGATGGTGATTTAATACTTCGTATCAGTGAAACAGAACTAACATTGTAAAGGCCTCTCGAATTGCCTGATCACTATCTAGAGTTGATAGGAGCTGAGATAGGTACTGATTGCTAGGAAACGTGGTACCAGTGGTTGTTTCAATCGTAAACAACTTTGATACAATCCATAAAGAATATTTTTGTTTACGAAGAAAGAACTTTAATAGTAACATACTGACTTAAAACCGTGCCAACTAGACAAGTCAGAGTTGAAAAAAATCTGGCTTCAGGCAGGCCCTTTTCCTATGAACATATTTTCCCTTGAGCTAAGGCAACAGAAACCACAGTCCAGAATATGAATCTTCTTGAGTTCTTTGCTTTTTTTAGCTTTAGGTTTCTCTCCAAGTTTTCAGCTCACTTAGGAAAACAGCATAGGAGTTGTTTTTCCTTTGGAATGAAAAGAGATGTTTCTGTTAATTTCTCATGAACTGGTTTTGGATAACTTCAAGTTTTGTACTACGATCACATGACAATGCCCAGAACATTTTGGGGAGGGATAAGGAAAAAAGCTGCTAAGCTTTGCTAAGCATAAATCTGCTCAATAAACCATGTTTTGAAATTAACACAGAGCCCAGAAGCCTACTGGCTTTTCGTGCTTTTAATGCAGTGCGAGGGTGGTCAGTACGGGATGCACATTTCATGATACTACTCAGTCATCCCTCAGCATACGCAGGCCAGAGCGCTGCTTTTTGCAAGTAATATTTTGGTTTGCTCTGTAGGAAGATGAGGGCCATTTCAGTGAAACAGCTTGGGTCGTACCTCTTTATTACTTTCATTATTATTACACATATTTATGTCTGTAATGATTGATACACAATTCCCCCAGTGAATGCAGTGCCTGAAAAGACAGATCCATCCCATTGCCCAGAGCTTCTGGGCATGGTCTAGAATGTATATCAGTGTACTAAGAAACAAGTTTAGATTTCAGGTTAGATTGCTGTGAGATAACCATCGTTAACTTTGTTGTGCATTTAAGGAATGAACTGAAGTGAAGTCCTTGCTAAATTTTGCTCAGAGGTTGTTTTTCACGGTGAAGTTAAGTGCGTTTAAAGTGCATTATTTACTCTGCAATAACTCACCATGTGGATGCTCTTTATGAAAAACAAATGTAGATCAGGTGTTAGCAATATGGTAGAGGATCAGATATAATTTCTAGATGACACTGTGTTTGTAGAGTAGCTAACTGTTAGAGTACCACTTTCCAGCCGTTTAGACAAAGCACTAGGACTCAAGGCTCCTGAAACTTACTGAAAGTTCCCGGGTTCTTTAAGGTCAGTAACTTTCCTATGCCTCTGTCACGACTTCTGTAATTTACAGGTTATACAAAAATATTTGCCAGTATGGCACAATGTGAAACTTGCTAAACTAATATATTATCTACTGCTAGATTTCCATGTAAATTGGTGTCTATGGAATACACTTCAGGAGGCTGTTCCTCTTTAGCATTTTGTCTTCCGTAGGCACTGTTTAAGATCAGAGCCCTTCGGCTTGTTTTGTTCCCTTCCTAGCACTTCAGAATGTAATTTTCCATCAATGTAAAGAACTAGCACATTGCTTAAGGACTGCTGCTGGCATGCTACCCATCTAACATTTCTTGTACAAACAAAAAGTGGATGCTTTACTTTTGCTTTGTATTTTGGTAAGGAAAGCCCAAAGGATTGCTAGGTCTGGATCTGTTCCAGCCATTGTAGTGTGGAGCTGAGTCATGCTGCTTCCTCTTTCTTTACATGCTCTGCAAGTGAGTGAGTAGAATTTTCAAGATGTAGAAGGGGAAATACATCTGAAAAGCAAGGTGATTGACTTGCTCTGTAATCTCACTTGGCCAAGCAGGTATAAAGCCAGCATGACATTTTGAATTGTGTGTGAACTTGTAAAGAGAAAGCTTCAGTCAGTCAGCCTATGATGAAATCTGTGTTCAAGACAAAGTCCTTATTAAGCAGTCCCTTGCCTTAAACGATGGCTCTGGAGTATAGCTGGGACTCCTAACCGGGATTCCTAGAGACTTGATTCAAGCTCTGTCAGACAACTGCTTTGCACTGATCCTTCAACAGGTATTTGGTGTTGTCTCTGTGTTTGTCACATCAGTTAAAGACAGCTTGAATCTTCTGCACAAATATGGTCCCAAAACTGTACTCATATTTCAACCCTAGAGATCTGAGGTCCATGTGAATCTCCTTCAGAAGAGCTCTTTGCTGTAGAAGGCATGAGTGGAAAGGGGAGATCATTACCGTGCAGCACCCAGTTACTGTAGGTGAGCAGATGGGCATGCAGACAGCCTGTTCTGGACTATTTTAGATTAGAGCACTGGACTCTTCCTCCTTGTGACTTGTACAGATCAGGCACCAGGTTTGCAGAGGTGTTCCCTGAGCTGGCATGTAATTGTCATAGCTCCAACACCACACCAATTGAACAGCTGCTTTTAAAGGAGAGAACTTACACGATCCATTCTTGTTACCATCCCCACACTAGGCTTAATACTTGGAGCAGCCTAGCTCAGAGTTAGGACTTCTGTTATTCAAAGTTAATTTCTGTGCTGTCACAATTATTCCTGCTGCTGGGTGGGGGAGAAGTAACAAGAGAGTGAGGTCTGAAATTGATGTAAGACAAAAGTCACTTCATTTATTATATAAATGGTAATTTGTGCTTTCTTTGTACAATTTTATCATCTTATGTCCTGCTGCAGTGGCCTTTCTTGTAGCTGTAAAAATAAGATATTTATTTTATCTTTTTGTGCCATGATACCAGCTTAATTTTCACAGGCTGGTGTAGTTCTGCAGATCTACAGTTAGGGTAAAGTGAATCCAGCTGAAAAATGAATGATATAGCCACCTCTAATGCAAACACAGACTAACTCAACTGAAAAATCTACTAGAGTGATATATCTAAAATAGTAGATAAATCAGATGTGGACGTTTCTGTGGTGGCAGAAGGGTCTAATTTAAAAAACATTTGGCTGCACTGCAAACAAAAAGGGATGTTTTTTCTTGGCTGTTGCTCTGTCTGTTCTTGAGGACGTAGTGAAATGAAGATGCTCTAGTCTCCAGTACCCGTTATCAGATCACAAGCCATTGCCATGGTTTTTGACTTGTAAATATCTTTTGTTAGGAATTGACTTGTAGCTGAGAAAGCTATCTGTAAGTACTTAATCTGTGCTTATGTGCTCGCTCTCATGGTATGTTAGTACCAGGAGTTAGTACCTAATTGATCTAAAATTAAGAGTTAGTTAAGCTCCCATTAACATTGGGCACATCTGCCAATGCTCTGGCTGTCTCCTAGTCTGTGACATTACACATAAGCAGGTGATGTTTTCTAAACTGTTTTTGCTTTCTGAAAAGAACAAGCAAAAAGGAAGCCCAAATTATTCTTTTTTTTTTTTTTCCTAATATCTGTTTTGGGTTCCTGGAAAGATAAATATCAAGGATTTCACTGCAGCTTCTACAGCTTTTGTGCACAGTTGTACGGGACAGAAAGTAAACCGACTATCTGCATCTTTAATATGATAGAAAATATTTGGCCCCAGTTTGCACTGCAAAGAAAATAATAGTTGAGATTTATGTAAACTAGAAAATTTTCCATTCGCAGTACGAAGACTTGCTGCAAATAATGTTACATCTGTTTCCAAGTTTCCATGGAAATTGCACTCCATTCGCTTTTTTTTTATTATTATTTTGCTTAAGTCCAAAAGGGCTCTGATCAGACAATGCACGAGAGAGAAAACATCTGCCTACGCATAGGCTATCTACAAATTTTTTATGAGGCTGCAGAGAGGTTAAAATTTTTATTTATTTTTTCTTTTTTTCATATAATAATTCTTTACTGCTGGGCTTGGTTTCCCTCCCTACAAGGTAAATAGTCTTTATTGCGCTTCCTCATGCTTAACTTCTAACGAACTTTCTTCCACGAGCTCCTTGTGTCAAAGAAGTGAGTCTGTAAGGTCATGGGAAAAAATATATCCTTAAATAAATAGTGTGAGTGTCTGTGATGATCAGAAAGATATAGAAACATTCAGACCCTTCAGAGAGTGAAATATGTATCTGGAAGTCTGAAAGTTTTTATTAGAATTTAGAAACATGAATGCAGACAGTTAAGAGGGATTTCCCATTGATCCAGTTTGGTTTTACTGTACTGAGGTGATTCGTTGATGGCTTTATTGATTTGGGTGCAGGGTGCTGAGTGCATGGAAGCTCAAGATGCAAGCTCTCTAGTGAGAATCTGTGCTCTCAATTAAGAAAGCTTGCCTGAAAACTGAAGGTACCAGGAGAAGTACGGAGTTAAAATCCTGGCCTCAGTCAAGTCTGGTGGCAAAGCTCTCAGTGATTTCATACCAATTTCTGACTCACTCATTTGCAGACCTGTGTCATCTTGCTGAATGGGATGTTTTTAAAATGTATTTGTCTTAGTTATGGGTTTCTGATCAGAAAGGTTACTGCCTGATGTTTTTCTTCTTTCCCTGTTTGGATATTTTATATTTTGGGATCAGTATTTAATAGTTTTAAATTTGCTGAAATAATTGAGGTAATTAGTTCATTTTTGTCTTCCTAAGTTCCTTGTGGGCATTATAGTTTGACATTTTATTTTATTGCTAGTTCTGAAGAGCTGGTGTATGTGATGATTAAAGTTGCTGCCATGCTTTATTCTAGAAGAGCCATGTATTTCAGTAGAGAGTGATGGGGTTCTCTTCATCTTACTTATCTCAGCAACAATGTAAAGGTCTTTATTTTTTGCAGAATTTTCTTTAAGAATGGTATCTGTGGGACCAGCAAAATTTAAATTGGTCTCAGTGTGTATTACAGGGAAATCAACCTGCAACTTTTGAATTGGTCAAATGTAATCATCCCAAATGCTAACACGCTTCTCTGTTACAAGAGGGCATCAAGCCTTGGTCAGTCAGGTGGGGATTTTGGTGTTTATGTAATCAAGGGAGCCAAATTTCACTTCTGTCTAGTACAATTCTTGAAACTGAAATTGTTTTCTTTCTGAGAAGACAATAAAATATTTGGCCATGTATTTTTATTTGCATTTCTAAATAAACATAATTTTTCCAAAATGCTTACCACATGGCAGCTCATGCTGATATTTTAGGACATCAGAACACTTTATAAAAAGGATTATATCAAAGTCTGCCTTCTGGCTTGGGATTTTATAAGCATTGCTCTATGCAATAATTTAAGAGGAAATTCTTCTGGGGATTGAGATGTCTCTCTGCCCTCCAGGAAAGCTGCTTTCTGAAACAAAGGCTTCTATTGCAGTAAGTTAGGTTTAGCTATTTCTTTAGCTAAGTTAGATATTTTCCTCAATAAGGAAATCTGCCCTTTTTCTTCCCTGGGGCTTCTGTGAGCCAGGTCCTTTTTCAGCTTTCTGGCATAATTAATGTCCTTGCTGTACAAAAAGGGGGAAGGGTCTGCAGTGAATGGGAAAATGATCCTTTCAGTGCTAAAGGCCCGTGTCCCCCAGATTACCTCTGTAGAGCAATGAGCAATGGTCCTTTTCAAAACATTCAAGGATTCTCCTTCAGATGTCAACAGAGACCTGTCAAATAACGTCAGTGAAGTCACAGCAGAGTTTGATTAAGAGCAGGAATCTGGCCAGAGAAGCCAAGGACTGTGAGTAAATGCAGGGGCAAGTGAAGGAGTGCTGCTAAAGGACAACATGGCTTTACAGACATCAAATTAAAATACTAAGCAATGAGTTTTATACTTTTAATGCTCAAGATTATTTTAGCAGAATAAAAACTAGAGAAATACTAATCTCAAAACATGAAATACGAGAATAGGGATCCCAGCCATCCCCAAAGCTGATGCAAGTTTGATTCGGCTTCAGAAACATCAGCACTGGTAAGCTGGTAGTGACAACAGAAATGAGGCTGTGTGTAACAGCCATGTTTCAAGATTCTGGGAAAACCAGCTAGGGCTGGAGACAGGGAAATGCCCTAGAACAGGGAAATCCACTAAAGTGTCTTTGTTGTTCTTTTTAGTTCATACATTCAGAAATGAATTTTACAATTCTTTTATTAATTGCTTTTAAAAGTCCCCCCCATATGTTCAAGAAAGGCATCTTCTTTGGAGCAAAGACAGCTTCAGTGGCCCATCCTGAGAATTCCCAGATGGTTCATGTCCCAGCTTTGCTGTCTCCTGGTAACACGAACAGATGTGCTGACTGGAGCAATTCTGTAACGAGACCACTTGTGTCCATGCAGAAGGAAATGTCTTTGGGCTTGCTGGTTTCCAGGATAAAATTCAGGGTTTCATATTAAAATATTTTGTGTGAACTTTCTTCACAATGCTAATAAGCTATAGAAAGGTATGGTCATTATGTTAAAACTATTTTCAATGGTTATACCCAAAAGTTCCCTTTTAAATATGACAAACTATAACAACCTATTTATTTTGCCAGTTCCACTGTGGAACAATACAGCGTGTTTTGCCAACAGACACCCTGAGCAGTAATGGAGAGTGACAGGCGTTTCCCCTTTGCCCCCAAGAAGGTTCCCTGCGTTGATAGCCACCGACATCTCTGTTAGTCACTCATTTTAACCTGCAGCTGCAAATGCCTTGCTGTTAATTATAGGCAGACTGAGGTCTTTTTATGAGAGAAAATAGTCAAGCCTTTTCCTTAAAGAGTAACAGTTATATCAAATAGTCACAGTAAATTAATCAAAGAGCAGGAACCGAACAGGAAAAAAAAATCTAGCAGGGATACAGCTTAAGTTTGTGAATCTCTGCATTCCTCCCAGCTTACTCAGGGAAAATATATTCCTATTTCTACTGGGAACACTCTTAAAAGCCTTCTCACAATAATGGATTGGGCGTTAACGCCTTGTTCACAAGAACTGTGTGGTTTCTTTGTGTGTTCTTGTAATCTTATTTTAATTGTAGCTACAGTACAAAATGTTGAGTGCCTCAGTTAAAATAAAGCTGTAAGATCTGAGGCTATGACATGGTTTGGAAACATCATCTAGGGCATCTGCAATGGACTTGCATTTTCTGCACATCAGGTAATTACTATGCTGGAAAACAGAGGAAGGGGATTTCAAGCCTGTCTTGATCAAACTCCCCTTTGGGATTCAGCCTGAAAACGGGGCAGATACATCAATTCCTGTTTATCCGAAAGGTCAGGATCCCAGGTGACTCCCACAGGTAGTGTGTTCCTGTACTCATTCGTTACTTGGAGGTAATTGCAGTAACTTCTCCCAAGTTGCCTCAGTCTCTGCAAGACAAGAAGTTTCAGTGCATCCAGCAGCCTTAAGGCATTAAAAAAAATTGTTGGTTTATTCCTGTTCCCTTTCTCTAACTTTGCTAGTTCAGTCAGTCACTAGAGAAATTATGGAATAATCAATATCTGAGGCTTGGGAGCTAGGCTCATTAAGGACAGAATGTTTCCAATTAAAAGACACAGGGTCAAAGGCTGTCAGGCCACTTTTAAGTGACACAGTATGTTGTCTTGCTGAGTGCCAGCAACATAATCCTCAATTTTTGAGTTTGTTTTCAAAATTCCCATTGGAGCCAGATGGTATCTCCTATGCTGGCAGCTAGTAAGGGAATGTAGGAAGCAGTGCATACAGTGCCTAAGGGATGGGTGGGAAGCAGCCCCTTCCATGGAAGGCTCAAAGGCTTGAGTTGATGAGCTGGAGAAGTAGGGTGTCCTTGGGCCTTTGGGACAGGACCATGGGTTGAAGGAAATTGCTGAGAATTTTGCCTCCCCCTTGCAGGGGGATCTTTCTGGCTCTTTTATAAAAGAAAGTGGTGTCAGGATAGGAAAAAAAAATGCTTTGTGGACTTCACTCCTGAGTAATAAAAGGATCTTAGGTACTTTTGAAGTATTTTATTTTTCATAGGAATAGCAATGTTTGGACTGCAGACACTGTAAAGACTCAGTGGATTTTTTTTGTGAGGATACAGACTTAGAAATTTAGTGGTTTTATACAACGTATGTTTTGGGTCTACATCAACCCAATTCTTTGACATAGGTGGTAGAACTGGAGCTGTAGAATCTTGGATGTCTGTCTTTCTTTCCTCAGATCCATCTTCTGGTTCCATCAAAATCGGTGGGGTTGGCCATTGACTTCAGTGGGACCAGAAATTGTCATTGGAACAGTCGACATGAAAAGACAAAGTCTTGTTTAAAAAAATGTTAGTATGGGGAAAGTTGGAAAAGCAACTGTACAATGGGTGTTGTGTAAAATGTGTTTTCTCTTAATGACCTTCCAGTTCAGATTGGCTCTGTTTACATACAAATCAAAAGCTGGTTTGTCTAACTGCCAGCACAGCAAAACTCAGTCTGAGATCTGAATATCCAGCTGTGTCTTTTGCCTCTGACATCCTCCCAGTAATAAAAGTTGTGTGACTGGGATTTGGCTGGAATCGCAGATGATGTGTGAGCCAGAATTGAATTCAGCCTGCTCTTCCTCTGTAAGACAATAGAAGTTAAAACTTGTTTGTGTCAATAAAATAAGCATATACAACTCATAACCCCTCAAGGACCAGATATGATGAATAAGATGCTCTTTTTCCATCATCACATTTCTAACCCTGACCAATGTTTAGTAATAAGTCTGTGAGAACTCAGAATTTTGTCCTCCTTGTTTCAAAGCTGGAGCAGAAGCTTTTATGGCGTTTACCTGTGAAGATGCAGCATCCAGAGAGTAGAAGTAGTTACGACAACCTTTCCAGTGCTATCTAATGCAGGTTCATTGTTCTTCACTTTCAAACTCCCTGAAGGGTACACTACATTAAGTGCTGTCTGTACTCTCTTAACAGCTTCCCTGCAGATTGACAAACTGACACAGTAACTTCTTCACAGGTAAAATGATATGGCTAGTATGCCCATTAGTTTTCACTTTCCAGTTTAGGTCTCTTCTCCAATTCTTTGTTAGTAAACTAGGCTGCTTTATATAGCAGAGGCACTCAGACTTTGCCCTACAGAGTTTTCTATTTGGTAGCTTGTCAGGAACTTGGGTACAGCACTTTGTGAGACAGATGCCAATGGAGCGTGTGGTGATGAAGAGGTTTCAGGTCCTGGGGTGCTATGTAGATGTAGCAAAGCTATCTCAGCTCATAAGGGAGCAGTGCATGATGAATCCGTATTCACTGCAGGGTATTCTTATAACAGTGGTGAAAGCTCTGGCTGTGGTACAGAGCTCCCTTAGCAATTTCACTTTCAGCATGCACTTTGGCCACCTCGTTGTAAAAGACTGCTTGTGAGGTTGTATAGCAATTAGGCACAGCGTTTCTTATCTCCACTCTTTCCATTAATAAAACCCTATTTGAACAGTCCTTCAGTTGACAGTATCAGTGTGAATCAGCAAAGGTGTTCTCAGCAGTTCAGAATCTGAATCCCTAGATGCTTCTGGCTGACTGCAATGGGATGCTGCTCTGCAGCAACATGATCCAGGGCTGCCCTTTGAAGCATCCTACAGCAAGAGAATTCCCATTTGTATTTTCCTGGCTGAGTTTGTTGTGACATGCCCTGTTATTTTTGCATTCTGTGTCCGTTCTGAAGTTCCCCCAGGCATTCCTTCAAATGAAACATTGCATCACTGAGGAAGTGAAGCCATTAAAAGTGAATGCTTTCGCCAAACACTTGGAGCAAATACAGTCAGCTCTCATCTACCAGAAATGGACTTGCAACTTGAAATTGCAAAATTTGGGAAGAACAATAGTCCTTTTTTGAGCAGTTTGATTGCAGTTTTTCAAAAAGCTGAGCTGTGCTGTTATTTTTCTGCCACATCATGAATGAAGGTTTTCTGTTTGCATAGAGCAAATGTAGAAGGATTACCAAGCAAAATGGTTAGAGCATGGAGCTTCACATGTCAAAATTGTTTTGAAGGAAGAGTAGTTGTAAGTTCTCTGCTGAACCCTGCTAAGGTCTTTGACCTTCTCTGTATTTTACTTTTATCCTCTAATAGTTCTGCCTTTTTGCAGAGCTGTGGGGATGGACCAATTACTGTTTACATGCTATTCTCGTGGTGTGAAATGCCATGTCTGTGTGAAGGATCATTATCAGAGTTTTCTTTGCTAGTCAAAGGGTTAATTTCTTTCTCTAGAGGAGGAGATCTGATTTAGGTTTGGCACAGGAGGAGGGAAGACAGAGGATTTTGTTCTGCAGGAAACTAGGTCAGCAGGTTTTTATTATCGTGCTCGACAGCCCAATGTGGTTTGCATTTAGGAATGAACTTGGTTGACATTGTGTATGGTCGATTTCCTCTTCCCAGAAAGCAGGCCTCAGACATCGCTCCATACATTATGGCTTTCCCAAATTGAATGCAAGAGAATATTTAGGTGAAGAAGCTCAAGCAGTTGTTTCTTAGGTATGTTTTTAGAGCTGTCTGTCAGGAGTGCCTCAGGAGCACAGAATGAAGTCGAAGGTATTCTGGAGAGAGGGAACAATAGGACTGGAATCTTTTCAGTCACTGAAGTGCATCAGAATCAAGAGTTCGTTGTTTCACACCCCGTCTACTGATGATTGTTCTTATAGCCTGTAGCATTGTTTGGTTTTTGTTTGGATGTGATCAGATTCTGATCTTGGTCCTGCCAGAGTAAATTTTGCGTAATTCCCTTGCTTTCTCTGAAGCAACTGCTGTGTGTGGCTGAGATCCCAGTGTGATTCCTGCAGATAACCTTTAGATGGGGAGTCTTCTATTACAAATTTTGGGCTATTGTGACTGATAAAAGTTCTGAATAATCTAGAATCTTTTCACATCTTCTTGATGATCTTTCTTGACTATATACCCTGGCGTATATTCTTTCCATGGGCAGCTGAGAACAGATGTCTGTGCTCTTTACTTCTGCCTACTGAAGACCAAATTGTGGCAGACATCATGCATATGGAAGAATTCAGGCTGCCTTTCTTTACAGATTATTTTCACTTAACTGAATAATGAAAGTCCAAATACTTGTAACTTAAAATAATTACTTTGTTTTTATTGTAGGGATCAGGTAAAGGTGATGGAGCTTAGACAGGTGATTGGTAATATCTAGGAAATTTTCTGAGTAATAGGATTTAAGGCTGAACATCCATTTCCAGTTCTATACTCTTGTTGTTTTACAGATTTTAGAGTGAGTAAATGGCTCTTAGGCATAATAAAACCATCTAATTCTGTCCTGTTCTAGTCTTTATTCAGTTCTGGCATCGAGACACCCAGACATTTTTGCAAACCAAGTTTGGCTTTTAAAGCTGAACAAGGAAAATACAGGCAATACTGAGAAGAACAGACAGCAGTAGGTTGCCAGCAATTCCTGGAAATAATGGAGTTTCACAACCATCCCCTGCAGATTGGACATTTAGGGAGGAAAAATATCCTTGTGGCTTACATGGACAGAATAATGAAAATGCAAAGTCTGTTGAGAAAGTTTATTATGGTAAACATTCAAATGCTGTTCTAGGGTTTAAACCAAAGAGCAGCATATCAAATGCCTCAAAATGATGACAGGATAGAAATAATACAGGTCAGAAAATTGCATATGGTCTCCTGAACTTGCTTTAAATGTTATGTTAGGCTGTACATTTCAGTTGTCCAATGCCTTTGAATCTTTAAACAGTCTTGGCTGCAATAAATGTGCTCATATAATCATCTTTTGAAATATGAACATGTTAAAAAGGGATGAAGTGGGTATTTCTGTGATATCCTTGTGCTCTTACACTGTTGGCATCTGTGAGTGAGAACCAGAAAACAAGAGCGCATGTCAGACTGAGAGGCGTAGAGAGGGCTTGTAGCAGGCAGACACGTACACACAATAAACATCCGAGCTGAGACAGCAGTTTGAAATCGCCTTCTACATAACGAAAACAGAAAGGCTTGTAGGAGAATCTCCATAGCTTCATGCATTGATGACAAATTATTTCATTCAAATTTGTAGCGACTCAGAAAATGTCACTGTGTTGCTGAAAGACGTGGGTTATATTCCTTACTCCCTAAATTGAATTAAAATGGTAAAATCCTACATTTTCATAAAGGCTTTTTCTTTCCCCAAAGAGCCAGAAAACATCACAAATCATTAACGTATCAGAGCTGTCACTGAAAATACAGTAGCTTCTGGGTTGAAACAGCAACTGTTGCTAGCACTCAGTAATGCTATGAAAAATGTCTGCGGCCGTATATTTGTGCTCTTACAAATGAATGAAATCAAAAATTTCCAGACTGACAATGAGCTTGGTAATAGAGAAAAGCAGGGCATGTATGTCAGCGAATGAACAGATGCTTGCAGAAGGCTGCAGGATAAACAGATGCTGAGTAATGCTGGTGTGCAAAATAAGCCATTTGTGCCCGTTTGGGTGCTCTGCTGCATAAAGGATGCAGGCCACAAATTTAAGTAGGTTGTGATGTTCTCCTCTATGGCTGGGGTTAGAGGCCAGTCCAGTTAACTGCAGAGTAATCACTCTGTGGAACAAACACGAAGCCACTAAATTAAAATTGTCTTTTAGAGAGCAATGGCTTCACGTGGGTGCATTTCTTCTTTGTTTTTAAATGTAACCCTATCTTTACCAATTAAAGTAGCTATTTAATGATTAGAATATGATCTCTGAGCTATGAGCACAAACCCTGTTTATCCCTTTTCTGGGATAAAATGTATTTAGTCGTCTTCTATTTGTCATTATTATTCCTTCTTACTCTTTTAACCGATAATTAACCCTATCCCTTGATAGTTGTGTGAAGCTGGGAGCAGGCAGACAAGAATGGTGCTCTTTGTTGTGCAGTAAGGAGGGAACCACGCCAAGTAGGTGTCCTGTAACTGTTCCCCAAACTCAGGTAGCCATCTCCTGGAGCAATCCTTGTACCCAAAGAGAGGGATCAGCAGTCTTCTCAAATGTGGCTGCTCGCTGCCAAGCTTCTCTGAGAATGGGAATCAGTTGCTTGATTAGTTTTATTGACAACCTACTGCAGGTGCCAGACTGAAAGCACTGGTAAGTGGCAGGCATAGTTCCCGTGCAGTATTACACCAGAGTAACTCTACACATCAGTGTGTGTTGGTGCACTTCCTTCTTCCTTCTGATTGCTTGTATCTGCAAGAAGATTACTGCCCAATGTGGTACAAGTTTTGGCCTCTTTCCTTGGATGCCAATAAGAAGATTAATTAGATCAGGGCTAAAAATATGTTGGTATTTAAGGGAGATACCTTTTTTTCCTGTGCTGCCTCATAACTTATTCCATCCCAATCCTTTATGCACTATGCTCAAAGAGCTACTGTAGAGCAGAGTTGAAGACCCTCTGTACAGAGTCCTCATAGAGCTTCTGCTACATAGTTCCCCTTGTGTCTGCAGGGAGGTACGGGAGAACTTTTTGTCTCCATCCTCCTATATCCTTATTCCAGGAGAACGGATAAGCTCTTGCAAGAGCAATCTGTAGCAGTGCTCTGCCGATGCAGGATGTTTGATACACAACACTTTCAATACCCACTCCTACAATGGCTCTTTCTGTTGACACTCACAGTATCCTTCCACAGTACAATGCTTGGGGCCTTCACATAGCTCACGAGTGATCTCTGGCTCAACAGTAGCTATAAAACTTCAGTAATCTGTAGCCAGTCTTGGTGGCTGGACTTTCCCAATGACCTGTATTAACCAGAAGTGTCCTAGGAGGTTTCCCAGTTCCACTAGTCTGCTTTTGGTGTTTACAGCTACAGTAACTAACACCTGACATTTATACCCAGCCTGTGCTCCGATTGCTGCAGCTTGGGGCCTGTTTGCACATGGGGCCTTCTGATAAGGCAGGCATTTGACCTTTCTATTCTTAACCCATTAACATTTAGAAGAGCTGCTCTCCTCACCTCTAGAGGCTGTGTTCCTCCCCCTTCCCCCAATATTGCTGCTCCTGCCAGATAAGATTACGCCTGGGTTATATATTGATCTAAAAGCAGAGTGCCAAATGCAGCCCACACCAGTTCAAGGGCAAATACTGACTCCAGATGAGTGAGTTCACAGGCTTCAGTTCAGTAACGGAAAGGCAATGGCCAAAGGCTCTTTTTGCCCCCTCAGCAGAACCTGGGGCCAAGCAAGGCTATCAGTTCTTTATTGTACCAGTAAAATGAACATCACGGCTTGCAGTAGGCACCATTCCAATTTGCTGATGCTGCATCTTTGTGCAGTTTCCTCTTCTTCATCTGCACTTAAGCAGATGAAGGGGTTCAAGTGATTATTACACACTCATTTGCTTGAGGCAGTGTATTCAGTAACCTGACCGTGGAAACAAGAGCCAAACCTCCTTTGTTTTAAGCCAAGGCTGGCTCAATGAATACTGCACTATGTCACTTGAATAAATCTCTTCACCTGTGCATATGTGTTTCCCAGATTTTAAAAGTGGGAAACTATTAGCGACCTAGTGAATTGTAAATAGCAAAAACTACTCAGGGATACTGGCTGTATTGACAAATATATGTAGCTATTTATAGTCAAATACAAAGTCATCCATTCTTCGCTAAAAATTAGTCATCAAAGTATCCCTGGAAGTTACGAAGTGACACCAAGAAGCTCAAAGGGAGTAACTGCAGAGAGGCAGTTAAACATCAGCTCCCAGTGCCACAGCTGTCACTGCAGAAAGTGAATGGAACTATGTGAGCATGGGAATAACAGATAGAAGCAGGGTGATGTTATTGCCTCTTCACGTGTTGTTTGAGAGTCTCTTGCTCTAATTTAGTATCTTGGTATAAAATCTACATTTCCTAAAGGGTGTTGATGTTTGGAAAATACTTGGTGAACAGTCATCAGAATGATGAAAGATGTGGAAAACAGGCTTAATTATGGATATTTAGGATCCTTGAGGTGTTTGCTTTATCCATGAGATGGCTTGATAGTGATACGGGAGAGATTGTTGAGCTGTTATGTAGCATGTTTTATGAGAATAGTGACCACAGTGGTCCCTGCTGGCTTTAAAAATCTATGATAATGATAATAACTACAATTAATCATAAGAATTAATTAGCTGGCAACCCTGATTTTCCATTGCAAAACCAAAAGCCACTGGAGCAGGATAGATAAAAATGTATTGCAATTATTAATATTATGTTAAATGAAATGGTTTAAAATAAAACTGTGATTTCATGTGCATTTATGACCATCTGTACTAAGAACTAAGCTTCAAGGAGTCTAATAAGATGACTTACATGACATTAAAGAGGCAGGCAGTGTGCTTTTTCCTGCCAATGTTTAAGGGAAAGTAAAACCACTGAAATGATCGAGGTCTGTGACTAAGCAGTGGACTTTTTTAGAGTGAACGACTCGACTACCATTTTAGTTATCTTATCTTATCTAATTCAGAAACTAGGTAGTCCAGAGCTGAGAAGCTTGTTCAAAACTGAAGGAGGAAAGCTTTTTTTCATCTTGTGGTCTGTGTATAAAAATAGATGTGAAAGTCTGTTCTACTAATTTTTTAGATGCCTGAAGAGCATGTGTGTTCCAAAAACAACCGCTTTATCTCCTTAACTGCAGTTAATATTGTCTTTGTTTACTGGATCTGCTAGTTTTCAAATACTATGTTTTGGTGAGCTTTTCCATGTATTACTAGAAATTATAATATAATTTACTTAGAAAACAACTACAAAATGCAGCTATAACGACTTTGAGATCCAGCTTCCATCTCAGCTCAAAATTGCAGAAACCATGAATAAAAATTAATTTAGTGGGGAAAAATACATCACTCCATGCTTGTTAATACAATAAAGTGTAAAAATTAAATTCTATGCTTAGCTATAGGGTTGTTTCAGAAATTGGAACTTGATGATCTTTAAGATCCTTTCCAACTCTAATCATTCTGTGAGTCTATGATTTATTTACACTGGGTGGGTTGAAATCAGCCTGTCCTGCAGTGCAGGCAGAGGTAGGAAGGAATTTTGCTGTTCAGGTACAGCTGGGTTGATCCCAGCATTTGGAAATTTGCTTGTGAGTGAAGAGCAGCAGATGGTGGCCAGGGGTCGTTGGGGTGTCGGGCACTCACCACCTCACAGTTTGAGTTTGCCAGTTGGGCAATCACTGTTGCAGCCTCAGAGACAATCACTGGCCATTTGAACAGCCTAATTGAGAGACACAAGGCATAGGAAAGGAAATGTTTCCTGCCAGTGCTTTTAGAGATCCTGATTTACATGGCTGTTTTATTTTTGGTTTGTCTTTTTTTTCCCCCCTCTTCAGATGCTCCATGAAGTAAATTTTTTTTGTGACTCAGAGCAAAAGAAAATTTCAGATTTTTGTGATAAGATATTAGATGTCTGGGCAAGCCTTCAACTTTAAATGTTTTTTTGGCTTATCCAGTGTATTGTACATGCTGAGATATGAGTGTGTGAGCCTCTAGTCATGATTAAAACACTAAGAGCACGGACATATGAAGCAATAAAGCATTATGTAGTAGAAGATACATCATTTTTGTGACTTTGTTTAAAGAAAGCCCAGATGTGGGAGTAAATATCTATGGAATCAATCATTTTTAAGCCACAGATGACCAGAAAATTAATTAAAAGTAGGAAGAAAAAAAAAAAGAGATACTTGAGAAGTAAACCTGCACAACTTAATGTTTAAACAGTGTAGCCCAGACTAGTTTGGCCTTGAAGTGATCTGCATTAACGGTAATTTATTTGGGAATGTTTAACCTCAGGATTTAAATTCAGGAGATAGTTTTGTTCAGTGGTTATGATGACTGGGAGACAGCATTGCTCCAGTTTGCTTCTGCTGCAGAGAGTGTCAGCAGAGACAAGTCCCTGAGCAGAGCTCCAGCAAGGAGCAGAATTTTTGCTGTTGACTGCAGCGGTGCCAGGATTTTGTGTCCTCTCCATGTAATGTTATCCCCATACAAGTATGTACAGAATGCCTGGTACACCTCGAAGGGAGGACAAGGTGGCTGCTGGGTCACATGTTTAGAGAAGACTTGGAGATCTTTCAATGAAAGATTTGGCAGAGTGGCACATATTTATTAAAGCGTTCTCCTTTCATCTCTTATTCAGCAGAGGCAATGAGAAGTTCTGAAAGGATTGTCCTCCCTGAGCTGAGCAGGAGGAGTGTGTGTGTTGCTGTGCAGGGGTGTCTGGTGAGGGTCCCCAGAGCAGAGCTGCCCCATGCCAGGCTGAATCAGCCCAGCTCCTCAGCTGGATGGATGAAGGCAAGAGCCACGCTGTGCTGATGCACCAAAACTGCGCTTCTTGCGAGAGCTAATTATGCCATTAGTGTGCAGATCTCTCCACCTCCCTTCTTTGCGAGCTCTTTATATATTCTGTGTGGTCTTGTGTGTCTAAAGCAAGGCAGGCTCAGATGTTAATTTAGATATACTTCTACTAGCAACAGGTGACAGGAAAAATAAAATACTTCAGAATAGTTAGACTTGCAAAACAGCGCCAGGGTCAAGGTACTTTCTAACAGCTCAATAGAAACTCCTTTAATAATACCTTATAAAGTTTCCTGGCTGCCTATTTACAGCCCTTGTCCTTACCCCTAATCCATTTCAGAAGACGTGTTTCCATTTTGATTCAGAGATTGCCCAGCAGGACGTTAGTCTTAGTGCACAAGGACAGCTGTGTTGACAGTCTCTGCTCCCTCAGGGCGTTACAGGCTCTCTGTAATCAGATGAGACCTGGACATGCTTCAGTGCCTTAGCAGTGAACTGAAACAACCTTTGTCTGTTTGGGATGATAAAGGAAGTGACCATGTTTAGAAGTCTGGCAATTCTTTTGTGAGATCCTCTGAAGAGTATATAAAAACAAAGTGAAGGTCCAGGAGTCTCTTCTACGGTAGCAGTTCATCAGGCAGCATGAAAAAAGGATGGTCTGGTACAAGAAATGTAGATGGTTTGAGGCTAACTTGTAAAAATATGTTGAGTAATTTTTATGTAGTGTCTGTTCCCTAGATCCCCGTTTACAGCTGTACATATCTATTTTCAGTAATGCTTCTTTTTCTTCCTTAGTGCTGTGTGACAGCAGTAAATATGCAACTCTTTCTATTTGAGGAACCCCAGGAGTTACTGGTAACAATAGTAGATAAAAGTTAGACAGAAATGGGATTTTTAAACTGCTAGCACACCATTTAAAATGCAGTTTGCATAGCAATAGCAATGACCAAATCCCTGTTGAATACTAGCCAAGAGTGTCCATCAGCGTGTTTTATTCATGCAGTGTGGCAGCGCAGTGAACTCAAGTCTGTATTGATTCTATTTATTTCAATTTAGAAAATACCTCCACTGAGTGTGCGGTGTAATTATTGTAAGGACAAGGAGCAGTATTTAGGACTGACAGCCAAGCACATGAGTACAAACCTTTTGCAAAACATTCTGTCACACTGCTTCTCCGAGGAGAACAAGTCAGATTTAAACAGAAGCAGATTCTGCTGTTAAGGTTCTTGCTGCAACTACCCTTCCTCCAGCTCTTTTATGATCACATCAGGAGACCGTTTCTTTTAGTGTCTCAGATGATCTCCACAGCTGCAGTGTTTCACAGAGGCAAAGACTTCTAGGTAAACTGGTTTAAACACACTTAATAGGTAAAACATGCACTTTACATTAGGCCTTGTAACTCACCGACTGTCAGTAGAGATCCTACAGTACTGACACTGTGTAAATTGGTTTTTATAACCTGACACTTCCTTGTGAACAACAGGGAGTGCTCAGGTAATAAATACAGACAGAGCCATGGTACATAGTGCATAGTGGAATGGCTGTGAGTTCCTGCTTGGGCAGGCCAAATATTGTGAATGTGAGACTCACAAGTTGAGAAAGTCCATTTAGTGAAGGAACCTGCACCACTTGCCTCCCCTGCTTGTCGCAGTTGTTTCCTTCTGCTTATGGTTAAGTCACACTGATCTGGTCATCCTGGGTTGACCACAATGTTACCAAGACAACTAAACTAGTCACTGCCCTTGAGTATTGCCTGCCACAACCCAGATAGTTGCCAGCATTTGAACATGGCAGTGTGAAATGGCTCACAGTTCCCTACTTCAGCTTTGTCTGGATGTTGGATAGGAGACGTGATGGAACAGAACCCCAGTTCCATGTACAAACAAGCTCTTGATGCAGCTGAAGTGTTGTTCAGATCTCCTCTGCAGCAACAACCAAGATGGATGAGATACTCAAAATTGGACTGGATGGGACCATACAAACATTCCAAACATCACAGTATGTACTTGGCCATAATCTCTCTAAAGTGCCAGAAAAAGAAAGCACTAGTAAGGGGCTCTGGGCACTACTTAATTCTTTAATCAGTTTCAGGAGTGTGTTAGGGCTGCAGGTAGGTAAAAGAAGGATAGTGGGCCTTGTGACAAAACCATTGACGTGTTCAACCCCCGGAACAGCATCCCATTGAAACACGTCTCTGTAACAGTCCCAGTTCCTGCTTGCTAAGAGCTTCCTTATTATATGCTGTTAGACTGGGAGGGGTGAGTGAAGGAGAGCCCTAGCTATCATTAAAAAGGAAAGGGAAAAAAAAGTCTAATCATATAAATCCCTGTAGTTCATTTCCTCTTAGAAGATCTGTGCTCTGTAATTATATTGCCAAAGAAGCCTTTCTTCTTTCGAGTTCACGTGAAAGCTAAATGGTTTTATTCCCCTTGGCCTTAGTTCAATCAGCATACATCAAATTACAAAGTTTTTTGGTTCCAGTGTAAACTTGAATTAGAAGCTGGTGGGTGTGGTACTTCAGATTAGAGCAAACTATTAAAAAGAATAAATTCCTTAAAGGGACAGTTGCTAAACTGGGAATATGTTTAATGTAACCCCACCACCAAACAGGAATTTTGTTTAAGAGAACCCAGCCCACCAGCAAAGGGTGCCAGCAATCCAGAATTCCCAACATACAACAGCTATGAATAGAATAAGAGACTCTGTTAGGTGGTAAGTAATGCTGACAAAATGTTAAAAAAAAAATATAGGTATTTATAATATAAAAAGAGTCATTAAACTGTAAAAGGTACTCAAAATAATATGTCCAGGTAGTGGGATCGGATTTACTGGAGTTTGCTCATGGAGTTTTACTGTTGCTCTTGGAGATACTAAAGCCAATTTTGAGCACTTCTGTAGGAAACGTAGCTGTTTTGATGATGCAACACCAAATTTTTAGAAAAGAGAAAATGAAATTCAGTGAAGCAGCTAGGAAGTGTATGTTTTTATTTGTCACGTATTCACCTTTTTTGCTAATGTACACTTGATTTGGCGAATGTGGATAGTGTTTTATGACCCATAATCTCAGTTTTATAGCATGAGAGATTAGGAACAAGGAAACCAATGTTTTGCTGGACATTGTTGAGCATCTTTTGCCTCCTGTAGCTTCGTCAATCAGTTTTTGTCAAAAGGAAGAAAATATTTTTACTTTGCAGCACAGGAAACTGAAATACTTTTTTAGAAACTGAAATGGGATTTGGGATGAATGTTTTGTTATTTGATCCTTCTGTACCAACTGAAGCATTAAATGCAAACAGTTTGATTACAATTCCATGCCAAGTCATGCCCCCTCTTCTAACTAGTCATGTATTAACTATCTCATTGTACCTGCAGACTCCTTGGACAGTAATTTCAATACTACTTCATTTCAGTTTCGTAGTCTATGTCTCTGCTATTACTATTTACATTGAAATAATTCAGTTCATTCCATAGCTTCCCTTCCATTCACGTATGTTCTATGTTCTTTATAGTTTTTGTGACTGTAAGCTTAACAATCTCATCTGAGTTATGTGCCATTTTCTCTTCTTTCACAGTTAATATTTAACTGAATTTCATTAAGTGTGTAAGTGTAAATCATCTGTAAATCAGTTTTTAATGTCTGGCAAACAACGCTTGAAAGAAACTAAATATGTGATTATTTTGGGGTGCAAAATGGCAGGAGATAAAAGGGGGCAGTCCACAATTTAAGTTGGATGTATTCTTCATTAAGTCCATTCTATTTCATGCCATTACGTAGCATCAGCAAGATTTAAACCCTTCACTTTGGAAGGAAGGGTCACATCTGTGATAAATTATGGTCTCTTATTTAAACAGTAGCATTGTTATAAATATTTTCTTCCTGTATTTCTGTTTCATAAGCCAAATACTCAGCATTTCGCTTATTCTCATAAGTAGCCACACGATGGGCTGCCAAGGCTGGTTTATCATTTGCCTTGGAAAAGACATTGTGTAATATTGCAAGATAAAACATTGGCAGACAGAGGTTTGATCTGTGGGGAATAGAGGTGAAGGGTTTGCAGAGTTTCTTCTGATAGATTGAGGCTGGAATGGGATACCACATGGAGAATACCAGAAAATTCAGCTGGTCTTATCAGTGAGGGGCAAAGAATGGTTTATTGCTGTGATCCTGTTTCTGAAAAAATGAAACTGAGCCTGATTTCATTCTAAATTTTTCAGAGCTTAAATTTTTACCCAGACTTAAAAAATTTCCTCTCAATATTTTTTATGAAACATTTATATTTGGATGTGACTGTAACTGTGGATGAAGCTGTCAAAGGGAGTTCTGATACCGAGGCATACCTGCTTCTCACTGCTGTATCTGCAGGGTTCGTTTGTTATCATAGCAAAGAAATTTACAAAACCTTGACTAGGAATAACAAGGTTTTACTGGGAATGCAATATTTCAGGACAAGACAAGAGTTTATGTAGACTGCTTGTAAGTAACAAGTACACAAGGAAGTGAGGCCAAGAATATTGATAGAAACAGTCATCCAGGGCTGTGTCATACCAGTGCACTCCAGACCACAATTAGGTGACGCAGACAGAGGTCAACACTTTGGTTTTAGGGGGTACTTTTCAGCAGCTCCTATGATAGTGGGGTAAGGTGGATAATTGAATCTGTTAGTGTGTTTTCTGCTCAGTCCAAGTACCCAGGAATATATCAGGCTCTGCAAAGCACTTGTAAGAGACCTGTTGAAAAATGGATTGTTACTTGCCCCAGGCAATAGGATGTGTTCCTGGAGTGAGTGTGGGTGATGCAGCGCTGGGCTGTGACCGTGCTGCCAGCCGGGAGCTCACACGCTCCATCCCAGGCTCTGCCCCCGACTCAGCTCTGTTGCCTCAAGCTTCCGGAGAGAGTTACCTGAGCTCTTAATTCTCCCATTATAAAATGTGAAGGTTATTACTTGCTGACTTCCCCATACCAGCCTCACTGGGGGGTTAGTTAATGAACATCTGCTAACGTGTGAAATAAACGCTGTAGAAGTGCTGCAGTAGTAGTAGTAATGCTCAAAGAGTGGTGGCACGGCTGCAGACAGGCAATCTGCACCTTTTTCTTAGGGTGTTATGCTGTCAGATTAAATAACCATATTAGCACTGCACCTGTAGAGCACAGGTTCCCTGTCCCCAAGGTGCTTCCTTGTGCTGCTGGTACTCCAGAGCCTGGGATGGGGACCCTGTGCCAGCTCAGTTCTCTGCCACTGGAGGAGTTCCCTGCACCCTCATGCAATTCATAGCACACAGCTCTTGATGAGGCTGTTGTGTTCCCAGCTTCAGTTCATTATTCTCCCTCATCTGCCACTCATTAAAGAAAAAAAAGTAATGTTCACTTCTTTTTAAAGCTTATTGATTTCCTTACAACACACCCCCTGCTGAATGCCTTAATCCTGCAGTGGTGTCAGGGGGGCGAAGCACTGCTTGGGCTGTGACCGTTCTCCCAGGCGGCCTCTGGAGCGTGAAGCCCTTGCTCGCAAGAGTTAATCGCTCCCAGCCTTTGGCAATCCTGGCCTGGTCCTAGAAATCCGGCTGGATGCTGGTGGCTGCCAGGAGCCTCCCTCTCTGCTGTCATGTGAGTAGTGTAAACAGGCCGAGCGCTGCCGGGCGAGCGGGAGGCTGGGGCTCGCTACTGGGCCAAAGTTCAGTGGCTGCCTCTCGGCTCGGCGGCAGCGGCAGGGTTACTGCCGATCAGCCCTGCTGTTGCTATAGCAAACCCATTGCATAACGCTGGCATTAAATCAGCGCCGAGCGAGCGGAGGAAGGCTGAACGATAAAGGTCGTTGTGTTGTTGTACTCCTTTTGTTCATTGTTGCCGAGTCCCGCTCAGCTCTTGCAAATGGAGTTTCAAGGCCAGGCCCTGGCTGTGCTGCCGTGGAAGCCAGTGCAGGTTTTCACCGGCTGCAGAGAAAGGAGTGGGACCTGGCCCAGAGCTTGCTCGTGTAATCTTGTAATTGGGGCGTTCACATGGATGGGGCTGGCAAGACAGTGCCTGCAAAGAGGGTTGTTTGCATGAGTAAAAACTTTGCATGTCAGTAAAGTTTGTGGGATCGAGCTCGCAGTTAAGATGGGTGTTTAATGACTTCATACAAGCTGTCTAATAAAAGCAAGTGATTTGATGGTAGCAGTAAAATTTGCAGCCAGCCAGACAGCTCAGGGCATCAGAGCATCAGTGTTATGAAGGATGGGTACACCGTGATTTGAAGAAATAATGCTCCCGTGTGATAGTGTAGATTAAGTGGATGGCAGGAGAATGGTGTTTGTGGAAAGCTGAGCAGTCAGGAAACCTCTTTTTGGATGGAAGTGGTACAAGGAAGCTGGAATGTTGTGACATGGGAAGCTGCATTTGGAATCAGGCCGTCATCCTCTTGGGATCTCTGCTGAAGTTGCATCTGCATTTACATAAATTTTGGCATGAGAAATAAATGTCCATGAAGTGACTATACTGTGCTTTCACTTCCTAGATGATTAATAAAAATGGTTGAGGGATTGATTTGGCCACAGGCTTTCTCCTGAGATTTCTGACTGCAGTTTATTTGTTGCAGGGAATAGATCTCTTTAGTAGGAGTGATTATGCTTTTGCCTTTTCTTCTCTTTGAGGGGCTGGTCCATGCCATTAAGTCGTTGGCAAACTTCTGTATGACTTACCTGGGCTGGAATCAGAACCGCAGTTTTTGCCCATACATTGTGGTGTAGTTACCATTCCAAGAACAACCAGGATTTAGGTTGTGATGAAGTGATGCAGGGTTTATTTGGCATATACAGGTTGTGGTATTTCAGTCATTCACCTCTGAAGAATTTTGCTGGCTGCTGTGAGAGACTTTCTGTTCCTTCCCCTTGGGTCTGTACCCTTTCCACGTGCCAGTCCTCAGCATGTTATGCAGCTTGCCAGGAACTTCTAATAAAAGCTAGCAAGGAAGAACACCCTGCGTTCCCCTTCCACCTGCCCGCTTGCTGCTTTTCTACCAGAAGAGTGAGACCTCCTGCCTGGCAGTTTGAAACTGGAGGTCTGTCCTTGAACCAGTGGTGCTGGGACTCATGTTGGTTTGACACGGCTTGCTGGTGCATGTGTTAATGCACCCTACTATTCTTTTTTTCAAAGCATTTTACAAAACAAAAGAAATGAGAAAGGGAGGAGTGAAGTCTTGTGGTCAGAGTCCTGGTTTTGCTGGTGATTTGTATTTCAGTTTTAAAACGTACATTTTGATTGTGGGATTGCTGGGTTTTTTGTTCTCACTCAAGACAGCTTAGAATATCAGGCCCCAGATAAATTCCTAGGCATGATGGCAAAACCAGTAATAATGAAGAACTGAGCACTGCTATGGGCCATCTTGGGAACTCCCTGATCATTTCATATAGACCTGATGATGCTCATTTCTTATAGTACAGATGGTGCTTTTGGAAAAACGTGATCTGTGTTCTTCCTCTGTTATTGTCAGAAGTACCAGAGTGGCCAGAGACATCCTAAAGTGTAAGTAATTGGGCCCAGGGAGGAGCTAGGTGTTAGCAGAGGCGAGTCCACTTTTTTGGTTTCAGGTCATTTTATCCCTCCTTTGAGAGCTGATGTAGACAAGAGCAGATTGTTCTGGGAGTGTTGAGCAAAATTCCCAAAGGCCAGGAGCTGCTCTGGCCTGCACTATTCAAACTCTCTACTAAGCATTTCCATCAAACATCTTCTTGGCCAAGAAAGGTGTTGAACTGAAGTGCTGCTACATAGATGCCCTTGTCCAGTAGTTGTGCTCTAAGATGCAGACAGTTGTGTGTTTGAAGATGTTTTTCTTATTCGAAGTGTGTAGATGAGATTCACAGATATTGCTGAAACATCAGTTACTTGTTGGTCATGTCAGTTTTCAGACAAATACCTGAAGTGCACTTTGCCAACAGATACTCAGAAAAATGTTAGTGAATTCTTATTTTCCTGAACTAGATAGGGACTTTAATGGTCTACTTTCCTGCATACCTCCCTGGGATGTGAGTGGAATTGACTTCATTTCACACTGCACTATTGTCTGCTGCCCAAACCGCATTTCAGAGGGCCAGAGGAGGAACTGCTGACTCATAATTCAGCATGGCAGTCCCAAATCTCATGAGACGACTGAGTCTGGCCTCCAACTGATGTTTTCAGTGAACTCTGTTAATGGCCCCCAACAGATCACACACAAGTCCAGCTTCTATAAAATCAAAGGGAGGCTTCTTGCCCAGCACTTGGCAAGTCTTTTCTGACAGTCTGGAAACTGCTGGTTGTGCTAGAAACAGGCTAAATGGCGGCTGGCTGAAAATGCGTCCCTGATGTGGGATCTGCGGGCCCCGCTCAATGACACATGGTCACATAGTGGCTGTTGGGGACAGAGGGCCTTAACTGGCTTTGGCTTGGCATGTAGTGTATGTGCAAAATGAGTGCAACTCAAATATGAATGAAAGTTGGGAATAAGCAGCATAAAACAAAGCACCCAACTTCAGGGTGAAAGGTAAGGTTGGAAGTGCTTTGTTTTTTAAAGAATTCTCTTTAGGGACTTAAACTTAATTGTTTTGTTACTACCATTCTCACCAGACATCTGGATACACTCCATGACGCTGTGGTTCTTGCAAACAACCCATTGCAGATTTCTCTTTCAATTGAAGATGGAGCTTCTCAGCATAGGTTGGAGTGAATGAACTAGAGGCTCCTCCTCCTTCTGGCAGCTGAATTCAAAGCTGTGTATGACAACAGGATATTCAGTGCTCATTGCCTTTTGTCACTGATCAATCGGTGATGACAACTACACAGGTTTTGATGTGTTCTTCACACCAGCTGCTGAACATGTTCCAGCAGCACAGTAGTAACATGAGAGAGGCTCCCAGGTCTTGTTTCTCTTCTTGCAGGTCATATGTTTGCAGCACAGTGTTGGGGCAGTGCTGCACACTAAGTGCATGTCATCCACAGATGTGATTTGCTGTGTGGATCCAAGAATCAGTCAAGGAGTTGTAGACATACGCTAGAAATCTCCACCAGTGTGACCCTATAGAAGTCACCTTCCTTTGCTGCAGTATTGCACGGTGACACCTTTCCACTCTGTGACCAAAGCAAGGTGCCCAGTAGGTGACACACCTAAACTCCTGACATGTGATTTGGCAAAGAGGGTCTCTGTTGTGGGGACAACATTTGGCACAGATGTTTCAGGTTTCTGATGTGCACTGGAGGGTGTGGGGAATTTTAAACTTTAAATATTGCTGTGTTTCTGCTGGAAGGGAGATGTTCTAAGGAGTATTCCCGGTATTTGCAGCTGAAAGCAAAGCAGTTTGTGATGACGCTTGATTTGGGAGCCCATTCGCTGTTTGGCACCAGTCTCTAAGGAAGTCCTGACTGATTGAGCAGACGTTATCCTTGTTGTGGAGTTCTCTGCACCACAGGAGCAGAGCTGTTCACCATATTTGTCATTTTGGAGCTTCATGAAGTCTTTTATATGTTTTGGGCCAGGCCTTCAAGTCAGGACTCTGATGTTGAGCTTGATTCCATACTCCGTGGGAAGACAATACAGGGAGTAAAGGACAGGTTTGTGGGGTTCCCAGTGCCCAGGATTGCTGAGATGTGTTTTAGATTTCCATCTAGGAATCAAAGAACGTATATGATGATTTTCTTATAAGGATTTCAAACTTCTTTACGTAGGTGAGAACATATGATTATTTCCATTTCACAGGCATGAAAAGCAGAGTATAGGAAAGCTGTGACTGAATCAGTGATCAATTCAGAATTTGTTGAGCTGAATTTTGTTTCCTGTCTTACACAGCAGGGCCCAACGTCCTCCCCAAACTAGTTTTTGAAAGTTACTTTTTAAAACTAGCTTTAGCCACTGTAGGTTCTGTGCATTTCTGTTCTTGAAAGGCACCATCAATTGTTTTTGTTTAAAGACATTGAATATGAACTTGTTCCTACAGAGCTTTGTGCTGTAATTTATCAACAAGGCTCTGAGGCACAGACGTCAAATGAATACCAGATTTCAAATTATGATAAGCAATTGTGTCATCTCTGTGAATAGACATTAAACTCTGCTGAGAAATCATCAATAATTCATTAAAAAAAAATAAATGAGTACAGGGACATTTGGATAGCTCTTTGCAAACAAGCAGTCCCGTGTTCTGTAATAATTCTTTTGAATTTAAACCCAAAGGATGCTTATGTCTCAAACAGAAACACATGATCATGCCCAAGTCAAAAAGTTTGTTCTCTAGAGATCTAATTACCATTTACCTTTGGGGAGTTATGGAGGAATTTGGAATATTATCTGCCAGAGGTGCACTGTGTTTTTGTGTAGCTCAGTGGAGAAGCATCCACAGCTTGCCTGGAGTTCTGAGGAAGCTGAATGGAGTGCTCTCTGTCATAGTGCTCTTTCCCTTTACACAAGACTTCTGCCTGGGGTGGCTGCATTAGTGACATCAGCACTTATCTGGTATCTAAACTTATTTAATTTACCTTTGAAATTTGTATAAAGTAAGTCCAAACTTACCTATTACAAAAGCTAATGGTGGTGAGAAATCTCCCATCCTTTGTGAAATATTTGAGATGTGTTTTATTTTTAACATTCCAGTCACAGACCTTTTCACCGCTTCCTCTGCCCTCTACTTATACCAGAACCTAAGATTCTTATTTCCAATCTGAAAATATGAATCTCAGAATAATTTGGGCATCTTTGCTGTGAGGAGAGGGAGGAAGCTGCTGGTGTAAAAACTTCAGCTTGAGCTTCTTTTTCATCGTTGACTTTTCAGTTGCCAGTTACCATCCTGGGTTAGTCCATTTCTCTCACTAAATTATAGGTTGTTACATTCCAATAAGCACAGGGCATCTGCTCTCTGTGTAACACACTGTTGCAAGATGCTGATCATTTGTCTAAGTGGGCTCTTTTCAATTGAATCAGAGATGTACATGAGCCTAACAGCAATATTTCCCTTCTCTCTGTAATTGGCCGTTATAGGAGTAGAAATTTATAAATAGTTATTAATGTAAGGATTTAGAGGCTCTGCTTCAAGACCTAGGGCTAGCCTGTCTCACCTTATCTTAGCATAATCTCAAAAATAAAAATTCTCTGCTCTACTTTAGAGACCGTGAAATAGAAACTGTTTACACAGTTTTTTCAATTGCTGTGATGCTCTGATATAAAGGTCGCTGATTGCCTCTAGTCATCACGTGGCTTTTTCACTAGTTGTGTACTCACGTCATTTTGTTCTGTGGGATCTTTTGCTTTTTGATCCAGTTTCAATTGCCCAGATGTTCATTTCATACAGTTAACTTTATATAAAGGGCATCCTTTGTTCCAACAAACACATTGCGGTCATTGTTCTCAGCTGGGAACTTAGTGCACAGCAATTCACCTGTTTCCTATGTAATTCACCATCAATCTCCCGACCTTTGTGCTAATTTAATGTAAAATCACTCACGGGGGAGAGGAGGGCTAAGGAGGAAGAATTATGCAAAAATGTTTCCTGGTTCCTGGCCTTGGATTGATTAAGGTCATGCTGCAGGACAAAAAGGCAATAAGAAATGGGAAAGCTCTTTCATCTTGACCTTTTTTGTGCGTAGTGGGATAGAAGTTCACATTAGTACCTTGGAAGTTTTACTCTGGTGTCTCGGGATGTTCTAATGGAGACCTAAGCATCTTCTAGAAGGGACCCTAATGCCACTCTGCTCCCTAACACACCCGGGGCCGGAGGATTGCCCCATCCAACACGTTGCAGGAGGAAGAGGTCTCAAGGTTATTCTAACTGCAGGTGTCCCATATGGGACAGCCCACTTGCTGTGTGTTAAATCACGTGAAGTTCACACAGACTATTTAGTTTAATTTAACCTTTAAAGTAGTCATGAGAGCTTAGTTCACGAGCAGAACAAATTCCACGGAAGACTTTGAAGGAAGTTGTACATATAAATGCACTGGCTGTTGCTAAGAGATGTGTGGAAGACAAGCAGTGGAAAATTGGACAGGGATTGAGCAGTCTATCATTTATGAAGGGTATAACTTGGCAATATATGTATCTGTGTAGGTTTTTAAATCTCTATCTTGGCCAGAAGAAACCTTCCAAATGACAGGAAGCTAGCCATCCTGAGCCCAAATGTTCCTAGAAAGATGACCCTACAGAGCTGTCCAGGCTACTGGCAGGGACAGCATTACTGGCAACGTGCACAGGGTTTTAATGGCCAAGGCTGGAGCTACGATCCACAGCCCCCAGCAGGCGAGAGGAGCTGGCATCAGGCAGCGATTTTTAACATTTCTTTCATTCAGGCAGCTGTAAGACTGCTGGGCAAGATCTGCACAAGGCTGAATTTTGGTTTAACATCCTGATGTGATTTGCTGCGACCCCTTGTACCTGCTTGGTGCCTGGGCCGGGGTTGCCAGGACATTCACTATATTCTTCCTATGGAAACTTTGGGAAGAGGAACTGTGGATGTCAATGTCTGCTCAGCTTGGCAAGGAGGAAAACCAGGAGGGGAGAGGGAGGAAACCAGGGGTCCTATCCAGTTCTTGCTGCTAGCAGTGGATGGGTAAATAGAAAGGTACAGGTTTATGTTTCCAGAACAGTGTTTCTCAGGACTGGTCCTGATGAAATCAGTGAGCAGAGACAGACACGAGAGCACCATAATTCTCCATTTCTCTCAGTCTTCAGTCTGTAGATCCCTTGGCACAACTGTATATTCTCTGTACAGTGCACAGCATGGCTTTCACTGGAAGTAGCTGGGAAAACAACATTTCTGGAGCCTTATTCCATTAAAAATATTTTCTTTTTGCTCCTTCTGTGCATCTCCCTATTTTTCCCTGGTCAACAAGGGCTGCATCCAAGCAGCCACCTGCATTCAGTATCAGTCCTGTGGAATGTCCATAAACATCACTTCATGACCATAATAGTCTGGTGGAAATGAGGCCAAGTGACCAAACCCCTCTTCCCTTCCCACCAACACCCCCAAGAGTGTGACCTGGGAGGCCCCTCCAGTGCGGGATTTTTGTCTTGATCTGTGGCAGTGAGTGACAGCAGCAGCAAGGAGCTCTCTGGGGCAGAGGACAGGGAGGGCGGGTGGGAAACCTGGGACAAGCTCCAGTCTGCTCCAGGGAATGTGCTAATTTTTACTCCTTTATAGTCCTTTATCTCAGCCCCTCGACCTTGAGCTCGAGGCATTAGCGGTCTTAGCCAGAAAGGCAGCATGCAGTTAACTGTTTAAATACTGATACTGAGTCCTCAAGGTAAAACCACAGTGAATACAACTTATCTCAATAGTGCAGCAAGACTTTTCAGGTTTGGTGAGGACTGCTGTATGGTATTAGGAAAAATACTTCATACTGAATAGATGATTTTGTGAACTACAACAGCTTTCAAAGTTTCTATGCCCCTGCAAAGTTCCTAGGACACATCTCGTGTGCATTGCTATAGGGTGTATGTGAACTTGGTTTTCTTCATCACCTTTTCATCCTTACCTGTACCCAATTATTTATATCCAGAGCACAGACAGAAAGTTACTGGTCTCATGCTTTCTGGGGCGTCCCTGCTATCATGGTAACACTTAAATTTTCAACTTCATAAAGCATTATGCAAACTCTTACCAAAAAAAAGATTTCCTGGAGGAATCTAGGTTAATGCATTGCCAGTTCTGCTACTGACTTCTCTGGGTGACTTGGGCGTGTCATTTAACCTGTGTGTCACTTTTCATGTTTGCAGAATGAGCTAAGAATACTTCAGTGGGCCATCGTGACTATTAATGAGTTATGAATGTGCTTACGTACATGTGTGTCTTGTTTGCAAGATCAACTTCTCTGTCTTTGGTTCCTGACAAATATTATGCAAGATAAAGAGTTCCTTTTCCTTGCTGGGAGTGAGTGTTCTCTCCTTGAGCAGCAGTAAGTGGGTAGAAGCAGAATTTGTTGCAGAATATTTCTGTTTAATCAGTTCAGTGTTCATGGAGTTAATTTGCTCATGCCTTCAGATTGTTTTGTTTCCAGGGATTCTAAACCCTTGCCTCCAGCTGTTCATTTCCATTGAACGAGGGTGATCTTTATCTGTCTAAACTAGTTAAAACCTGCTCCACTACCCGGCAGCCTTTTTGGAGACAGCCCAATAAAGCTGAGTGCAGTGGCTGTGACACCAAAGCCTCCTGGACATCATAAATTCCAAGCTCTCCTTTTTTTTTTTTTTTCCTAACCTCTCACTGTTGGAGCACCCCTCCTGTTTTAATGGGACTCTTCACTTCCTCCACAGCTCCATTTAACTCCTGTCCAAAACAGAGAATGATACTTGTAATTTAAGTGGCCAGTGAAGAATCCCTTTTAGACTAATGTACTTCTTTTGTGTTATCAGATTAAGCCTTGACATAACCTCAAAGGTACCATTTGTACAATGGAAACACTGTTAGACTTGCACTTAGACTCTGCTCAGTGGGCATGTTGCTTGGGAAGTTTTAGTTGGAGCATACTTTTAAAATGTGCTCCATTTAAAGCTTGCTGTGACGTGATGGGACTTGTAATACCTTCAGGGTCAATGGGGCCACTTCCTCTTAAACATGAGATGTGGAAGTTTTATGTCTTGAGCAGATGAGATGCAGGTTTGTTAAGTTGTTGAAACAGCCACCAGATGTGCTAAAGAGTCTTTCCGAAGATGAAATTCAAATGTCATATATATGTCAGGCAAAGATGCTGTCTACAGAAGAGGGAACTGCAAACAACAACAATTTCTGTTGTTGGTAATACTGCTGCAGGGGCTGTAGGTAGAATGTGCCCACTAATGGAGAGACTCCATCCCTTCCTGCTGGGATTCCTAATAGTGCATTATTTTGGCCTGTGCTGAGCAGGAGTACATAACACAATGGATGAAATGCTAATAATGAACAGTTTGTACTTTAGGCTCTTCCTTCTACTAGTACTACTACTAACAGCAGTGGGAAAATTTGTGGCCAGAAGACCTCTCATGAAGACCCAGGCCGAGCTTTACTTTGGAATGTGCCAAGTAGACATTTTCCTGTTGTTCTGTTGCAGATGTTACCGTCCTTGCTGTCTGGGGAGTCAGCAAGGCTGGAGGAGCATTGGGAGGTAGCGCCCCTACTCTCTGCAGCAAACAGCTGGATCAGTTCATATCCAGACCCATGTGTCTGTGTGAGAAGGCTGTGGAGTCACTTTTCTGCTAAGCCACCTCACAGACTATCAGAGGATGGAAAAGGTTTGAGAAAAAGACCAGCTTAACATGTCATTATTGGTCTTTAGCAGCTGTGTGTTATCCTATTGTTACTAATAACCTTTTTAACTTTGCAAGCAATGTTTTCTTGGCATCATTCAAACATAATGACTGGGGGGTCAAATTCAGCTCTCAGTTGTGTAAATATGGAATCATTCTCTTGGCTGCCTGATGTTATTTTGCGTTTGGCTCATGGTCCCTGCCCCTAGGAGCCTGCAATCTGAAATAGCCAGGCAGAGTCTTCAGTCACAGTATGGTTTGCATACCCACTTGGTATGCAAAGCATGAAATAAATAGATGAAGAACTGCTACCAAATCCATGAATTATAATTATGGTTCTATTGTCATCTGGTTGAGGTGAATGGGTTATTCCTGTATAAAGGAAAGCAGGGGTTTGATGTGACTTTTTATATGTAATTCACTTATAGATTATGACTGGAAAGTCTTTCAGAAAGATGTATTTTAAAGGGGGTTTTAAATAAAGAGAAAAAGAAATTTGATCAGGATTAATAAAGAACAAACATCACTGAACAAAGCAGATGTTGCTTGAAGTAAAGCAGTCAGAAAGTCTGCCTTAATGGTGAGAAGAATGGCTGACCTTGGCAAATCTATGAGGAGGGTGTTGGAACTTCTGTTCCACCCTCCAATATACAAGCTTGTAAGAACCTTAAGAAAGGTTCAGTGGTTTTATATGGTAAATAAATTTATGTTGATTTCACTCTCTGATAAGCTGATCTCTCTTTTCTAGCATGGTCTTTATAAAGTCCTCAACAGTGAAGTGACTAATTGCACTTCTCATTTTCAGGGATCTTCCAGATAATCCTGCTGTTGAATGGGACACACAGCTCCTCGCTGCCTTTGTGCTAAAGCATGTAGAAGCCAATAACATCAATCTGGTAATGTCAGACTTTCTACAGCATCACCTATTTCCACATTACTTTTGACCTAGTGTTCTAGGTTTTTTCCTTCCCTCTGAAAGCTTTCTCTGGAGTCATTAAAGTTAGGATTTTGCTTCTGGAGTCTCTGTGAAATAGCCTAGGATAGGGAAAGAGTATAGTTACTCATTTTGAAATATTTGCTTTATAATGCTTGTGTGTTTCTCTAGCTAGATCTTATGAAGCCTCTTTTGGGTTGTACTGTCACCAACTTTCACTGAAGTAAAGGCTTCAAATTGGTTAAAAACTGCAAACTCTGTTGGAAGTCGTAAGTTTCACTGTAGTAGATCTTGGGGTTCATAAATTGTATAAGACCCTCTGAATAAGCCCAGCTGTGTTTCAGGTCTAAAGTGATTCCTTGAAAGTAATCTTGTGTTTTGTTTTTTGAGACTTTTTATGAGTGTGTGTGCAGCTCCTATGCCTTGACAAGTAAGATGTGGTCATTCTGATCCTCTTTCAAGCACTTCAGACAACTGCTAGAAGTTCAAAACACATAGAATTGCTCCACTGAAAAATATGGAAAGGGATGATAGTGTAGTTTGGATGTATCTTTTCTCTCTGTAGATCTATCTTTGCTTCCCAGTGCGAAATAAACACTGGAAGAATTTTGCTTTGATTACTCATCAAGTGTTTTTTACATTTAAAGCAACTATTTTGCTAGGTTTCATTGATGAAGAGAGCCCATATGGGATTTAGGCTTACATTTAGGCTTAGATTTGAAGTGCATTGGCAGGGGTGTGTCAGAGAGCTAGATTAGCAGGGTTATAGATCAGGACTGAAGAATACTAAACCAGGGAGATTTTCCAGCAGTGGTATAGTTTGGGGTTTTTTTCCCCCAGAACAGGAATAAGGACCTAAGCGTGGAAAAGGTTCTGTTCTGTTCTTTCCTTTTGAACTTTGCTGTGCTCAGGCATGTCACTGTCACACACTGATTAGAAACAAAATCACAAAACTCTTAAAGCCTTTTCAGCAATTCACAAAACAAGAAGCATCTCCTGTAGCATGAAAGCCCCATGAGAGCAAAAACCAGCATCATGCATCCAACTTTGTATTTATTCTGAGGCTAATTTTCCATTAAATTCATCGCTGTGGACAGAGACAAACGCAGTTTTCCTGAACTCCTTTTGTGCCTTTTGGCCCCATGAATGGGTAGGTTTTAATCTAATCTGAAAGCTCCCAACACAAGAGGATTTGTATTGCATGTTTGTGACTCTCATGGGCACTAGGACAAGCGCACCAGAATCCCAGTAGAAACTCTGAAAACAGCAGAACAACTTCTAGATGGTTAGAAAGGGTCTGATCTTTGCCTCGGAGGAAATTAAACTCAAGCTGTTTGTGCTAGGGGAGGCAGGAGTCTGCCACTAACACAGAGTGAGCTGAAAAATCCCATCTCACATGGGTGCAGCAGTAGGAACATGCAGCACCATGGAAGGGCCCACTGCCTTCCCCTCCGTGCCCTGCGCAGCAGTGAGCACAAATCAGAATGAGCCAGTGGTTCCAAAGGTGACCGAAGCAGCTTCTTGGGGATGGTGGTAATGAACTGCTCTGTAAACTTCCATTATTTTAAGTGTCCCAAGTAATCACTCAAGTCTCAGCTGTTTGCTCTAATGCCATTCATTTAGGAGCAGACCTAGTTTGCCAACAACGGTGAGGCAAGCACCTAATTACCTTTGTTGAATGTTCTGCACTTTAAAGCTTCAGAGCTTGCCATCAGTTAGCGGCTCTGGGAGCATCTCTGCTGCTTTAAGACAAAGGCTTTGGCTTGAAAGGTGAACTGAGTCTATTTTTCAGTAATGTTGAAATGGATAGAATTGGCTTAACATGTTAAAAGAACCTTGTCAAAACGTAAGCTAACAGAGTTTCAGACACCAAAAGCTAACTCAGTGGAGCTGACATGATTGGAAGACATGTTGTTTTAGCTTCCCCATTGGGAAAACTTTCCCCAGTTCTCCCCATAGTCATAGCATAGACAATGGTATCTTTTATTTACAGAACATATGTGTCATCTGGCAGTGGAGAAACAGGCTGCAATTCCAACACGTCTGAAAGGACAGATTGCAAGGCAAGGAGTCACCTACCATGTTCTGCATACTTTTGTTCCATTGCATAGTTACTCGTTTCTTCAATTACCCTGGAAGACCATGAGTAACTCAATCTTTTTGAGAGCTACAGGGACATATTTCATCCAAGCTCTACATTAAATAATGCAGACACAAAAATTAACGGTTGGAGTACTCAAAGCCAAAATTAATTTATAGACTTGGGAAATTATTTCCTGCCTTCTGGATTTAGAAGCAAAAGCCAGTGTTTCTGGGGGAGGCAGCCAAGGCTGGTCTGTCTTCATCCAGATTAAAAAGTATTCAGTGATGAAAAAATAAATTACAGAGTATTGTGTGAGCCCCAGGCAGGCTCTAGATTATGAAACCCTACTCTTCAGGATCTCGAGTTTGGTGATAGCAGAACTTGGATTAGGAGGTGACATTCAGACTGTGTTTAGGGCACATGCAGTACCAATACCACGTTCTTACAAGCTGCTTTCCACTATGGATTGATGGAAACATCCTCCATGCAGCAATTTGTTGAAGAGTCCCATTGCCTTGGGTCAGCTCCAAGCCAGCCTAGAAAGCCAGATCCTTCTACAAATGGCATTCAAGTTGGAGCTTGTATTTGTGAGCATGAGTTCAACTCTCATGTTTTGGATCTTGGTCTCTACACTCCTAAAATTCGGGAGCATTTGGATATGTGATGTTTGTAGAGGATTTTAAATTTTTTTGCAGCACACCAGATATGGAGTGGTGTGTGTAGAGTTTTCTAGAGGAGGCAACAGAGCTGGGATAGACTTTGGCATCCCTTTTCCTCCCTTCCTCGCTTACGTTACAGTCTCCTCAGGTGTGCTTTGGGGTTCATGAGTGGGAGGCCCCTAGGACCTTTCATTCTAAGAGCTGGTATGGGACTTAGTGACTTACACATTTGCAGCTCAAATCCAGTGGATACTGGGACATTGATTGTGATTAGATTTTTCCTTTTTCATCCGGTTCATTCTTTGTAACCTTCAGCTTCTCTGATTTAATAGCAACAAGAGACATCACCAAACACACAAGAGACTCAAAGGGAATCTGAACATCCCTGGCCTCTGCAAGTCAGGCTTATGAAATGATGCTCAAAGGAAGGCCATTAGAAATGAAGTTCCTTGCTATGGTATTTTATGAGATGTCCTGTCTTAAAAAGGAAAGAGACCTTTCTATCCCCACTAGTCTACTTGAGCAGATGTGTGCTCTGTTTGAAGCACTGGATGACGCCAGAAGGAGTGAGGGAGACCCACAGCTTTGAGAGCTTTCTTCCTCCAATGCACATTGTGCGTAGAGGGAGCATGGACTCCAGACCTCTCAGGAGTTTTCTCTTCTGCTAGTAATTGAGTAATTTCCTCTGTGCTCTCCCCCCTCCGGAAGGGATTTCTGGACCTGTTTGTCTTGGCTGTTGCTCTGGCTTCCACTAGTGAAAGTTCAATTTCCTGAATACCAAGGTCACCCAGAAGGAAACCCAGCAACACCAAGAGCAACGGCTCCCATTTCAGAACAGGTGTGGGGAGGGAACTCCCTCTTGCCCTAAAGATTTCATTGAGCAATAATTTCCACATCAAGTATATTTCCTATCCCAGTCTTATGCTCCCAGAACTGGCTAAGCCTGTTTATAACCCAGACAGTTTCAAGATTTTCTCATCCTGCCCTGATTGTTTGCTTGATTTCATCATCAGCCTGGTTCAGGTTGGTTGTTAAAAGCGAGCACACCAACTCTTTGCTCCACGTGGAAGAAGCAAATATTCCCATGTGAAAATTATCTTCAACATATGAGAGAGAAATTCAGATTTGTTATCAACAAAAGAGAAACCTGAAGCCAGAGGAATGTGTTTCCATGTGACTGCTGCCTGCTTTAAGTCACAAGCACCACAGTGATGCGATGGAATCAGTGCCCTGTTGAGGCAGCAGACCTTGAAGCTGCATGCTGGGTATTTGGGACATCACTTCTGTGTCAGAGCTAGCCTGTGTGCTGGGAGAGATCTCTAAAGGTGAAGAGCTAAGATTTCAAAGGTGGTTTCTTTGGTAAAGTGAATGCCACCGTGGCTGGGTCAGTGTGCAGCCACCTTGGGAATTGTACTTAAAAATTTGTGTAGTTGAAGAGACAGACAATTCGGGTTCAAATGTCCTAACAGTAAATTAGACATCAGTTGAAAATTAACTCTCTGAATCCTCTCTGGCTAGTTCAGATGTTACGTAAGCCCAGCAGCACTAAGAACAGCAGCTCCTATTTCAAAACAGATGTGGAGAAGAAAAACCTCCAAAGGTGTTTCTGAACAGATAATTTTCCACGTCGAGAATATTTCCTAACCCAGCCTTGTGCTCCCACAGTTGGCCTGAGCCAGTTTTGTCAAAACAATGATTAGCTTATTTAGTCTGCTCACTATAGTCTCTTATCTCAATCTTCTGGTTTGTTCTCTTGTACCCTCCATAGAAGGAAAAATGTGTGTTTTGGCTCGCCTGGGGTTTTTAGCTTGGTTTCCTAAGGAAACAAGAATAATGCAATTGTATTTATATGCGTGTGCACATGCATGTTTCAAAAGACTTTAGAACCCATTGGCTAATTTCAACCACATTTGACAGCAGGGTAGTAGTCTTTAAAAAGTTATGTTTGTATGGGTTACGTGAAAATAAATAAATGATCAGGCAGAAGAGACAAACCCTCTTTGTCACCAATTAGTGAAAGGGTTTAGTGTAAGCCCAGCCCTTAGCAGACTCACGTTTTTATTTGTCTGCACAGGAATTTATTCTGCCTGCAGGGAAGGGGGCACTTTGTCATCTTAGGAAAGTGCCACTCTAGGTAGGAGTGACTTCAGAGCATGTTTTTCCTTATCTGTAAAATACAGATAAAAATACAGCTCTTTCCCTGAGCTGTACAGAGTTTAATAGCATTTTTCCCAGATGAGCTACTCAAGAAGCTGGTATCCTCAGGGAGGGCTTAGCACCATGCCAGCCCCCGCAGTTCTTGCAGAGAGACACTCAGGTAACACTGATGTACAGCAAAAGCAGCCAAAGACATATGATTTTTCTCCTTATAAGCAGGGATTGACCAGAAAAAACACTTCTTTGACCGTGAATGAAACCAAACTGGGTCCTGCCACTTTGTGCCAGTGATGAATAACCCCGCTGCTTGGTGGCAGCATTATTACAGGCAGTGGGCAAAGTGGAAAGTGTAACTGTGGGTTTGTGCTGGGTGGATGAGTTTATAAGCAGGCTTGTCTGGAGTTTGTGGTTTTTGAAGTATTTCTTATCACTGTCTTTGTGTTTCCTCTCCCTCTTTACACAATATCCCCTGTGTTTGAGAGGGCCTCTCCTGTTGGAGGGTGGAGCAGCAAGTTGCAGGACGGGCAGGGCGGCTTTTGATCTTCCCTTGATCTTTAACCCAGTACTTCAGGCCCTGCATGTAAAATAGGTTTTGAGAAGGGAGCTGTGGTGAGTAGCAAGGCAGCAACATTTCCTTCCCTGAAGAGAGAACAAGCTGGCAAGGAAGCAGACGTTGATTGAAGTGTGGGGAGGTTATGATTTCTTCCTGGTCACAGAGAAGGGAGCTGTGGAGAGCTCTGCTGCCTGGCCTCTCCCACAGCAAAGCCTAGCTTCAGACTGGCCAAGGACTGTCACTTCCAACATCGGGAAAGCCAATGTACGCTTTGTGCTGCCAGTTTGTCTTCTAGGTTGGAAGCAAGAGCCTTTAAGTACCCGCTGCATGATGCTGTGCAGAGAGAGCCCTTGAGGTGGGTCCTTCACCCCTGGCATGTTATGGGGTAGGTGTGAGGGCAGGGAGCTAGGGCTGTTCTGTGCTTCAGATGGTGACTTTTTAGCACTGTGTTTGCACCTTACTTGTGCATTACAAAGTTCCCTTTTCTCCCTGCAGAGCAGCAATAAACAATACGATCTTCTCATTCAGCAAAAGGCCTGACTTGCTTGTGCAAAAAGTGCAGTCAGCTAATTCTTTAAAAAGGCTTGTTCTCATATCAGATTATTTTCTCACTGTGTTACCCTGCGATGAAGCCTTTTTACAATGAAGACAGTAGGACATGATTTTGTTGCTCGTTAAAGCAATATGTCCTATTTCACAGTACAACAAACTACAGTTCTACCCTGTTGTCTGCAGGCATTCTGGTATGTTCTCAAATCCAGCAGAGAGTGATTCATAGAGCTAGACCTCTTGGGTCAGGAACAAGTTTGTAACAGATCACTGAAAGTAACCTTTTGGCCCAGCAATAAGTAACAAGTGCATCCTGCCAGTAGGAACACAGTACTTGTCATCCTTCTGTTGTTCAAGCTGTTAAGAGTGTGTAGTCATCTAGTTCCAGAGTGTCCTGTTTGTTTAGTTGTGTTTCTGTAGCATGAGTTCACACACAAGGCCACATTGTGCAACACGAAAACAGCTCTTTAGATACAATAGGCTGGGACAATGCTGTGTTAGATGTCAAAGTTGGTAACTGCACGCTCTCCTGCTTCAAAATGATTGTTGTTCTCTGGTTTTATTGCAGGTGGTAACCTTTGATGCAGGAGGAGTGAGTGGGCATGCTAACCACATTTCTCTCTACACTGCTTTAAGGTACAGTGTTCTGCCGGCTTCACTGAATGCCACACTAAAGTGTTATAGAGTGATCATGGTGTTTGTGTGTAAGCAAAAAATGAATAGCTAGAGCCAGAAGTTATGTTAATTTCACTGATATAACTGAGTGCCAGGCTATGGGACACCGTACTGCTTGGAGAAACTCTCACAGCTCTGTAAATGACCTACAGCATCCTTTATTATTCCGTCTGCTGGTGCTTTGCCAGTCTCCCTTTCACTGGGCCCTCTTTACTCTTTGTGTTCTCCATCCCACTACAATATGCCACAGGTCACTTTGGACCTCTTGTTTGAGGGGAGTGTGTGAATGCCTGAGCTTGTGGTAGTTAGGTTTTGGAAAGTTCTGCACTGTTGTTCCAGAGGATGTTGCCATCCCGTCCAGGTACCTCTCTGACCCAGGGATGTTGCTCTCTCTCACTGGTGCTGTCCCTGTTTACCACTTCCTAAGTCAATTTGTTCCTTTACTGCTTCATTCTTTACATTCTGAGAACCTCCGTCTCTGCTGTGATGTAGGAAGGTTGCAAGACAACAATCCCTTGTATTAAAAGCACCCACATTTGCTGACAAGGCAGCTACTGTGTTTTATTTTAACCCTATGCTCATTCAGACCCCAGTGTGTCCTAGAGAGATCTCCTCCAGAGCTGCCCTTGCTTTTCCCAAACATGAGAAGAACTCTTTGCAATTATATCTTGTATTTTTAGCACCCATTTGTTTTCTGAATCATCTGTGCAATTCAAATTGCTCTCGATAACAACATCGCAGTTATTTGCCTTTCTCTCTTGCCTAGAGAAAGCTGCAGTGCCACAGAACCCCTACTGTGACCTACCGAGCCCCTCTGGGAGGATGCTGAGTGTCTTTGATGCTATCTGATGGCTGGAATTTGGTGTTAGAGGGGATCATGGCTTTTCCCAGCAACTTCTGAAATAGCCTAATAGACGGAAGGGGGGTGGAGTTAAAGCAAACAGTGTTTGTTTGGGCTAAGCGGGGAGATGCTTTCCGGCACAGTGTTATTTGAGGAGTGAGTGAGGAGCAGAGGTTGATGACCGATGCTCACACCATTGGCACAGAGGGACTAGAGACCTTCCAGCTGCCTGGACCTCTGTTTGCTCAGTCAATTGCTGTACTGGCCTGCAAAGAGGAATGGAGGGCAGATTGTTAGGTTTCCCTCTATGTCCTGAACAGATACAGGTAAAACAAGCTAGCAGCTGAATTATGCATGAGAAAGTTAAAGGAATACTTTTGATTTTGATCCCCGCTCTACTGTTGTCTCGCTTTGTTGTTGTGCAGAAATCACTTTCCCAACTTTGTGCTTTAGGTTTCCTGGGTGTGCAGTGGGGGTGTTAACACTCTTCTCGTTTCAGAGTGTGTTACCAGGGAGCATTGATTATCTGTGAGCCCCTTGAACACCAACCTTTGCATTAGCCTACAGTTGTCCTGAGTTGATGAGATACATGCTGATAGACACACCAGAGTATAAGCAGCTCTCATTAAGTAAAGGCTGGTTTGTGTCTTGTCTCTCTTCCAGTCCTGAATCAGCAGAAATAAGTGTGGTAGCCCAGTCATCTGCGTGTGGCAGGAGTGATGCTGTGGCCACTAAAAGGTTAAGTTTATTTTTAGTGGCTTGCTTGCCCTCATTATTTTTCAGTTTGTGCCATGGAGGAAGTAGAGCGTGACTGTATCACTCCTGATTTTCAGTGCCCTGATGAGTTCTTAAATATTGGTGAATACAGGCAGTGCTGGGAGCTTACGCTGAGGCTTCTCCCGTATCTCCCTGCCAGCAGGGCTTTGCTGCCCCTGGGCCCCCAGTGCTACATGGCAAGAAAAAGGCAAATGAACTCTCCCCGCCAGGTATCATGTGCAATGTATTTATTAACCATCTTTAAACAAGGTCTGCAGGGTTTTGGCTGTAAGTGGAAAGGATGAAGGCTGGTGCAGTGATCCTCAGCTCTTTTGGATGCTCCCAGGCTGTGGGAGATAGACTTGTGGCCACTACCTAAGAGATTGCTTTCTGTAAGAGCAGGGGTAGAACGGGCTGTGTGACCCATCCCACAACTCCTAGCTTCAGGAGGTACAAATTCTTGAAGAGCTTCAAGGAACAAAACAGTTCAGGAAATAGTTTTAGCTGAGCAGACACTCAGTGTTATCTGCTAAGGGCACAAATATTCTTTCTAGTGTGTGAAGCAGAGGTTATGTTCAAAGGAGCAGAAACTATTCAGAAGAGATGTGCCCTTTCACTTGCAGCAACCTTCCTCCTGACAGCTTGCAGGGAGTCCAGCTGCTGCTATGTGTCTAGGCTTCAGAGCTGGGAGGAACTGTGAAATGCCAAGGTTTGAGGGTGGATTTGTTCTTCTGCAAGGGAAAAATAAGAGAGAAAAAAAAAAAACAGGATGGGAGAGGAACACAAATTGCTGTTTGATTTCAATCTCTCTTGGGAGTATTTCAGTTCTGGCTTCCAGACGGAAAATAATACCCAAACCAAACCCACTGTAGCAAAGAAGGGAGAGTTGGAAGCAATCCTGTGTAGCTCTGCTTCTTTCCCTATCACCTTGATTTGGCAACAACATTCTCTCTTATCTCCCCCAAAAAAAGCTTTCTCTGTGGCTAAGAGACGCTGGATCCTGTATGTGTGTCCACAAGGAAGAGCAGGTCTTGAGTGACATCAAGGTCACTTTACTCCCCCCTCAGGATTTGGCCAGTCTCTGGGCACTACAGTAATAAGCATGGTAAATACTACGTGACAGGAATATTTGAGAACCTCTCTTTCCTGCACTTTGAAATGACAGTGTTTGCACTGAGATCACATGTAATATTGAGGTGGTTTAGTTTTGCATGAGTCATTGTGCATTTTGATTTTAAACAAGCCCTCTTGCAGAGTAGCCCAGCAAATGGGAGGCTGTTGGGTTTGTTGTTTGCTTGCTTGCTGAGGGTGGAGAGGAATGGTCTTTGTGAGGGGGGTGGGGGAAGACTGTACCACTTCTTTTCTTCAGTGAGCTATCAAATCTGCTTCATCCCAGCTAGAACAGAAAAGAATAGTCCTTGTCTGCTTAGGGCAGAGCAAACTGAGTGGAAAATAGGAGCTGCTATATTTAACCACTGTGCATTATGTTGTTATAGCAACTGCATCCATAAAACTTATATCAATGATGCCATATAAAAAGCTACATCAAAGAATCATTAGCTGAGCCTATTCTCATCAATTCCATTTGGAAAAACACCTCTCAGTCCTGCAGGATGTTTCTTAACATTCGCCAACTCAGTGGTAGGTTGTAAATGAGACTGTGCAGAGGTGATATTTGGGAGCTTAGTGCTTTATCACCCTGGAGTTGATTATGATGCAGCCTGAGTGCCACCGATGCCTTGCTGCACTTACATGTCACAGCCTGACTATTGAATGCCCCATTTATGAATGCCATGCGACATGGCATTGTGCAGAAGGGTTACACTGAGGTTCCCTGAAAGAGGAGGATTGATTAAATGCTAGTTTCAAATAAGTATATCAAAATAATGAACAGTGCTTTGTCCAGACAAATCTCACAGACTTGGTGGATACGGTTCTCAAAAGCCACCAACTGCATGACATCCCTTACAAATCATAGTTCTGCTTGTACTGAATTTCCAAGGCCGGGTCTTTAAGGATGTGTTAAGCAGGAAGGAAGCTGTTTCTTGGGTGATTCGTTTGATGACAGTGGATGGTATCCCATCTGCCATCTTCATTCGATGCTTTCTTACAGTGTGGGGCTTGAATGGGACTCTGATCTCTCACTCCTTTTGAGGACCCTGTGCATTTCAAATGAGTGGCATCTCATTTATGTTTTCAAAGCAGGGTGCTGGTTTGGATTTCCCTTACCTTTTCTCAGAAAATCCCTTCTTTTTTTTTGAACTGCTTATTATTTGCTCCATCTTGGAAAAGGATTTGCCGTGTCATTGATGTGTTTGTTTGGGAGACCGTTGAAGAAATAACAGGTTCCAGTGTCTTATGTTTCACCCAGTCCTTTCAGAGTCCAGCTCACTTCTGGTGTTTTGTTTTACTCATCTTAAATGTCCCAGGGGGAACTCTGGTCCCAGGGTGGCTGTGATTGCACCCAGGGTGCCCCCATAAGGTCAAGGCAGAATTGTCCTTCTCTGTTTACACTTTGAGACTCTGGCCCTTCCCCTCAGAGGACTCTGCCCCATGCCTGGCACACATCCCATAGCTGGATATGTTGTCCTAGATTTCATCTCATTCCTTGACCCCTGCTGCCTGCTTCTTTAAATTGACTAAGTTTATTCATTCCAGTGCCCTTCCATGATACTATTGAGAGCCGTTAGGATAAGGTTGAGTACAGGGCACCAGCATTGCAGGGATTCCCCCCCAAAGAAGCTGAGGTTTTTATTTCCCAAAGAAACAGCCTCAAGGAATGTCCTCCCCAGCGTCACTCGGCTGCTAGCAGCGTGAGTGGAGCAGTGACACTGCACATTCTTCTCCCAGACAGTGCAGGGACCAAAGCACAGAGCCACAGAGCAGCTCTGGCAACTGGGAGATCTCTGAATCAACACCTTTTTTTTTTTCTGACTGGCAGAACCATCTTTTGCCATGGCAATACACGTGAGTACAGAGAGCCTGAAGAGTGTTTTACAAACTGCATGTTGCTACACGGTGTAGTTCAGGGTGCATGGAAATGGAGCCAGAAAGTCCGGATAGGGAGGGAAGAGGCGTTCCAGATAGCAAACATTCAACATCTGGCAAGTATATCCTTCTAATGTCTCTGGGATTCCTAGGAGGCTGGCTGTTCTTCCTCCTTCACATCTGTTTCATCAGATTAATTGGGCAGATTAGAGGTTAGGATCCTAAATTGAGCCCCAATGCATCTTTAAGACATCCATTCTTTGCCATGCTCTTCAGAGTTGTATTTCCCCAGTGCTCTGCAGCAGCCAGTGCAGTCAGTTCACTGAAGGGTTTTGCCTTTGGCACGACAGGCTGTTTGGAGAGTGAAGTCATTGATTTCACTGAACAATTTCTCATCAAACAGAGCATCACCACAACTGAGGCGCACCGCCAGGGCATCAGTCCTGCTCCTGCCCCAGAGAAATGCAGAAGTGGTGGGTGCTTTCAGACATCTCACAGCCTTTTGAAGTTCTTCAGTGCCGAGAGGGTCTCACTTTCCTTCAGATGTGGATCTGAATGTACTACAGGCTTAATCAAGAGGCTGCTGTCAGCGGTGCCTTAGAATCAGCTGGCCTCTGGCACTTGGTGGGTGGGTGGGAACAAGCCACCTTAGATCAGTTTATGTTTAAAAAGAATTTATAAAAAGTCTGTCCAGAAAAAAACAAACCATGTGGACAAAGCTCCTGAAAAAGAGCTTGTTTGTGTTTGAATTTTTGAGATTTTATGCCAAACTCCTTCATTTCACCCAAACCGCAGCAAGTCCAGTCTATAAAACAGCATTCCCAAAATGGCAACAACAGAGAGCTGCAACCTCTCCCCTACTTGGAAGTGGCCCACGGAGACAGCTCCAGCGGGGTGGAGAAGGGAGCAAGAAGATTGATTTGGGAGAGGATTGGCTGGTTTTATGAACGTGTGCAGGAGGTAGAGTTTTGTGTTTCTTTCTCTCTCTCTCTCTGCAACCCCAGCTCATTGCCATCTCTTGCCTGAGACATACAAAGGAGTGAGGCTGCAATTCCTGTGCAGTGTTACAGCTGGGTGGAGCCCATTCCCAGAGCTCTGCACTGAAGCATTTGGCTCAGGACAAAATGGATAAGAAGAGAATGGGTTTCTTCACGCCTGTTCTTCCAGATCAGTGGCAGGTCTGTGGGGCAGCAGCCTTGAGGACCTTTCAGTAACCAAAATACAGTTTGTCTCTTCCTGAACCTTTAGACATGCACAAACTCCTTAGTTTGCTGTGGAATTAAACTTTCCTTCCCTGCTGAAGATGCTCCCTGCTCCTGCTGAAACATTTCCATATAAACTGGTTCTCTCCTTGTTTCTGTTTCTAGTGGCCAGGAGTGGTTATTATTAGTTCACTCTTGGAGCAGCTCTCCACATCCTTAAATTTGCTGTCGGTTAGTGCTTTGAAGGTTCCTCTATGGCAGAGCAGGACACCCAGAATAGACACCAGGGCTTTGGATGGTGAGCCAAATTTCACAACCGCTCGCTGCTTTATCTCTCCAAGCTTGTTTTAAGAATTTCCCACCCTGCTAGTTTTACCAAGTGCCAAATCACTTCTTTGGGTGGCCAGATTCTAGTTGGGAGGGAAGAAACCTCTGGCAAAAGAGCAGAGCAGGCATTAATGGAGATACTTAAACCTTCCTCCCTGACCCCAAAAAATTGCTGGTAATGTTTACAAGGCAACATTTAAGAATCTTTGTCAGAGCAGCAGGGTAGAAGGTGGGCAAGTTAGTATTACAAGGCCATTGTTTAGTAGCAAAAGATATTCCTTGCAGATCTTTGGCTCTGGAGAAGAGGAGACCTTTGGAAGAAATCTATTTAAAGCATATGTCTTCTGATTGCTGTTTGAGTTCTGCCATGACCTGCATTTCTGGCTTGACTTTTGCTTTGAATTGCCTTGGGTATTCATTACTCCGTGCTTCCTATTTTGTCTATGCCTGTGTAGCTAATCCTTTTCCTTGAACTTAACCAATAGCCAGAGATAATCCTAGTTTGAAAGTGACTGGAGAAACATAACAGTTTACATATAATGTAGGTTTTATCCTGGTTGATTTACACGTGAACTGTCACATTGTCCTTCGTTAAATACACCACTATAAGATGATAACAATCTCTTTAAATATTACACAGGGTTAAATAACTTTTCTTTTTTTATTTCCTTTCTCCTTTTGGCAAATGTTCCATTGTTTGGATATTGGGTTTTTTCCTTATGGAAGAGCAAGCCTGAGTGTGGGACAGCTCTGAGTGCCATCTGCTGGAGACCTGCTTCCTCCCATCCCTGCAATGGGCCAAATCTGGAGGCGATGCAAATGGTGGTGTTAGCAGAAGCTCTCCAAAGCCACAAACCACAGACTAGAACAGGAAAAACAAGGGAATTAAAAAAGGAATTTAAGCCAATACCCTTTGGTGCCTTCACCATATCAGGATCATTTGCTTACACTTCTTGATGGAAGTACCATCACTGTTCATAACTCCTGTGCTGGTCCCCTCATTCTGTTTCCAAGGCACGCATTTTTGCTACAGACTTTCCAGGATGAAGTCATGAAGGGATCAAAGTCTTAGCGAGCAAAATGTCAGAGCAGCTTCTCAGATGTCCCAGTGCCAGCATGGGTTAGAAAGAAAGAAGCTGGTCCCCAAACAGGAGCTGCCGCTGGGGCAATATCCCTGGTCAGTAGACACGAGGCTTTAAAGCACCAGAGGTGAATACTCTTTGGCACCTTCTTGCAGTTTCCCTTAGCACAACAGAAGAAGTTGGAGAGCGAGTTGGATTTATGGAGCTTATTTGTGCTGTGTCCCAGCAGCCAGGATGAGGAAAGTAATGGCAGAACAGTGGCAGGGGTGAGGCTTCCCACTGCCTGATATGTGCATTCAGTGTCAGCTCCTGAACTTTATTATAACATTGGCCAGTGCAGTTGTGTGTGTGTGTGTGTGTGTTTTAAAACAAAAGTATTGATTTACCATACAGAATTGTACCTGTAAAATTGGGATTTGAATGACTTCATTGGGTGTTTACCCCCATGTATCTCTTCATTCCCAGGTACCTGCATTCAGAGCGGAAGTTACCAGAAGGTATGTCACATACAGCCATGACCCTGCAGGCGTTAGGCAATCCTTTACATGAATGTTCTGTCCAGGCTTTCATCTGCCAAACTCCGCTATTTGCAATGCAAATAAAACCCACAGCTGAACTCTTCCTTGCCCTTTTATCTCCCTGAAGTTTTTTACCAGCTCAGGCTTCTCTACAGTCACTTTTCTGTCCTTTGGGCTTGTCCTGTCTTGGTGGTGTGATTCAGTGTCTGTGCCTCTTGCCATCTTGCATGAATAAGTACTATTTCCAGGTCTCTCAGATCACTGCCTAAGGTTTTGGTCATGTCTTACTTAGAAGCCTTTTTTTTTTTCTTTTTTTTTTTGTCTTCCCCCTTTGTTTGTCACAAGGGCCTCAGCAACCATTACCAGCTCAGCCAAAAATGGTTGCATGTACCAAGCTAAACTGCCATCAAAATGTGGTCAGTATGGGAAAGGTGCCTGAAATCTGCACTGGCACAACAAATTGTTGGAGTGAATGAACAGGTGTCTTTGAGAAACTCTCTGTACAAGTATGGAAAAGAAAGAAGTACAGAAGCAGGTTGCTCTTGACTCCCTTTTCTAGCTGCTGTCCCAGGGTAGATCTGCAGCCCTTATCTCTAGCCAACAGTGACTGACACGGAGACAAATTTGTGGAACTAGTTTAAGTGCAAAGCTGTCAGCTGTTTGGATGGGGCACAGGAAGGTGGCTCAGCTGGGCCCACCCAGTCAACCGCCTGCTCCCTCAGCAGTCATCCAAACTGTGTCTCTTTAATGCTAATTCCCCACTCATTGTAGGATTTGAATGTGTCACTGCAAATCAGTTTTAGTTCCCTGCTAGCAGCAAGTTGCAGGCCAAGAGCTGATGGAGAAAGCATGAGCCAAGATGGCAGAGTGCCCTTTAGCTGAGTTCTGAGTCTAGTCTCTTCAATTCCCCCATCTATGAAAGAGGAGTATTAATGCCAACTTCTTTCCTAGAACCTTTTCTTTGTTCAGCTTTGGGATACAGCAAAGAGCTCTGTGTGTGCTGTGTGCAGGACAGAGAAGGAACAAGGAGCTGCAGTGGTAGATGTCAGGCCGTATCTGGACTGAGCCACCTTCATGTGTTGTTGGTGCAGGTTTGTTAGATACGCTGTGGTCCTGAATATGGGCTGTGCCTCAAATCGGTCCAGGTTTGAAAGAGACCCACATACAGACAACATTTCCATTTCTCTAGCAGCACCAAGAGACTCCTGAAGCTATATGAAAGCCTCGCTGCTCTGATTACATCACATCTGACATGACCTACAAACACCAAAGGAACGGGGAGCTCCCATGCTGCTGCTTACGCTAAGCCTTTCCAAATATAGTTCCAGTCTCATTGAAATTCCCAGTATTTATAATTTGATCTGGCAGGCGTGCAGGGCTGTGCATCAGAGGGGCTTAATGAAACAAGAGTGATGCTGAGATTGAGGCTGTCTGGATAGAGCTGAAAGGCATGTTCAGCCATGGAAATGTGCTGCTCTCCCTTTGGTAAGAGAGAACTATTTGTGGGTGAACTTGTGTAAGCCCATGTGATCAGGGAATCCACAGAAAATCTCTCTGCAAATGCAAAAGCCAGCTAAGCCTTGCATTGCCTCAGTGATATGCAAATGAGCACCCTAAATATCCTGCTTTGCTTTCTAATGCCTTTAGCCAGCGTAAACACAACAGGCTTTTTATAATCTGTAATCAAGTTCTCCAGCCTGGGCAGAAGCACATGGGCTTGTTTCAAGACAGCTGCTGGATATGCATCCACCCCTGCTACTGGCCCCGTCCAGCTCCAACCAGGGCTCTTCCAAAAGAACTGGTGTGCTGTCATCTGTCAGGAGCAGCACAAGCCTTTCATACACATAGATCTGCTCACAGGTTTCTCATTCTAGCCATACTTGCTGCATAAGAGATTTGGAAGTAGAAAGCCAAGCTGAAGAGGCTGCAGGGCTTCATGCACTTCTATTCTAGGCCTAATCCACTAGCTATATTGATCTTGCCCTTTCTGCCAAGCTGGGGTGGTTGTATTACACTGTTAATCCTGTCCTGCCCAGGTCACAGTCACAACAGGCTCGGAAAAGCTTCACCTGCTGGTGTCACAGGAGCAGACTCCTCAATGGCAGCACTTCTCTTACCCTGCTTGGCAGGGAGCAGCCTGTTTCTCTGAACACTTTTCCATCTCTCCCTGGACTGTACATTCCTTCCCCGCTTCATTTCATCTCACGTTCCCATGCGGAGCAGCCTGTGCTGTCAGCATGTGGAGATCCTTGTCATATCACTATCACAGAAAACTCTTAGAGTGCCCTTCGTTTGGTGAGGCTCAAATGCCATCGTTTTGCCTGACCTGACTGATGGAAGCCCAGGAGGTCAGACTGGTTGATGCTGAAATCCCTCACAGTTGCTTTGAGCCCTTATTGCTGAGCTTTGTGAACAAAAGGGTGTAATTTCTGCATGAATAAGTATTTCTTAGGGGGAAAAAAAAAAAATATGAGGAAAGAGAGAGTGCATTTTATTACCAGAGCAGCCAAGGCTTCAGAGATTGGTGGTGGGTAACCCTCCACCAGGCCTCTCTTCCCATCGTTGCAAGTTGGAATTCACATGGCATTGCCAGGGTCCAGTAACAGCCATCCAGGAAAGGGAAGACCCATTGCCCCGTGTTGCCCCATTGCCCTGTCCTGTCCTCCCCAGTAAGCACTGAAAAGCAGATGGGTGGCCAGTGGGAATGCTGGCTACAAGAGGATCCATAGCTGTTCCTTTTCTCTGCCATGCCATAGTGCAGCTCTGTACTAATTGTTTCCTCTGACACTACCCACCAGCAGATCAGGCCTGCAGAGCAGGGCGGAAGAGGATTCCCTTACTCATGACACATCACATTCTCTTCCAAGTTTGCTAGTTGGAAAGAAGAAATGTCTTTAATGGGAGTAAAAGAACTGTCACAGCTCTTCTGCATGCAACTGCTACACTTGTCACGGCAGAGCATCCTTTGCAGTCACACACTGAAGCCTTATGGCATCTAAACAGCAGCTGCTCCATCTGTCACTTGTCAAGGTGGACCGTGAGCGAGAGGGGGCTCGGGCTGGCCGTCAGGAAGTGGCACGGGCCATGCTGGTCACACAGCTGCCCGCATTCCCGCACGTCCAAGGGAGACTCGCCACAGGGAGCTTGGCGGAGCCGTCTGTCCTTCCAGATGGCATTGCACAGCTGCTGCTCTGCAGGGACGGGCACGGTGACCTTGCAAGGGTTGGATGGCTGAGGCTGCAGCAGGACAGGAGCAGGGACATGGTACAGCACTGACGTAGTTAAGACAAGACACGGGGGTAGCCAAGAGTGATCCTAACCTGGGCAGCCACAGGGACTCCGGCCGTGGGTCCCAGCTCCCTCCGCAGCTGGCGGACACCGCCATCTCCTGGCAGGCTGGGCCTGCAGCAAGTGTCCATGAAGTTCAGGAACTCTATTTCTCCTGTTGCTGGCCCAGCTTTTACTTATCTCAACGTTTGTCTGAATGGAAGTGCCGGTGATGTCCCTTGAAGGCTCTAACCCTGCCCATTGCTGCCCACAGGAGGAGAAAATAACTCTTCTGAATGCTCTGTCCGCCCTGCTGGGGAGTTGTGTCCCAGGATCAGTGCAGCAGGAGAACTGGAAGGTCCTGGAGCCCTCTGTGTTACTGAAATAAAATTAACAGTTTTGCTTTTGACAGTGGAAAAGACTATTGAAAAGTTGGAAGAAATTGTACAACCTTCTCATGAAGAAGAGAGAAGAAAGGAATTGAAAGATCCTGGAGATGTGCTGGAGGGTGTCCATCAGGGCTGCCATGTCCTGCAGTTACAGGCTTTGGCTGGAGTAAAAGCAGGACCTTTCTTGCAGTGAAATGAGCTACTGTCTCTGGGAAAATTCAGGGGACACAAATCACTTGTGAGTGGATTTCTGGAGGATCAGCCCATGCACAGTGTTTATTCTGGGTTCAGTGTCCCACAGACCCCTGGCTGGGGAAGGAATGGTGCTGGTGGGGTATCTTTGAGTACCGTGCTCTACCTTGGAGACTTTTGGGGGCCTCTTCACTTTTGCCTTCAGGAAAATAATTCACCATAATAGCTGCAAGTTCTGTTTTCCTATCTCATACTTGATAGAGGCTCAGCTGAAGAACCTGCCAAGTGTCCAAAGCAGGGAAGGATCTACCAAATGTCCTCAGAGGCAGGTTGGCTGTTCCCACCCTTGTGGGATGAGATTCCTTTGCAGATCTGCACAGAGGGCTCCAAGCAGAGGCATCATCACCTCTCACAGAAACCCACCTCACCTAGTTACTCCTTCCTGAAAAGATGTTTGTCTGCCCCTGTCCTGGAGAGTCTTTTCCCTTAGGAGGACTCAAGTCCTCCCTACAGTTTAGAGGGGCATTTGAGCACCAGCGGTTCCCTTTGTGCTCAGAACAAAACAGCTTAAGCAGTATTAGACCTGAGCACAGGCTCCAGGCACTGAAATGGCCCATTAGGCAGCCTTTGCAGCAATTCAGCATTGTTCTTTCTCTCCTTTGTGTAATTTTACTCTTTAAGGGCCCACTGAAGAAAATCTCATTGCAAATCTAATTGCATATCTGACCACCTGTGGAAACTGTGACTTTGGTCTCTTCTGTCGAACTTTCATACAATATCTGCAGTGTGGAACATAATCACAGCAGCTTCCAAGCCCTGACAAACCCCAAAGCGGCTCCCTTGAGAGCTGCAGGCTCTTAATGGGACCATCAGTAGCTCTGAGCTCATTGGTGAAGACAATTTAGCTGTAGTAAAAAAAAAAGAGCAATTAACTTTGGAGTTCAAGGGAGTCTTTAAAACAGAAAAAAGTTCCACACCAGTAATATCTTTATACGTGTTACCTTGATCTGCTTCATCACAAACATCTGAGCCATGAATTCTGGAACTCTGTTAAAGTGTAACTGTCTCCTTGAGTTAATATTTGATACAGCCATTCCTGAATCTTGTAAATATTTTTTTCTGTAGATAAGAATTGGAGTAGAAAGAGGAAATTTCCTTTTTGTAGCTGAACATTTTTTTGTGCTTCTGGTTTACATTTCCCTGATATGATACAGCACCAGCATCCTGTGCTTTTTCCTTTGAGTCTGACTATGAAGGAATAATTTAAACTATAACAAAAAATACTCCCAAACCCTTTGGTGTTCAGAGCTGACTTTGCTTTCCCCAGATCACATACCAGACAGGAACCAGTATAAATGGCCACTGACATGCAAGGGGCACAAAGATCCTGGTGGAAGCACGAGTACAAGATGTTCCCCTTTTGGACAAAAAGAGTCCCCATGGCCAGCAGGACAGGGGAGCCTGCAAGGACCTGCTGAGCTGGAGAGGTGAGAATCTTACAAGAACATTGTTGTTCTGAAATATTTATTCTCTTTCCCTGTCTAGGGTGCCGTGTGCTCGTGCTTGAATCAGTAAATCTCTTCCGCAAGTACATCTCCATCCTGGATGTGTTCTTTTCCTGCTTCCTGCCTGGAGATGCACTCTTTATCCTCACAGAGGAGGAGACTGAACAGGCCAGGGTGAGATGGCGCGGTACCTGCATAACCTGTTTGAGTCATCGTTGTGAAGACTTTTGTCGTGTCATATTCACAGAAAACTTCACAAATAATTCTATACATGCATTATAAGTGTCACTTGTGAGTAATTTGTAAAACATGAATGGACGAGGCAGGTTGTTTCATGTGCTGTGTGGGTAGCAGGACAGGGCTGAGCAGATTTACAGCTCGGAGATCTTCAGTAGTCACAGCACACTGAGTTTTACACTGTGTCTAGGATGTATTTCAGAGGAGACTGGATCCAACATAATATGAGTGGCCTGTCCAAGAATGGCATGACTGCATGCCAGGAACAATGTCCTTGGCTCTGACTAAAGGTGGAGACAGCTTGTGAACTTGTTGTCCAAAGCTCTTTATGAATTCCCTTCTCTGCTTTCTATTTTCTGTACTATTTTGCTGCATGAGATCTCGCACATTTAGAGCACCATTCCTTATATCACAATCTGATTAGTTCCCCTTCCATAGCATGAAAGGATTTGCCCAGCAAACAATCCTATTGATCCACAAATTATAGAACTTTCCTGCTTTTGAGGCTGCTAAAGGATAGAGTTACATGTGGAAACTGCTCTGACAAAGGTGGTGTTACTCCCTTGTGGTTTTTGTTTCTGAAATCTGACCTTTCTAAACTTGTGCACTATAAATAGGGTAAGTTTTAGCTGTCAGTCTGTGAGCGGAAGCAGCATGCAAAGTGTTCTCAGATGTTCACAGGGTTTCTGCTTCCCCAGCACATGAACACCCAGGTGTGGGATCACACAGGGAGGAGGAGTTCTGTGTGACAAAGAAACTGTCACAGCACCAGCCTGCAGCTGATAATGGCCTTTCTAGGACACCTCTGAACACCAGTGACACAGACAGGCCTCTCCCTGCCCTCTGGTCCCACAGAGAAGGCAGCCTTCTACTTCCCACTGCTTCTTCCCTGCTCACTGAAAACAGGCTGTCCTATAAATTGGCAGTGAACTTCAAAGACGACCTAGGGAACTGCCCTCTCATTAGGTCTGGAACATTCTGGTAATGCTTTCTCAACTTTTTTTTTTTTTTTAGAGAGCCATGCGGTGTCATCACAGCCAGCTCCTCTGGTTTCGCCACCTCTATATGCTTTTCTCACGTTATATGATGATCAATTCACTCCGCCTTCTCTAAAAGAGACACTGCTGTCAACTTCAGGAGTAAAAGAATGAATAAAAGACCATGTCAGGCCACAGACTAAAGAAAACTCACCTGTTATGTGCTCAAGAGGCCAGGATTCCCTTTGTGCAGCATTCCTTCAGACTACAAAAACCAGGCTGTATGAACTTCCTTCTGAGTATCTTGTTGCCTGATACATTGAGATGAACAGGGTTCAACGACTACTCCAGTTTCTCACTGTAAAGTTTTAAATAGCATAAGAAATTTGGATTAACCTAATTAAGAGTAAAATGCAGGAGTGTCCTGTATTGGTGAAGATACGGCACAAACTGTTTTTCCCCAAGAGGATGTACCTGCAAGGACGGCTCTGCAACTGTCTCTTGGTGCATCTGTCAAATTCAGTATCAGAAGTGACTTTTCAAAGATCATGCTATCACCACAGATAAAGCCAGAACCACAAGACCTGTCTTATTCACTCAGAACTTTAAAAAAGTCAAAGCTTATGAATAAAATATATGAAACCATATAAATGACTCTAATTGCACTGATCTTTGCTGCTGCTGCGGCTTCTTTCATATACACTGTGTTACAGGCAATATCCCTCATGAAACATGAGCGTTTCTTATTGCTTCAGAACATGGAGCTTGTGATCAACTCACAAGAGTCTCAACAGGACATAAGAATGAGGCACAAGAGACTTGGTATTTTATAGAATACACATGGAGATGGAAATTGCGAGAGATGTTTCAAAAGCTGTTCCACTTACGTAAATGACAAGTGCAAGAGTTAAAAGATCCTCTCCCTTTACATTAAAAGGTAAGCGAAGCAGCTTTCAGGGTTTCATTTCTTAGTCTATGTAGAGGTTTAACCAGTGATTTGAGTTTCTGTGGGATCACCGTGGAGCAAAGTCAGCAACACTCAACCTTTCTGTAGGCCTTTGCACTCATTAATGTGGGCTCACACCTGCAGAGCTGGCAGTGCAGAGTTGAGATCAGAGTCCAAATTACCAGCTCCTGATCTGCTGCTGTGAACACATCCTCTTCCTGGAGGCAGCAAACGAGTTCCTGGCTGTACTGAAGTACGTGCCCATTGTTGCAAGACTGTGACAGCGCTGAACTCTGTGCCCTGGCCGTGAGTCAGTGCCCGACCATATGCTTACTCAGCCCTAAGACCGTGAGTAAGTCCAGGCTTAAGCAAAACAGAACTTAATCACATGAATCACTTCAGTGGCCCCTCTCTCGCATACAGCTGAGCTCCCATGGAAATGCTTTACTGAACTTGAGCCTGCTGAGCTCTTTCAAATCCCCTTTTACTCTAAATCCATGCTGAATTCACTGAAGAAAACACAGTGTAAGTCAGTATTATGTCCTAAGCAAGAAACGATCTTATATAGGGCATTTTTATAAGCCAGACTTGAAACACATTTTGTATCCATACAAAGATTCAATTATTTATTTTTTTTTGTACTTTGCTCTATTTATTGTGGTTTAAACTTTAGCACTGCTAAGGTCAAAGGACCAAAACAGCAGCCTGGGTGGTTTGTAGAACAGAGGTAGTTTGAAAATTCAAAATCACAAATGAATGAGACAGGCAGCATAGAAAGATTTATTTAAGAAATGGAGAACGGACAACAACAATATAGAGGCTGATGTTCCAGTCCTCACCCAGGAAAGCCCAGACTACAGTCCCACAGCAAGTGCTCCAAGTCCAGCTGCTGGAAGGGTATCAGGGCTTTGACATGTCTCTGATGGTCTTATGTTCCTTCACTGCCTTCTCCCATTCCTTGCCATTGATGTCCTCTGTGACAACGGTCTGCACGGTGCCATCATCCAGACAGTGGGGAGCTATTCCTGAAGGAAAGAGAATACAGAGAAACCTGCTTTTTGTAGCTAAAGCGTGTGAGATGCCTCCACCTCTTTTTGGGATGGGGCATCTCAGGAAATGGTAAATGCTTGGTTAAGGCTGAGGAGCCTCAATGAGAAAACTCTCATGGGCAGAAGCCACTAGTCATAGGTGAGACTGATTCTTATTGAGGTGCCACAGGTTCAGATTGCACCTCCAGATGTTTAGCACTTTAGGAGCAAAGTCTTAAGACAGATGCTGCTCACTGCTGTCATGTTAGTAGCCAGTGGAGTCTTTATCCAAGGCTCACTTGGTGGTTAGCTTTGGTTACCACAGGTTTACTCTTTCTACCTACCATAACCATCTGGATTAGAACGAGGAGTATAAAAGCTCTGTACACCACAGGTCTTGCAGAACGTGTGCTGGGCACGATGTGTGTTGAAGGTGTACGTTGTCAGATTATCAGCACCCTAAGCAAATGAAAAGCAGTGTAAGTCTTCCACATAAATAAATTTATTCATTACCTTCTATGGGCCTGTAGCTAAGAAATTTAAAATTTAAAATGCCACCTTCATGCTTTTACTTGAGATACAGAGTTCTGGATTCATGCTCCTTTTCAGACCCCCTGTACTTTGTATATACATGTCTATCCCAGTCAAGTCTGAGAATTGCAAGAGCTCTAATGTCAAATGGCATAAAATTCAGCCACTTCCCTCCACCAGCCATAGACAAACTTAGGCCAGAAAACTGGCTGCCAGGTGCATTTTTGAGAATAACACTGGATTCTGCTGCTTGTGTTCATGGCCATGCTCTTACTGCATTCTTACTCTACCTTCAGCAGCTTGAAATGCGACGCTGGGACGATGAAGTGTCTGTTCTGTTTCTTTGTGCAAATGCTGCAGCTGTAAAAGAAAAAGCAAAGCTTTCTAGAAACAGCGAATGAGTTGCAGTACAGCTACCAGATCTAGCACGGACCTCTTCTCAACAGAAATCCCTCTGGCAGCAGAAGTGGCTCCTGGTTTGCATCACAAAGGTAAGCAGCAAAAGTGGACTCCTGGTATCAGTGGTGTGTTGTGAAACACACCCATGGAACAGGCACACTGAGAAGGTGTTCTACACCAAACATCATATGCCATTTTTCAAATCCCATACACAACTCCACAAATATAACAAGGACAAACTCTAGCCCTAAGAAATCCACTTAATCTTTCAGACCAGACTTCGCCAATTTTGCCAACATTAATTACCTTCCAAACAAGAAATTATGATTGAGAAGTTCCCCCATGAGCTGGAAGCAGGTGAAGGGGGATCACTACTGAAATGGGACACACTGTTGTAGATTGAAGCACAACATGTAACAACATGTAACATGTAACAACATGTAACAACATGTAACATGTAACAACATGTGAGATGTAACACTCACTTGAGAAGACCAAGTTAAAAAAGGATTGATGTGTTTTGCATGCACTGCACTTACAGGAAACATAAAGCAGATGCCTCAGCACCTTTACTCGTTAGATGTCTCCTGATACTTTCTGCACGAGCACGGATGTGAGACCACGGCGCTGCCCCAGGAAGCAGCACCTGAAATCACCAGCGCTGATCCCATATTGGGTGCGGACATAATTAGGGGTATACCCTATGGAAACGGCACGGAGGATGTCCTGCAGTTGTGTTATCTTTTTTAGCTCTAAGGTATTGATTGGAAAAGCATACGAGCTTTTATTCATTGATGAGAATAAGGAAGAAAAAAACCCACTCACTTGCAGTTAAAAACATGCAGATCTGCTGAGGCCCAGACCTCAAAGCGGACGGCTCCGCAGTGACAGCCCCCCGAGTGTTTGACCAAACCTTTGTATTCACTGCAGGGAGAAACAACAGACAGGCTCTGTCATTATACTGCTTTTTTGGTTTGATTTGGTTTTTTTTCCCCCAAGCAAACTGTAAGGCTATTATTATATTATTCAATTCTGCTTTGAGCAATTGAGAAAATGTATCCACTCAAATGTATTTTAATAAAATACACCCTGGTGAGGTAGAGAACGGCTTTTGCCCTCTGCAGCAATTGTGGTTCTGGTTTAATTAAAACGGTGAAAAGGGAAGAAGAGCAGCAGTTCAAGTGCTGCTTTTCATGCAATACAGATTGTGCTCCCTGCCACACTCCAGGTCAGCACTGACCCAGGCTGCAGCATCACCCTGGCACAACAGGACATGGGAAGGAGCGCCGTTACCTCAAGACAACCCTCTTGGAACCGAGAACTGAATTTTCCCACAATTGATCCAGCACTAATAATATTCCTCCATTTAAAAGCTGGGGAAAGCAGCGATTAGTGGATTCTCCATCATATTTGAAATGCATTTTGTTTTGTGTTGTAGTTGCGGAGGGACTTGACGATCGAGGAATTTTCTGAGCTTGTGCTTCTCCCTCTGCCCTAAGATGCCTCCAGAGCAACTGGGCAAGAATCCCCAGGCTAGAGATTGAAAGCAAAAACCTTTTCCTTTCAGATTTTCACTCCCACTGACAGTTATCGATTACGGGCGGGTGATAATGTGCCAGAAAGAGAGAGCACAGGGAATGGGTGGAGACACAGGGATTTAGAAGCTCCAAATGGAGCTGGAATGGGTGGTGGGGAGCGCATTTTGGATGGCAGCGCCCTAAACCACAGGAAGCTTTACCGTAAAAACCCACTTTGGGGGTGGTGTGTGCGGGCCCCCGCCACCCCTCCCCTTCGCTGCGGCTCTCCAGAAGCCCCCGGTGACTCTGCTGTGCGGATGCTGCCGAGAAGCCGAGGATCTAACGGGGCGGAGGGGGAAGGAGCCGCCCCGGCCCGGTACTCACTAGGCGTCCAGCAGCAGCCGCGCCGCCTCCTCGCAGCTCAGCCGGTGCCGCTCCTGGAAGGCGGCCCAGCGTTCGCTCTGCTCCCCTAGATCGAAAGCTCNCGCGGCGGCGCGGCTGCGGAGAAGGGTGGGGGTCCCCGCGGGAGGGGCCGAGCCCCGGTACCGGCATCGGGCATCGGGCCGGGAGCTTTAAACGGGGGTCGGAGGAGGGGAGCAGGGCACCGTGAGCGAGAAAAACTGGCCACCGAGGAAAGTTCACGCGCTGCGCTGCGAGACGGTTTGCACCAAAGGAGAACGGGGTCGAGTCTTCCTCGTAAAACACCTCGGAATGGTAAAAACGCCAGGTCATAGAATCATAGAATCACAGAATGGTCAGAGTTGGAAGGGACCTTCAAGATCATCCAGTTCCACCCCCCCTGCCATGGGCAGGGACACCTCCCACCACACCAGGGGGCTCCAAGCCCCATCCAGCCTGGCCTTGAACCCCTCCAGGGATGGGGCAGCCACAGCTTCTCTGGGCAACCTGTTCCAGTGCCTCACCACCCTCACAGCAAAGACTTTCTTCCCAATATCTCATCTAAATCTCCCCTCTTCCAATTTAAAACCGTTCCCCCTTGTCTTATCACTCCACTCCCTGACCAAGAGTCCCTCTCCAGCTCTCCTGGAGCTCCCTTCAGATCCTGGAAGGCTGCTGTAAGCCACAAACATGAGGTTCCTCCTTTAATTAGAAGCCTCCTATTCAAGGATGTCAAGACGCTTTGCAGACCTGAGGTGCTATTAAACATAGATTGTTTCACATCTCAGCTATGCACCCCCTCAATTAGAAACAAGACTGCTGTCTGACAATACTAAGTCCATCAGGATGTGCCTGGGGACGTGTATTTGGTCCTTCCTGAGGGCTGAAATCATTGTGGCAGAGAAATGGGTGCTGACACCATACCCACTAGGCAACTTTTCACCAATTCTGTCAGCAAAGTCTTACAGTTAAGAAAGAAAACAATCAGGATAGTACATAACTTTTATTTTTTAAAAGGGATGTACTATCTTGATAGAGATGATTCTGTGATTCTATGTACTATCTTGATTGTTCTGGTGCTTTTTTTTTTTAAAAAAAAAAAAGAAAACGACAGAAATTCCCATCTAGTGGCAAATATCTCAGACAAGTTTCTTCTTGAACATCTGAAAGACAGTGCTGTTTCCCAAGTAAAACTATTCAGTGCAAGGGAGAAGTATAAGACTTGTAGGTTTCCAAATCATATTTGCTTGGGGAAAAAAATAAATCACTCCAAGGATGAATCTTTGTGCCCGGTGTTATGGGACTGGAAATTTCTTTTGTCTGAGTTATAATCAAGATTTTCTGTTTTCAACGGGACTGAATGTCTTGCTCTTCTCAAGAAGGGGAACAGGGAAAGATGTAAACAAGTGAGCTGGCAGTCTGATGTGGGGCGAAAGAAGTACCAAAGGTTCATGGCTCAGCCAGGAATATCACAAAACAACTGGGCAGTGATGAAACAGCTATCAGCACCCTCTGCTCTGGAAAACAGCTTTAGAAAACATGCAGCTACAGTGCGTAGGCTGCTTCCTGAGGTGGCACATACCAGGGCTCGCATAACAAGCCCGTGGCTCAGCACCTCTCTCCTCTGATGATGGGAGAAGGGCAGAGTTACAGTTTCCTGTTACTCCTCATGAACCTTTGCGCTGGTTACTCATCCTAATTGAACCATTTTAACACACCGTATGTGACAAATTCTGGCCCATGCCAGCATGTTCATCTGTAGCTCCTGATCTGAGCCACTCCCAGGCCTTTAGTCACACTAGATTTTGTGTTAGTCACTTTATATTTTAGGAAGAAAAGTCACTGAGATGAAACTGGAGACGACAAACAGAAACCGAGCCCAGGCAGATTGCAGAATGGATTCACTTGCCATCAGTGCGGGGTACGGCCAGCAGCAGCTGCAGGTTTCAGCCCACATGGTGTGTCCTTTTCTAAAAACAGTTAACTGCACTAAACTGAAAGCCAGAACATATTTTAGGAACTTGTTAGCAACCAGTTCACACAAATAACCTCCCCCCTGCAAGCCAGGAGACGCTGGCGCTTGTACGCTCTCAAAGAGCAGTTCCAGTGAGAAACCGAATATGCATTCCATGTAGTATCTGCAAATCTCTCACTCTGTGCCCCTTCACAATTAGTTCAGCATATTTTGAATGCAGAAAGCATTTTAAGAGGCGAAATTCTGTTCCCCTATGACACTCCAGGATAAAGAACTGGAAGACAAAATGGAAGAACAAAACGCAGTTCTGTTTCAGAAGGCTGTAGGAAAAGAACTCCTCCTTTTTCATTTGTTTCATATTTCATTACAGAGGACTTTTAAAGCTGAAAACTGGCTCTCACATAAATAATCAATTCAAGAGCTTTATAATGGAGCTCTTGATGATGATAAATATCGCTGGTGTTCTGATCTGCAAGCCCTAAATGTCAGGGGTTGGATGCTCTATTGTCAGCACCTGGGTGGCAGGCATTTCCCAGCACCCAAGGAGTTAACAGCTTTCACTGATACATTACTCCCAAATCTGAGGCAGTGTTTCCCAAACTTTAGTAGAAGCCAGTAGCTGGATGAGGAATGCTCTTGCCAAAGCTCCTCAGACAAAACGCAGAAGGAAGAATTATTCAGAAAGGTGATGGGTTGGACAAGAGGCAAAGTCCAGTAAATCACTGTTTGTTCTCTTTAGGTGTCTTGTGATACTCAAAGTTCAACAGCTGATGTGATGGTTTAATGTTAAAGTACAAAGGTGTTTTTCTGTGCCATCTCAGCTCTGCTTGTGTAACAATGAGTCAGCTCTGCAGACCTGGCTGGCAGCCCTGGGATTCTGTCTGTAAAGGCATTTTCATCACAAAAGCAGCTCTGAAAGCAGCTACAGGGTCGTGGCAGTTAAGAGCTGTGGATGCTTTTTGTCTAATAAGCAGTGAACTAGAAGTAGTGTATAGCTAACATCATGCTTAAAAGAACTGAGGTAGTTAAAAGTAATTTGTGCAGGGGAGAAAAATGTCAGCGCTTGGATTTTTCAGTCTTCTTGTTGTGGAGGAGGGAGTGTTCTGGATATTCTCTTGTCAAGAGATCCAAGCTGGTTGTGAAGACAAAATACAGGAGATAGCACATCTGAACCAACGGACAAAGTCCTATCAGAATGGCCTTGGCAGTATTTGTTTTCATTCACTGTTAGAGAGGTTCTACTGAAACATACCAATAATGATTAACAGCTTTGTAAGACTTATTTCTTATGTCTGTCTGTTGGTTTTTTTTTCAAGGTGCTTCTTTTCTGTCCTGCTGAAAATCCTCACCCCAGAAACCACATGCTAAATCAGCTCAGGCACAGCAGAGAGAACAGGGACAAAGAGAGCTCCTTCACTGCAGTGCAGCTTGGATCGCATCCAAGAGGCTCCTGGGCAGGAGGCAGACTCAAAAGATGCAGACAAGTAATTTTTAGAATAGACCTAGTTATTAATTGTTGCTTTCACTGGCATAACATGCAGGCACAAACCTGTGATTTTAGGCTGATGGCGTCTTTATAAAACGCCCTTTAGAACTCTCCTGACATGAGAAGCATCGTGAATTGCCACACGTTCCTCTGGGTCATTTAGACCTACAGGGAAAGACGTGCCCAAACCTGTTTTTCATGGCAGTGCTGATCTTAAAGCTATAACCCGTGTGTCCTGCAAAGTCAAAATATGCTTTAAACAAACAGACAGAGAAGTATTGCTCTTATTACTACAAATCTGAATATCTGTTTGTTTTTCTTAAGCTTTCAGCTCCTGAAGTTGCTAGCTTATTAAAAACTTTTGTTTATTTCAGGTATTTTTAGCATAAGGTTTAAAAAACAAAACACAGATAGTTGTCTTTTATGGTAATCTCATAATATTACAGTCAACCTCATGGTACTTTGAATTGTGACTCACTATTTTTGTAACCCGTGTGCTTGGAAGCACAAGGACAAGCAGTAACATGCCACAGCTCTGTCTCGTGGCTGGAACTTCAGCAAAACCTGGGCCTTACTGCAGTGATACAGGTTTGGGGAGAAAATATTTATCTCCACAACTGTAAACAGGTAAATATAATTAAACTGCGTCACACACAGTGACAGAGACATGAGGCAGGTATGAGTCATGTTATGAGATAGGAATATACATTGGTTTTTTCCCCCGTGGCACGCAGCCCTGTTTTTTATCTGAACAAAGGAGCAGGACTGAACTCACTGCGTGTACACAAACGGCCTGGCTGCTGCCTGTCCCGAGTTAAACCCTCACCACTAAAGATAAACAGATTGCTTTGCTTGACATTGCTCATGGAGAAGTAGTATGCTGTTGCTAGGCCGTTAGTGTACATAAAAAACAGACCCAGCTTGTGTTCTAGAATGTACAGATTCGTTGGAAACATTTCTTTGACCCCAGATTCTTCTCCTCTGAAAGTAGGTTGCTTTGTACTACTGCCCAGTGACCTACTTTTGAAACCACTTGGAAAGAAATACGTGTTCCCAACTGCAGGCCCCATGCCCTGGCAGAGGCTGGAGCCACCTGTGAGTCGAGCCAGTCACAAGATACAGATTTCTGTTTTTTCAGCTTTGCATTTATTTATATACAGTTCACAGTCAGCTGCTTGATGGCTCTTGTTCACCAACAGCTACTGGCAGAAGAGTGGAGTATACGTTAAATACATATGCTCTGTCCAACCACAACAGTTACCACAGCATTTAAGTATAAACCCATCTCCTTTGTCTGCATCAAATTCAGGTAGCAAAAAGATTTTCTAAAGAAATTCTGAGATAAAGCTGAAATTCAGTAAAATGAAGTCACAAGGCTGTCACCTCCAGCTGGGGAAATTGTTCTGTACGTGTCATGGGTGAAAATGAGGCAGAATCTGGCCTGCAATTAAAAATAAGTCCCCTTCAACTTGATAATAATTATCATTGAAGTAGCATAAAGAATCTATGCAGATACGAAGCGTGTAACATTCAGGGCACGACTTTACCACACAGAAAAAACTGAGGGACAGGAAAAGAGGTATTTAAGCAGCTCTCCGTATTCAGCCCACCTCCCTCCCCCCCTGAACAAAAGAGGTGGGCTCATACAGGCAGTAGCTGGCTACTGCAGATTAACAGGAGAATTAAATGAATCCAATCAGTGGAGGCTGCAGAATGCTAATGGTGGCCTGAGTACAGGACCTCGCTTGCAGGCCATGGGGATTAGCTGAATTCTGCTGGGCCCTGCAGTTGTGTGCACAAAGCCTAACTCTTTTGTGTCTTTTGACAGAGGGATAACTGAGGAAAATAATGAGGCTTTTTGCACAGAATTGATGAATTTAATCCATAATTGTTTTTAGAGTCTGCATTCGATGTCAGCACGTACTGCCTGGGCTTGCTTTGGGTAACCTCATTTCCCCGAAGAATGAATTTTTCAGGAGCCATTATTAACAAGATGTTTAAAGAACTACCCTTGGTAGACTCATCTTGCTGGGACTTTATTGGGATCTGTTGATTTGAATACTTAAACCAAACAACAACAGCCAAAGCAGATGAGTCACGGGATTTAGCCATACTAAGCAAAAAAACAAGAGAGGGTTCCTGTGTGTTCTGGTTTACACAGAAAGAAAACGACAGAAATTTCTCCTCCTCCATCTAGAGGGATGTTAAAAAACAAAGACACGCACACTAAAATTATTCACACAACCCTGACGTGCTCGAACACAGGCCTGTCTTTAGATGAGCCTGTGGTTAATTTCCAGTTTAGCAGACGTGGCCTTTCCTATCTGTAAATATTAGTTTCTGGTGGCATTTGGCTGGGGGTGCTCCTGGAGCAGTGCCTGGGATACACAGCACACACCGGCCAGCCTTGGAGCAAACTAAATATTTATTGGCACCACGCAAACAAAATGAACCGATTGGAAACACTGAGAAAACCCAGCAGCATAAAGAAAACAGATGTGATATTGCCAAATCTGCCTTTTGTCCTAAATTTACGTAGCTGAATAATATTTCCAAGGTTGGTTATTGCCATGGAGCTGTCTCTGAACTTTCCACTTACAGTTTTCCTGTTTTCCTGCTTCTACATTGTGAATAATTATCGTTGGGATGATTTATTTCCTTTTTACTGTAAACCAGAAGGTGGGAGCAGACACAAGCCCTCTTAAGGGAAAGGAAAGCAAAAGGGTGCTGGTGTTGTGGTGGGGATGGGGTTGTTTTTGTGGTTTTGTGCCAGTTTTTTTTTTCGTTTAAAGAGAGAAATAGAGCAGCTGCGTACTGAATCCTGCCATTCCCAGGCTGCTCAGGCTTTGAGGGGAGGTGAAGAGCCAGTCTGAAGGGTATAATGAAGCTTAATTACCACCAAACACATTTCCACAGCAGTTCAAAGCAGGAAGTTGCTCCATAACCTGATCAAAGCTTCCTGTTCTGGAGGCCAGTAAACAAGCCATTTGAATTCCAAATGTCAGCATTAGATCTGGGGGTGGAGGGGTGGGTGTTGTTTTGCAACCCCACATGAGCGAACAAACTGTTGGTCTGGGCTGGAGGGGCTGCTGAGGGAACAGAGAACACGTGAGGTGGGGCACAAAGAGTCACCAACACTCCAAAGATTTCCACAAACACCTTTTTTTGTCCAGTTTTGCTAATTCACCTCAGCTTTTCCCGGCTATTCCCCCAGCCCCAGATGCCAGGGCGAGCCCCACAGCCTGTTCCAGACCACCCCAGGCAAGGGGGTCGCTCAGAGGCGCTGCTATCTGCATGGGGCAACAAAAACCCAGCACCAAGGGTAAGTAACCCCTCTTTCCTCAGCCACGTTTTCCCCCTGTCTATGTCAAGTCCTTCCCTAAACACTGCTTAAAACTGAACCCCCAACCCCATCTTGGCCTTGGCCTTGGCCTATTGAGATCCAGCCTGCCCCCCCACTGCAGCAGCACCACCGCGCATGCGCGCAGCCCCCTCCGCGCCCAAATCTGCCCCCGGCGGGCGGCTCCACCCTAGCAACAGCGCTGACCTCACCGCGCACCAATCAGCGCCCAGCAGCTCCCGAATCTTCCAGAGCTTTCCCCACAGCCCACCTCCACCTTCCCCCCCCCCCATCAACCAATCAGCTCCGCCGTTCCGTCTGCTGCGCCAATCAATGCCCGACTTCCCGGTCTTACTATTAACTGTATCACTGCACCTTCAGATCCATCCGCTCACTCAGAAATTTCCAGATTTTTAAGGTTTTGAGGCCCCAGACTGAGACATCAGGATCCGTTTTCCTCCCAGAGGAGGGATTAAAGAGAGAAAAAGGCGAGTATTTTTCACAATAATAGTCTTTTGCTTGGGACTACTTTGGGAGGCGGATGGACACGTCAGTTTAGGTGGGTGGGGCCTGTGTGACAGAAACCATATAAATAGGGGTATGTGGCTGCGTCACGACATAGAGGTGAGCAGCCGAGTGACAGAGAGGACTTATTGACATTTGACGCGCAGGGCCGGAGACGTGAGTGGAGCGGTGGGGGCGTTTGGGTGGTGGGAAGGGTAAAAATACGTTGATATTTCTGGGGAGGAAGGTGTAAAGCCGAGACGGGGGTTTGTCGGGCCATGTTTTGCTGTTGAGGGAAAAAGAATTGTGCGGAGTCCGGCTTTACGCTGCGCCGTATCGTCAAGAGTTCTGGGGAGGGTTCGAGAGAAAAATAAAAATCTTTTTTGTGAGGAGGCAGGGAGCGTTACGGCGAAAATGGCGGAGGCCGCGTTTGCTTCCTCCGGAAGCGTTAGCTGCTGAGTCACGGCTGGGGGGGAGCCGCGCCGGGCGGGTGTCGTAGCTCGCCCCCGTGAGGTGCTGCGGGCCCTCTGCCGCGGTGCTGTTGGGCGGGGGGGAGGGACGGAGGGGTGGTGGAGCCGGCTGGCCAGAGGCGACGTAAAGAATTTGCTGTGATAGTATACCGAGCCTCAGAAAAATGTGTAGTAAGCCAGCAGTAAAAAGCGAGACAATGGCTGTAGAAAAGTGTTAGTAAAAAAATTAATCCTAATTGGTATCTATGTAGTAGAAAGCAGCAATAAGGCTTTTTTTTTTAAGAGTTACTAATGACTCTGCTTCACTGCATAGCTAAAACTGGATTTTCTGTATGTTTTGTAGTTCAACATGCAGATTTTTGTGAAGACCCTGACTGGCAAGACCATCACCCTCGAGGT
>VXBW01006337.1:75378-283483 GCA_013400375.1 Thinocorus orbignyianus
GTTTTTTTAAGGGGAGTGGTGGGGAAACTGTCCCGAGGGGTGGGAAGGTGGGGGTGGGATTAGAATGTTTCAGCTGTGTAGTGGTGGGTTTTAAAAAGTGGGCACTGTCACCCATGTGTGTGCACAGAGAGCTTACCAGGGTGCAGGGGTTCAGCTGTTGAACTTGGAACAGCTGTGTCCCGGGGGTGGGGGTGTCCGTGTCCTTTTGTGTGTGGTGCTTCTCTGGTGCCACACCTTTTTACTGGGATCCCTGGATTAAGCACGGTTTAACTGACGTGTGCACTGTAGTGTGGCTGTCAAAGTTTGTTCCTCTTGAATTTCAGCTTCCAGTGTAACATCACTGAGTGTGGGGAGCAACGCACTTGTACAGCAGTGCCGTCATCTTGCCCAAAAAGTTACACTAATTTTCATAGAAAACTGCACATTGTGATAAAGTTCAGTGTGGTTTTTAGGGCTATAACCCTGATGGGTGGTGCTGGTTTTATCATTATCCCCAAGCAGCAGGGCTGCCTTCCCTGTGTTTACCTGTGCTAGCAGAAATCTCANGCTCTGCTTCTGGGAAGGATAAGGTGTTCTTGTGAACACCCTGACAATCCCCAAGCCAAATAAAGGGTGTGACTCAGTACTNTTTCTTAGGTTGAGGTTTCCTGTGATTCCTTTTGCCTTACCTCGATTCTGTGCCTTTTGCAGTTCAGCCACTCAGCCAGGTTCTGTTCTTTCCAGACTCATCTCAGGTTGCCCAGAGAGGGGGTGGGGGCGCCTTCCTTGGAGATACACAAAAGCTGGGCATGGTTCCGTGACACCAGCTGTAGGTGGCCCTGGGCAAGGTGACCTCTGGAGGTCCCAACCCCTCCGATTGTGTCGCTCGTGACTGGGTGTCTCAGTCCTTTGCCTGCTCAGCAGAGAATAAACTCCCCGAGCAATTTATAATCCAGAGGAGAAAGGGCACTGAATAAACTTAAGTTATCTTTTAGATTTCTTTTTGCTGTAGCTGATTTACATACAATAAAACCTGCTGCTTTATCTCCTCTGGTTTATAATTAAGAGATGTCCTTTCTCAAGTTCTAATGGTTAAGCTGTGCCACACAGTAACAGCTACAGCCCTGACCTGCCGAGATATCACAGCCTGTGGGGGCTGTTTGCTGTAGATACCAGCCTGAAGGTCAGCAGGAGGTGTCCTTCCCTGGGGCCGGTGGCTGAGGGACAACCGTGTCACCCGTGTTGCTCAGTGTGGTGCCCCAACTCCCTGGGTGGTGGTTGGTGCAGACGGCTTTGTGCAGAGCCATCTGTGGGTGTTCCTGGGGGTGGGTGGTCCATAGGTGAAGCCCGCTTGGGCCTGGTGTCGCGCTTTCCTGGTGTTGCACCTTCCCAGCACTGGGAAGAGGGAGGGATGTTCAGGTGTTCCTTGGTTGTGGGGAGCAGCTCAGGCCCAGCACAGGCAGCCTGAGCCCGTGGGGTGACACAGAACGTGTCCCAGTGCTGCGTGCCCCAGCCCTGCAGGAGGATGTCCTCTGGTGGGGCTTGTGCAGAAGCTCTGTGTTGGGCTTGATGGAAAAGGCACACACCAGCACATCCCGAAAGCCAAAGCCCAGGGTGTGAGATCCCCGGATGCTGCAGGGTTGCAGCACCACCTGGGTGACGTGCGGAGTGGGACACTTGGATGGCTCCCTGTTGGGACACGGGAACACTTGTGCTGGGCTCCTTCTTCTCTTTTGGGAACTTCTTGATGGGGTTTCTGATCCCTCAGCTGGTGGGGAGGTGGCAGCCACTAGTCTGGTCACTGGAGATGACTGCAAGGCATCTTTTCATTAATAAGGACACATCTTTTATTAATAAGGGAAAAAGCAATTTATCTTAAAGGATGTGAATTTGGGAAATTGCAGAAACTGCAAGGAAATGTAAATATGAATTTGCATAACACACCGTTTACCTTAAAGAAGTCATGAATGAAAGACAAAGAGGCATCAGGAATTAGGAATGGCTGATGTCGTTAAGATACAACATTTGTTTTCCCTGCAGGGCCGTGGTGCCTCAGTTCAAGCTGCTCAGAGCCAGCCAGGCCTAACGAAAATAAGGATTTAATAGGCTTTAGCCGGAATCTGGACGCTGTTAAAACAGAGTAATCCTCATTCTCCCATGGAGACAACGGATTCCCATAACTTCCTAATCCTGTTGCAGCCTGAGCTCTGTGACTGGCCTTGCTGCTTTTTTCTTGTAGCTTCACTTCATTTCTAGTCTGTTCTCTCCTAAAAAAANAAAAAAAAAAAAAAAAAAAAAAAAAAAAAAAAAAAAAAAGAGAGGGAAATAGTAAGATTTCAGAGGTGTTCTGTGCTTTTAAAAAATTAATTCTGGTTTAAGAAGGCAAATGAGAGGACACTTATACTGGGGTCTGGGTGTGTTTGGTGTTTTGCTGTGTCAGCAGCTGCCCCAAATTAAATGTAATAAAGAAACGTAATCCCATAAGGAAGGAGAACACCTTGGAACGCCTTGGGAACCCCTCGGTGGTGTTACGGTATTTGCAGGGTCCAAAGGCATCCCCCAGGATCTGTGTTCCAAGATCCTTGTCTGCACAGTCTTATATTTATGGGACGTGGCTGCATCACCAAAACCAGCCTTATTTCAAACTCATAGTTTTTAAATTAGACGCGTTTCTACGAAATATCTTGGTACAAAGAGTAAGTGAGGGGCTGTGATTCTCACAAGTGTGTACTTGCAACTCCTTTTTGAAGAATTTCCTATGGAGGTTGTTTTCCTTAAACTCCCGGGATTCAGGGGACTCGGTGGCCACTGGATGTCACTGTGTCTCCACAAAAGCGTGTTGGGTAGCCTTACCGTGGGATTTCATATTTTGCTGCTCTTTGATTGTCAGCGGAGCATTCCTTGGGGCTGTTATCCTGCAGAAAGGGATCCATCAAGTAGAAAGATACTTCCATTTAAGGAGTAAAAGAAGTGGATGGTTCCTTCAAAGGCCTGAGAAGTGTGGAGATAGGAGCCTTTAAATATTATGATGTAAGACTAGTAGTTCCAGAAATACTGTCGTGGAAATTGATTGCGTCCCCAGGGCTATCAGTCATGTCCTGGCAAGGAACTGTATTTAAGAATATTTGGATTTTAGATGGGGCACTGGCTGGTGTTTCTAGAGGATCAGGATTCCATCTGTGGAACTAACAAATGAAGCTGCTAAAATTCATCCCTGCAGGGTGGGTTTGTGTCCGGCCTTGTAAAAATGTGGGATGTTTTCCCAAGTGTTAAAGCACTCCTTTAAAAGAAACAGTTTTCTCTTTTAGCTGCCTGGCCTTGGTGAGGTTTGAATGATGCGGAAAAGTCCCTGGTTCCCCCTTGCCTGCCATTTCCCTGGCTCCCCTCCACCCAAGGAGATGATTTTGAGCTGCTGCCCCTTAGAGTGGCTACAGATCGGTCCTGTAATTAATCTACAGACAAATGTAAGTGACTTTGATCTATTTACAGCACACAGAAAACACTATGTTAATCATAAGAGTGTAACATTTTTCAGTATTTGGTGAAAATGGGCACTCAGGTGAACAGGGAATACATATTTTAGGAAATGTGCTCGATTCCATCTTTGCAGAAAGTCATCTTCCTCTTGTTTTGCCTTCTGTTTAAGCAGGTTCCAGTCATTGCTTTTCCTGCCATGAATTACAGGGCTCCTTCATATATAGTCTATAATTACATCATAATTAGGAAAATACCTGATAATATCTTGAAATGAAAATTATTGATTTGCCTTAAGATTTCACTTAGTAGTTAAAGAGTTTGATTTCTCTCCTTCCAGATTTAAGGCTTCCACAGAATGTGTCTCTCCTGTCAGGAGAAACTTAGTGCCATCAGATGCATTTTCATCAGTGCAATAATTACTGAGCAACTGCCAGATTCCATCTTCTTCCCTCAATTAAAAACCTCAAAAAGCAAGAGGATCCTGTGTTGCACTTGAAAACTCAGGCTGGCAGATACGGGAAATTAAATTGCTTCTGTTCTTCTCCCTGCGAGCTGCTTTGGATGGCTTCCTCCTGAGTCCTAACCGCTATCAGGGTTTTAAATTTGGGTGGCAAGATGCTCATTAAGCCTCTTAACGAGCTCAGCTGGCGAGGGCACAGCAGTGATGTAATCCCATTGCTGACCTGGGAATGCTGGCGAGTGCACTTTTTGGGCAGATCTTGTATTATTTTTTTTATTTCCCTCTGCCCAGCTTCTCCCTTCTCTGACATGGGAAGCTCAAGTGGTCACCCCGGCGCGGCGTGTGCGCATGTGTGTGCTCACACCGGCGATTCTGTGTTCCCCTGGCAGCTCCCTGTTTCTGTTTTGCTGTGGTGACCTCTCAGCTGGCAGCGATTCCTTTCCCAGCAAGCTGCACATTCTCCTTCCTCCCTGCAAGCTATTAAAACCAGATGCTCAGAAAAGAACTCTGTTATGATGTGCTTTTGGGGGCTGATTTCAGCTGGAACTGACTCCTGTGAAAGCTGGAGGGGAGAAGCCCAAAAGGATTTAAATCCATAAGTTTAAACTCCCGGGCCTGAATCTATCCATTGATAACACAGTAAATTAAGTGTAACGTGATTAAAGCAAACTGAACTAAATTAGTGCGAGGCTCGAATGAGGGAGAGGAGAGATGGGATCTGGTCTTGCATTTATCTGCATATATTTGGTCTTTATAGACCATTCTGTGGGTCCTCTAGATCATTAAACCTGGAAAGAGTAAGCAGTTTTGTGTTGTTCCTGGTTCAGTTTCGTTTTAAAACTCGGGAGTCTGAGGAAAAAGCGTGTGATCTCCTGCAAAACCATGAAAGAGGAAAAGGCACCCTGCCATTTCATGGGTGTATTTATAGGAAGGTCCTCTCGCAGGCCGTGTCTGACTCAAAGTAGGAGCCATCTGGGAATGTTTCTGTGGGTGACAACCACATTCCAGGAAGCCCCACATCATCCTGCAGGCCTGTCAGATGAGGATTGCTTTAGGTTCTCTTTTGGCTCGTGGTAGGTTTGGAATAAGAAAAGCACGGCCAGAGTTCAGTATGTCACCACGTGACACCCGTTTCCCAATGTTTTTGAACCACTGGTTAACTGAACTTCTGAGATTTCTCATGGAATTGTGCCCCTGTTATCAAACTATTGATTAGAAGAGCTCTTTATCATTTTGTTAGTTAATAAGATTCTCTAGATCGTATAAATGGCCTTGTGAACCATCACTCCTCTCCAGAGAATCACCCCGTGGCAGTGTTTTGGTGGGGATGGCTGTTGAGACTGTGGGTGCTCAACGTCATTCTGTGTTTATGCAGCAGGAAAGAATGATCACGCTGCCTCCTCGAGCCCCGGTTCTCTTGGAGATGGAAACCTGAGACACTCAGTGTGGGCTGATGTCCTTTGTTTCCCAGGGATCCTGTTTGGCAACTGACAAGTGAAGGGGTATTAGTGTCATAGGGGTGGTCAGTCCGTGCTCCCAGAACCTCCAAGGCTTGCACTCCTTTGGAGAACCAGCCCATTAAGGAATGAGCACTATTGGTAAATTAAGTAACCAGTGGTCTAAGTGGTTTGGAACTGGGGCTGCTTTGTGCCGTCTCCTGTGCTTGTGATGAGCAGCTGACAGCGTGTACTTTGTAGGGGAACGTTCTGGCTTAGTTTATTGTCTCAAACACTTTGCGCCGCCTTGTCACTGGGGTGTGTGAAGTGTGAGGAGAACTGGCTTCCCACAGGAGCGGTTGACCTCAGACATTTCAATCCATGGTTGCTTGTCCTGGGGCTGACTGAGGGAGCCTTGTGACAAACCTCACAACTAAACCGCGGGCTCTAGCGCCCTCGGGGTCAAACCAGCCACCTCCCTTGAGATCTGAGGAGATCCGAGCGGGCTGTTGTTGAAAGCTACGAGATGTTGCCTCTATATGTGCAGGCAGGGGTTAAGCATTATGAATCTGCAAGAGCCAGCCAGCTTTCCCATATAAGAGCACTGCACTCATTGGCTCTCTCTTTTACTGAGAAATCTATCTAGTCATTTCCTGTGCAAGCCCTTCTTCACTTTGCAGAAAGCCATACAGTTGTGTAAATAACAATAATCCATGGTTATTGCTTCTCCCAGGCAGATGGGATTCTCTCATGGATCACCACCGAGCGGGAGCTCAACTTTGTGCCGTTAATAGAGTGCTAATATGAGCGTGGTCTTCTCTGCAGAAGAAGAGGACTCTCACCCATGGATGTAAATAATCTGAGGTCTGCTTTCGTGGTTATTAATACTTGTTGGTGTTTGGCTTGGTTTCTACTGGGAGGTTATTTACCCTTTGAAGAATCCGTTGGGACTCCTTGTCAGTTCAGTTCTTGGGTGGAGCTTGCAGCAACTTGGGGTAAGTGCTGTGCTCTTCCTCTTTTGACAGCAGGGCTTTTTTTGTGCTGCGCTACTCAAAAGAGCTTGGTAAAGTTGCAGAAAGAAACAACTCGGCTCTTGAGTCGAGAAATGAAAGTTGAGCCAGCAAACAGAGTGCTCTGTGTTTCCTAGAGACACGGAAAGTGGATGTATATATTATAGGGTCCTTTTTTCTTAGGACCGTTTTGCTCTTGCTTTTAAACCAGACGGTCTGTCTGTACAAGACTGACAGTAAATAACTCTCTTGAGCGCTGTGGAGAGATGGAAACCGCAGCTGAGAAATGATTTGGGGGAAAGGAAGACAGAAAAGCACAAGCGAACTATTATGGAAATGCAAATAGCCCTCTCAAGGATCGGCAAATGTACCAGTAAGTGTTCTGGGGGAGGAAGTAAGTCTGAAATGGGATTATAGGGTGTATGGCTGTGTGTGCAGAGGAATGTTTGTCATTAGAGTGCAGACTAAACTGAATGGCTGAATTATCAAAATGGTTCGGCTTAAAATCAGCCCTTGGATTTCTTGCTGTGAGCTGCATATAGATGCTCTGTGGCTGTTTGCTGCCTAGAACTCTGTTTCTCCTAATCTAAACCAGAATGCTAACGCCGTGTCAATTTACCTCTTTGCTGGTACAGGCTATGGAGTCTGGCTGTAGTCCCAGGAAGGGAGATTTCTCTTCAGAAAAAAGCTGTTAACCGTTTGGAGAGAATACGTGTGAATAAGACGGAGTTATTTAGAAAAGCTCTGCTTCAGGTCTGTAATCATGGATGTTTCCTTGCTGCCTCATGAACTGTGTGTCTGCAGTCATACAGATAGCTTGGGTGTGGATCTGAGATGTATCCGCGTGTGTATGCAGAGAGGTCTCAAAAGAGTGAAAAAGGAGTACAGGATGTGTTAGATGAGAGAAGTGGGGCTGGCTGGATGCTCTGATGAATCCTGATGGTCTCTGCACGGCAGCTCTGGATCCAGCTTTGCTCTCGGGTGGGCTGTGCTCAGGCTCTGAGGGCTCCGAGTGCCCACACGGCAGCTGGGGTCTGTGTTTGCCTGTGTATGGAGCTGGAAGTTTGAAGCCTGTGCTCCCATGGATAACCAGCTGCTCCAAACATTGGGGAGATCCCACTCCTTTTGCCCCAGGATGAAATGCAGGAATGCATGAGAAGAACAGAATTTGTGCATGTGTTTTCCCTGTAGGAATAGCGTAATGCTTACCAACAGAGAGCATGAACAGACCTACCACTGGTCTAAAGAAGGCCTACAGTTAATCTTATCTTTTTGGCCCCTGGGTGACCAGGCTGTGCTGGCTGAGACAAGAACAATGATCGTGGTCTCCTAAAGATCCACTTTCTTTGCCTTTTATGTAAGGAGGCTGTGCTGCTGCCAACAGGTGAGGTCATCTCACAAAGGGGGTTCATATGTTCTGCAGACAAGTTCTCTTGCATTTCATTAACTGCTTTTGAACTTCTCTTCACCAGTGATAGACCCTATTTAAGGCCGTGATCCTTTATGCAAATACTCCCACTGTTTGGAGTTTTATTTGGATCTCTCACTCAAGGGACCCAGAGTCAACTGTAGGAATGCTGGTCCTGGAGAGGTGCATTTCTCTGTGTCTGTGCTGCACACCTTCCAGGTCTGTGAACAAACACTGTTAATTCTCCCTTGTAGGTTTAGTCTCCCAGCAGGGAAGATCTTTGGTGAGCTGCAAGACCATATCTGCTAGAAATGGATAACTTCACAAATGGGCAACCGGGCCCAGGACAGAGGAACAGGTTGATGGGGTTGCTTGAAACAGATGACAGCATCCAGGAAGAGAAACCTGTGTCTAGTAAAAAGGAAGAAAGATCAGGACATGGAAAGAAAGGAGAGCCACGGCCCTTAGAGACACCTTATCAGAAGGAGAGCAGTGACTTCCCTCCTAAAGTCAAGATTAATCTGAACTATCGCCCAGGACTCGTCAGCAAGTGAGTAACTTGGACATTTGGCAAGGGTGGACCCCTGCTGATAGGCACTGAACCCTGCTGGGGGAGGGTGGTTATAGACTTTACCAAAGTCTAAACTAAAAGTGGGGTACAGAAATATTACAGGAATCGGGTGGGAGGTAATTAAAGGCAGAAAGGGGACACGTGGCATAAGAGCAGCTTAGCGTGGAGCCCTGTGCAGCTGAACTGCTCTGCCCGGGGAGGGATGCAGAGGAGCTCACAGAGGGCTTCGCACCATGTGATGGGACTGACTCGGGTCCTGCAGCTATCTTGGGCTTCTCTTTCTCTGCTTTTTGGATGCCTTCCAGGGTTGCACATCAGACTGGATCTGGGAAGGGCTCCAGCTGATGGAAAGAGCAGCCCTTTGAGAGAATTCTGGGAAATAACTGTCTCTATTTTTCCCTTGACTCAAAAATAAAATACTTGGTTTTTTCTGACAAACTTTTCTGCCTCCCTCCTTTTTACACTGTCCCACTAGAACTTACTGCACACTCCTGTCTTCTGCTCTCCAGAACTTCTTAATGATTTGTGTTTCTTCCATAGCCAAAAGGACCCCAATCGCTTTGACAGAGACCGGCTCTTCAGCGCAGTCTCAAGGGGCTGCCCCGAGGCACTGGATGGTTTACTCGAGTACTTAAGGAGGAGCTCCAAATTTCTCACCAATTCTGAGTACACAGGTAGATGCCTGTTCAATACTCTACGAACAGAGTTAGCAGAGGCAGCGCTTGTTAATGTAGGAGAGAAGAAGAGGAACCTCTTTGATTTTTGTTTGGTTCTTTTTTTTTTTGGTTTTTTTTTTTTGTGTTTTTTTTTTTCTTCTTTTTTTGCATTCTCCAGCCTTTTGTCTATTCTTTCATTTTCCTAATGTCCCTCTAAAAATGGGGAATGCCTTTAATTATATATATCCTAAGGCTTTTGCCTCTGCTGCAGACTAAATACTGAGAAAGGCCTTTAAAATTATTATTGTATTTCATCTTACAGTGGCAGTTAAGTTCTGGGCACAATGAATTGCCCAATACAGATGTGTGCAAAGTACACGTGCAACCTGTTTGATATTCCTTTTCTACTAGATGCAAAGACTGGGAAGACTTGCTTAATGAAGGCCCTGTTGAACTTAAAAAATGGAAAGAATGACACAATCCCACTTTTGCTGGAAATAGACCAAAAGACACAGAATCCCAGGCCACTTGTCAACGTGGCATGCTCTGATTGTTACTACAGAGGTAAAGCTTTTGTTCTGATGCTGTGTCAAAGCAGGCTCTCTGTTAGACTGGTGGGATGTGCAGATCCAAAGAAAAAGAGGGGAACTGGAGCTTATGCAGCACTGCAGTTCCAGAGTTCTGGTGCAGTTCCAGTGACAGCCTGCTCATCTTTTAGTCCTGATTCTGGTCTGCGTCCTCTTCAGCCCTGAATAATACGCTTCATTTCTGCAACTCTGTTCTTGGTCTATCAAACAGAAATGATAGACATTTAATACTGGATGAATATTAAGAGGATTTGCTTTGGAAAGCTTAAAAAGCACATCTAAAAGTGAAAAAGAAATAGTATATTGCTGTTAAAAGAATGAGTTCTGCTGGCTGGGTGATCCTTTTAATAGCAGAGATGCAGCATAGTCATGTACATGTATGGTTGTCTTTGTCCTCTCACAGCTCCTGAGGATCCTGGTGCCAGGCAGGGGTAGATGTGCTGCATTTTCTGATCTTGTCTTCTGACTCAGTATTTGCAAAGTGCTTTCCCAATGAACGCTGTTAAAAGCCATCAGTTGTCACCCATCCCTTGCCCAGCCCTGACCCAGTGGGATTGCTCTGCAGAACATACAGTGGTTGTTGAAATGGGGCTTTGCTGGAGAATCCTTTGCCTGTTGCCTCTGACAGCGGCACCGACTGATGGGTTTTGCCTGTTTCCTTAGGCCAGACAGCTCTCCATATTGCCATAGAGAAAAGGAGCCTGGATTTAGTGAAACTTCTAGTAGAGAATGGAGCTGATGTCCATGCCAGAGCCCACGGAGAATTCTTCAAGAAGAAGAAGGAAGGAGTTTACTTTTATTTTGGTGAGTCAGTGAGGAACATGTTCATTTCCTTTTTTTTGTTGCTTACTGTGTGATGCTACTAACTTTCACTTGGATTTGGCCCTCTGTGTGTGGAGTGGCCATATCCACTTGCCTTGTAATCAAGCTCTTGACTTATTTGAATGGCAGGATCCTTTCACAGACTGAAGTGACCAACGAGCATTTGCCATCATCTCTGATTTTATGTATTTAATCCATTTGAGGGGCTTTAGACAGAGACAAATAATTGGTTAGTTTAGCCAAATTAGGGATCTGGGAAAGTGTTTCAGCTGCCTCTAGAAATAAAGAGTAATTGTTTACTGCAAAACCCTTTCTGAATCTGGAGGTTCTGTAAAAGAACTTGTTCTGTGTTCCAGTGGTAAAACTATAGCCATATTTTCCTGTAATTGCTTTTTTTCTCTTCTTTCTTTCATTTTTTTTCCCCCACCCCTTTCTACTTCCCCTCCAAATACTATCTTAATCTTCTCAGGTGAACTTCCTCTCTCCTTGGCTGCTTGTACCAACCAGCTTGACGTGGTGGACTATCTTCTAAACAATCCCCACCAGAAAGCCAGGCTCCAGGAGCAGGATACACAGGGCAACACAGTCCTCCACGCCCTGGTGATGATTGCAGATGACACTGAGGAGAACACCAAGTTTGTGAGCACAACGTATGTTGAGATCTTGAAGGCAGGTGTGAAGCTTGACCCAACATGGAAGCTGGAGGAGATAGTGAATTATGATGGATTAAATCCTCTGCAGCTTGCCGCCAAGACAGGCAAAGTGGAGGTAAAGACACCTACAGGGAATCCCTGGGGCTGCTGAGTAACAAGGAAGACAACAGCATACATCCTTAGCGGAGTAGTGGGGTTTGATGTAGGAGCATCTTGCACTCAGCCTGTAGTAATGCTGCTGCCAGTGGCAGTGCCACAGGAGATGGTAAAGGAGACCTCATCCAGGTCAGTTAGTGTCCCACAGAGCTGCTGCTCCCAGTCCCAGCCAAGACAGCTGGTCTGGATTGAAACTGGTTCTACTTTGGGAAGAGCTGATACACTGTGTGGTTTGATACATCCAAACACCAAACTATCTGGCTGACAGCAGACAATCCAAGTGTATCGTGCAGAAAGCCAGGTGTCCTCTACTTGAAGGTGATTTGGATCTACTGGTGTCATTCAGCACCTTCATTACATACACACTTTTCTGGTGTGTCTTGTTTCTCTTCAGATCTTCAAGCACATCATTCAAAGAGAGATCAAAGACCCCGTGTACAGGCACCTGTCACGCAAGTTCACGGAATGGACCTATGGACCTATCCACGTGTCCCTCTATGACTTGTCCTCCCTAGACAGCTTTGAGGAGAACTCTGTGCTGGAGATTCTGGCCTACAGCAGTGACACGCCAGTGAGTGTTGTTACTAAAAGTCAAAGGCAGCCACATTTTTACTGCCTCTCTACAGTGTTACTGTGTAATTATGCAAATCATTCCACATTAATGTGTTGTTTTCCATGATTGTTTTTCTGGAAAATAAATGCATGATGGAAGCATTTGCATATTTTATTATTTATAGTTCTTGCTATGCCTCTGATGATCTATAATATGAGAGAAATTTTTGATCCTTTGTTTGTCCTAAGGCTGGATGTGTTCAAATGTCTTGATGAAGCCAAGCAGAAGTAATTTCTGATGGGGTAGTTGATTTCTTTCATATTGAAAGGCCTGACTGAATAAACATTTAGAGACAGCCTAGTTGGAGCCACTGAGCTCCAGCCCTGAAAAAGACAATCTTTGGTGAATTTGCATTCTTATTGACACATGCATACGCTTTTGTTGTTTGTTTTTTTCCATAGAATCGATACAAGATGGTGGTTTTGGAGCCACTGAACAAACTGCTTCAGCAAAAATGGGAAACGTTTGCTTCCAAGAGGTTCTACTTCAGTTTTATCTCATACTTGTCATTCATGATCATCTTTACAGCCATTGCGTATTATCAACCTCTACGGGTAAAGGTAGGCCCAACAGTCTTCTTTTATCTGGAAAGGTTTGAATGGAAAGATCTGAGTTTAAAAGGTTCAGGGTGGTTATCATCACTGCCCCTGCCTGCCCTCAGTGTTTGGGGGTTTTTTATTTTTGTCTTGCAGCCTTCATTTCCAGTGGAGTTCACGGCTGGAGGCTTCCTGTGGGTCTCTGGACTGATCATTATCTTGCTAGGAGGCATTTACCTAATTTTTGCTCAGGTATGGGCATCTCTCATCTAGTTCTGTTGTAAGGAAGAAAAAAAAATAAAGCATCACTGACACTGAGGCAACAGGGTCGGTTCTCCTGACATCAGGATGTGCATGAGGGGTTGGCAGGAGGAAATCCTGCTCTGAGAGATGGTGTCAGTGTGATCTAGCAGTGACAGGGGTGGCATAAGCCAGGTTGCTGGGCAATCACAAGAGCAGACTCACAACAGTAAGTAATTATGAGAGACTTCTGTGATTTATGGTGCTAAAATGCATCTTTGGCATTTAAGGCAGTCTATTAATAAAGACACAGGGCTGAGCCATGATTCAGCCCTTGTTTATCCTTGCCGTTTATAAATAAGGCCCTTTTTTCATCTTGGAAGGATGACTAGCTAAAATTTGGGATCTTGAAAATTAAAACATGAAGAGGAACTTATGGAACAAACCCTTCCCCTGAGCAATAGGGGCTGCCGGGCAGGAATCACTCTCTAATATCCCTGTTGTTTTGATGAATGGCTACCATTGATTTTTCTCTATCAGAGCCTGTACTTGCGGAGAAGGCGCCAGTCCCTGAAGACAATGTGTTCTGACAGCTGCATTGAGATCTTGATGTATGTCTCTTGAGATTTTTTGGGCAATGAAAGCACGGGTGAAATTGGTTCTCTGCTGCGTGCAGCTAAGTTGCCTTAACATTGCTAGAGAGACGGTGAGCAGGAAAGATTGATTCTCTGCCACTGTCTCCTCTTTCCATCCCTCCCCTGCTTGCTTCTCCTACCTGCTGCATCTTCTCATAACCCTTTGTTCTAATGGACTTTGGAAATAGTCTGTCCTTGGATTTGTAGCTGAACGTAGTGAAGGTCAGACCCTCAATTGTTCCACAGTCAGAACATATACATGCGAGAAGAAGACATCAAGTTTTTAATCATACAGTCAATACAGCTCATAGATTTGGTCAAAAGGAAAAGAACTTGTCAGTTTTCTGAGGAGAAATGTGTATAGATGCATGTGTGTGCATGTGTTCCTAAGTCTTAAAGTTCTTTTCCATTCAACATCTGTTATGGGAGTTACATCAAGCGGCTCAGAGTTTCCATACTGTGAGATGAACCAGCTCATAACAAAACTGCAGCAATTTGTGGGTCTGGTTATAACAGGATTTGCTTGTGTAAACTATCTGTCTGATTAACTGCCACTTTATACGCTCCATGCAGCCTCATAAAAACGTGTTTGCTTTCCCTTGCAAAACAGCACAGATCTGCAAACGGGCCTTTTTGTTGAGGTAGGTCACTGTGTCACTCATTCTGCTTCTCTCCAGCTTCATCCAGGCGTTCTCATTGCTGTTGTCAGCAGTCCTGTATGGTGCCAGTTCAGAGAACTATGTGGCAGTGATGGTCTTCTCCCTGCTGTTGGGATGGGTGAACATGCTGTATTACACCCGGGGCTTTCAGCGCACTGGGATCTACAGTGTCATGATACAGAAGGTCAGTAGTCAGAGGAAAACTTTGTATGAAAAGGTTTTGGGTGTGAGGAACTGATAGAAGGCCTGCAATTAACTTTTCTTCTCTCAGCATTGGGAAAACCATAAATGGAAGTGATGAACTGGCTCTGGAAGTAAAGGAACCGAAGAAGGCCCTTAGATCAGGGTCTTCAAGGAAGTACAGTTGTGGCAAACCCCTAGTTTGCCATCTTTGAATATAGCAAGTGAGAGCAGCTGATACCTGTTTGTCATAAACCAACTCAAAACTAGCAGTCAAGACCAGTGCAAGTTCCCTGGAACCGTGATGCTTGGGCTGAGAAGTGTTTCCAGCTCCATAAAGGAGTTTGGGACTAGAAAGGCAATGCAAAGCAGGTGAAATGGTGCCAGGGAAGAACTGTGATCACCATTTGTGTGAAACCCAGTGGAGATAGAAAGGAAAGAGACGTGTGTGTTGAAACAATTTGGACGCAGCCCTGCTGGGGAGCTGACTTGATATTTGTTTCAAAGAACCTATTCAAACAAACATAACAACAAAGAAGTTGTTATGAAATACTCTCAGATTAAGCTACCAATGGTGTTACTTACCAGAGGAAGTAATTGAATGTGTACTAGAAGTTTCTTAAAATGGATATATGAGTTTTCCAACTTGCTTTCTGTATTACTGGGGGTTGGTTTATGATGTGTGAGAACAGGAGATCACCTTTACCTGGTGATTTCATGTGAGGTAAAGAATGGCACTTCCTCCTGATTTGTTTCAGACTATCCTGAGAGATCTGCTGCGCTTCCTCTTGGTTTATATGATCTTCCTCTTTGGCTTTTCTGCAGGTAAGGGCTCACTCAGCATCAAGTTGTAGGCTGGGCTGCAAGAAGCGGGATTTTCTGAGGAGGATTCAAATTCTGGGGTTTTTTTTTTTCATAGCTCTGGTTACACTGATGGGGGATGGTCCCTCGGTCTCTCACAACAAGTCACTTGCTCAGCTGGAGAGCGCTGGGAGCCACGCTATGTACGGCGGGCTGCTGAGTGTCTCCCTGGAGCTCTTCAAGATCACCATTGGGATGGGTGACCTGGATTTCCACGAACATGCCAGATTCAGATACTTTGTCATGCTCCTGCTGCTTCTCTTTGTGATCATCACTTACATTCTTCTGCTGAACATGCTGATTGCGCTCATGAGTGAGACCGTCACAGATATTTCTGGTTACAGCAAAAGCGTCTGGAAGCTGCAGGTGAGACACGGTGCTGCTCAGCAGTTGTGTTGGTGATCAGACTCCTACTCAGCTCTCGTAACATCAGAGATGACAGTGCTTGTCTTAGGCCTAAGCCTCAGCTATAAATTTCTCTTTTAAATAAATTTGCCACTCTAGGGGTAAATTGCATCGTTTTTAGATGCATTTAAAACTCATGCTGTTTGCATGGCTACCAGCCAGGACAGATCCATGTGCATAAGTAATCTGAGCCAGTAAATAACTGACTGGTGCTATTAAGCTAAGGAGCACTTTGGGATTGAGTTCCAAAGTCATTTTCTCAAATTAGTTGCTGATTGGGGAAGATCTAATCAAACAGAGGGGCTGGGCTCTGTATACTTTGTTTTCTCTCTGACATGGACTTCTTCTTTCAGAGGGCCATTGCCATTCTAGAAATAGAGAAGGCCTGGCTGTGGCGCCAAGGTGGGAAGAGGAGATCTGGCTGCTTCATGTCAGTGGGCCTCAATAAGAAAGATGAGAGATGGTGTTTCAGGTAAGACAGATGTATTGTAACCTCTAACACTCCAGCCTAGTCACAGGTCCCCGTGATTCATAAGCTGGTAGCCCTGAACCACAGGGAATTTCAGTGTGGTCACTCTGTGAACAGAGTGAGTCAACCACGTGTTCCTGGGTACGGGCAAATTGGTTGGTGATTGCAGTGCTGGAATTTGGAGAGCTAGTTGAGCCACCAGCATTGTCACCAAGACACATGGTCACCAGGTGTCCTGTTTAACCCACATCCGTGCAGGTGGTTATGGTGGCAGTGTCTGTGACGATGCTTTCTTTGCTGCTGTGGGGATAGCTGTGCCCAGGGCAGGCTGTGGTGGGTGGGAGGGATGCAGGCTGGTGGCCCCTTCACTCAGCAGCATGCAACTTGGGTGCAGCTTGAGGAGGCAACACTATTCCTCACGTACAGGGTCTCGGAGAGCAGGGGAACCTTTCCCTACCCAGGGAACCAAACTGCAAGCAGCAGTTCTGTAACCCCAGGGTGTTATGGGCTATGGAGTGAAACCTTCTCCTTTCTATTAAGTATATTCCCTGGGAGGAACGGGAGTATTTTAAAACAAACAGCATAGACCAGCACACATATGCAGGGAAAGAAAATATTTACCTTATGGACCTTAGAAGATCTTGAGGGAAAAAAAACACCAAACCTCTGTAGCATGTTGCTGCTGCAGCCCGGACCATTAGGATTGTGCAGGCAGGATGAGCTGGCTTGGGATGCTGCAGGACAGTGAGATACGGACTGAAATGCTGTGCTCTCTGCATCAGTGTCTGTTGCATTTTGTCTCTCCAGGGTAGAAGAAATTAAATGGACGGACTGGGCAAAGGATGTGGGAGTTCTTAAGGAAGACCCTGGAAACACCAGTGATTCAGAAATAAATCCAGAAGGTAAATTAAATAATGAAGAAATGTCTTCGGTATCCTTTTAGCTTCCTGCTCAGCAATTACTCTTGGCACGTATGTCTTTGGTGACAGAAACTGTAGGCAGGCCAGCTTAGTCATAAAATTGCTTCCACACAGTATCCCTCAATAGTGGCAGCATCACTTGTGAGCTGAGAAAATAAAGATTTAGAGAAGGTATGGACCTGGTCAGAGTTTGGGAGCAGGGAATGAGAATGAAGGAGCTGCCATTCCTACTTGGCTCTGGTAGAAATGGGCAGGAGACGCTGCTGAGAAAAGCAAGGGCTGTTCCTTCTGAGCCAGGAGCCCCACATGTCTGGTGCTTTCTCTAAGGAAAGTATAATTGAGGTCCACACATACTGCAAGTGTTAAAATCACAGGGCTTTTATGGCACAAATCAGGGCATTCACACTGGCAATTTGGTCAGATTCTCTCTAAGATAATTATGTTTGTTTCCCTTGTTACACCTGGGAAGGAGCTCTGTGGAAAACAGAGAGCTGGTACTTTCTCTAGAGATGTTTTGTTCAGCCTGGCAGGGCTTGGGCAGAAACTCTGCTGGATTTAAACACAACCTCCTGCTCTCCCAGCGCAGGTTGTTCTTAGATGCCAGTTTTCTAGGAGTGGGGACGTTGCAACACTTGAAATATTCTCTGGTGTATCTTGGGTTTTCTCTAAACTTATGCCTTTCTAAAAACTGGGTCCCTTTGCCAGCTTCCTGCTGACAAAGGGCTGATGTTTTTGTTTCCTGCTACAGAGACGAGATCATGGAAGCGGATGCCACAGAAACAACTGAGACCAGCTGTTTCAGAGGAGCAGTCACTGTTGCAGCCCCAGCTGTCAGCCACTGAGATGATACCTCTAGAGGGACAAACCAGAAATCTTTAGCAGGTTTTTCTGGATTGCAACCTTGCTTCCATCTTCAAGGGAGTAGTTCCTCCTATAGTGGCTGGAAAAAAAATGAAGGCATTATCAGTATTAAAGTGCATTTCAGCGAAGACTGGTTCAGCCTGTGGCTTGAAATATTTTCATGCACTTTAAGCATTAATTTCCTCTGAAGAAACTTTTTTTACTCAACTTTCTCTGCCTGACACTTTCTTATTACTGTGTCTAAAAGTAGAAGAACAAGATGGTAGGGGCAGTGGGGAGCAGTCTTTGGGAAGGCAGTGCTTTCTGCGCTCTATAGAAAGAACTGTTTGCCGTAGAAGCAAAGGATGGAGTGACCTGTCTAAGAATGGGTGGACTGTTATTCTTTTGTCACATGAGACTGCTCTGATGTACTTTGGATTAAAGAGTGTTGTAGAGGCATAAAAAGTTGCTAAGGGTGGAGTTGGCTTCTGTGCAAAACACTGTTGGTGTGAGACATGCGTGGACTTGGTCATCAAGAGCCATTCTGGATCAGTGAGCATGTCAGTACCTGCAGCGCTCGGTGTTTAGCCCCTGTCAGAATTCCCAATTTACAGTATTATAATGAAATCATTTGTACCATGTGCGCGTTTGCTTAAGAGCACAAAAGTGATGTGGATTTCCTGGACCTGTAACTTCACGTGGTGAATTTCTGAAACCTCTGTCTTTCACAGGCTGCTTTGTCTCTGTAAAAAGCAGCAGCAGAATCCTGCCTGTGGCTTCTGAGAGACAGATGGGCCAACATGCGTCATGCAGTTAATGTTTCCTGCCACTCTTAGTGGGCATCCTGTCTTGCTGTAAACGATTACAAGGACCTTGTTGCTTTCTGTAATGGGCACACTGCCTCAGGCAGGATGGGAAGCATACTTTAAACTCTGTGGAGAAGAGATAAAAATGAGCTGTCTCACTTTCAGCCTATATTTATAAACAATAACTTGTAGTATTTCTGTAAACTGTCAATATAGCAAGTTTACTTAATGGAAAATGTTCAGCCTTGGATATATTTTCAGAGCTTCAGCCTCTCTCAAAAAGGAAGAGAGGATGTGATCAGTGTGAACTGGAAGGCCTTATAAAAATCCTGATTACATTTCACCCAGCACTGTGCTGACCTCCCTGCCACACCAGTCAGCTCTTGTTTTTCATGACCTCATCTGAAAACATAACAGCTGATATTGCACTGGATGCACCTTTCATACAGGGAATGGCTTGGGATAACCCTGAAAAGGTTAGAGACCGTAAGTGCTGGCAGTACCTTTCCTTCAGTAGGATAAACTATGCAGCTCAAGATCTCCTGTCTCTCATTTCTGCTCTGAGCAAGAGAAGCTGGGAACTTTGTCTGGTGGAGGCAATCATCTTAGTCCTGCTGTGTACTGCATGCATGAGGCTGGCAGCAACAGCATTGCTTTTAAAACTTATTCCCTGTCACTTCACCTGGGTTCTTCCCCTGTGCTGGGTAATTCCCTCTGCAGCATCACTGCACTGGGTCTCCGAATTGTAACTAACTTTTCCTCACTCCAGCTTCTGCTGTTTTCTTGCTTTGTGAAGCCTCCAGCTGCTTTTTCCATCTATGGCTTTGTCCTAAGTGTTCCCAAGATTTGGCAAGGTGCTCATACTGCACAAAAGGATCATCTGGCATATAGTAATCTATTGCTGTGCTTGGTGCTTTGCTGTGTTAGGGACACTTTGAGATTCTCAAGAGATGCAGAATCAGATATGCCATTGCTGCCTGGAGTATTAATAAACACCAAAAGAGAAATCTTGCTTACTGGTACTGTTTTTGAGAGCTGTGGGCTGCAACAGCTTGCTTTTAAGATAACCTGCCTCTTCAGCCATTCCTTGAACCTACTTCTCTTTAAATCCCTTTCTTAAGCTTGCAGTGTTAGTTTATCTTTTGATCTGCATCAAAAATGTTCTTAAACATCTAGTGTCTGCTGTGAAACAGGGCCTTGGCCGTCCTCACAGTCATGCCAGAGACCACCAGTCCCAGCCCTCTCGAGCTTCTGAACGAAGGACAATAAACAGGAGACAGGGCCAGGCACATGCAGCAAACAGATATGTCAGGTCGGTCACGAGATTTAGCAGTCCTCAGGCTGTTGTACAGTTCTTTGATGTGCTATGGAGAAAAAGGAGATTTCTGAGGAGTTACAACCTCTGCAGTGAGAGGCGAGTCAGCACTGTTGAGATTAATGTCAGTTTTCCATATTCTTAATGCACAGGGCTCCTCTTTGGTCTCAGCATCTGAACCGCTTCCCATTTTGGTCACGTTACAGGCAGGAAGGCTGTCTGGGGTTTGCTTGGGGGGATGTCTGCGGTTCCTTGCAAGAGGAAGGACTCACAAGCTGGTTCATAGCTGTGAAGGCCTGACAGGATTTTGGGATCCACTCTTCATAGATCCTAATGTTTTGTCAGAAAACAGTGCAGTCATTTTCACCAGAAATTATCAACAACTGAAGCGTCCTCTCCCTTCTGCCTTTTGTAACCAGTAACCCCACCTGCACGTGAACCCATCCCTGTGCAAATGGGGAGGCTTTGCAAATGTCAGTGAAGGAAGAGCTGCAGTTTCTCTCCTCTCTCTACTCCATACGAGCCACGGAGACACTGAAGGCCCAGCCATGCCACGAAGAGAAGGCACCAGCAGCTTTTGTTCCTTTCTGTGCAGCATTATGGATGCTCAGACTCTCCCCTCTGTGATTTGGTCGAAGTTGCCTGGCTCCTGACGGGCCTTGGAGATGAAAGCAAACCTTGTTGCTTCCACACTCTATCTCCTCCTCTAGACAAGCACACTTTGCCTGGTCACTGCTCCCCGTGGCCTCTCTGCTTGGCTCCAAATGCTCCCCATTGCACAGTGATCTGTCTCGCTGCTTGTCTACCTAATTTTCTTAAAAGAAGCTTTGTGTCTGGTTTGTGTGGTTCCCAATTCCCCGTAAGGCTGTTTTCCTTGGATATAGGTGGAAGCAAGACTTTCTTGTTCTTCCAATGCTTTGCATGTTTTATTTTATTGTTGGTTTTTTCCCCTATTTTTGGTGGTTGTTTTTTTTTCAAAGCGTGCTCTGGAGCTGAAGCCCGTGTGGGGAGGTGTATCTGTCTTTCAGTGGATTCCCTCCCTCTTCATCTCTTCATGACCCCACTTGCAACCGAGCATACTTTCCGTTGCCTCTGTAGCCAGCAAAAGGAGTCTTTGAAATGTGACAAGCAAAAGTGCTCGGACAAAGAACAGATGCTTTATGTAAGGCCACATAAGCTGCAAAGAGCTGTTTCTGAAGCGATACAGCCGGCAGGTTTCTCAGCTGGACTGTTCCTGGGGCTGGCTGTCAGTTTTGTTCTTCTTTGCTGTATTTAAGATATATCGTTGTTGCTGTGGGATTAAAATGAAAATAAAATTGGAGAGGAAAACAAAAAAAGGCATTTTAAAGGAAAACTGATCCACTTCGCAATCTCCTGTCTGCTTCAGCAGTGTGAATACACGTGGGGCCGGCCAGGACCAGGCAAAGCCTCAGAAAGGTGTGATTGTGGCTGCCTCAGGGCTGGCACCTGGCTGTTAGTAAAATCTGAGCACAGAGAGTGTCTTCTTCAGTTCCCCCTTTGGTCTAATCTTTTTCAGTTGGGATTCATGACACGTGGAGTGCCACAGCATTTTTCTAGACTGCAAGGATGGTTGTCAGATGTTAAACGCAGGGAGGGGGGTGCTTAGAGGAAGAGAATTGGGGACTAGCTGGAAAGCACCTGTGTGATTTACTGCACTTTTTCTGAGAATACTTGGGAAATCTACACTTTCTGAGCAAAGAGAACTGCATCCCTGAAAGGCTTCCTCCCCCCCTACCACCGTCTGGGATTTGCTATGCGGTAACTCTTCTGATTGCTCAACCTTGGCTGTTTGAGCTCATTTAGCACTTGTAACAACAACACACTACATCTGAAGAACACCTGCTACGCAGTGCTCTGACAGTATGAACTAATTGGGAGGAATTCTGTGCTGGCCTGGCCCAGGCTAGCATCGACAGTGCAGAGAAACAAGGGATCAGAGAAACCAAAGAACTGGTGGCCCGGGGGAGAATTGTGGATTCCCTTAACATACCAGGGGCATCCTGCCATAAAATGTCACCGTTTCTGACAGCAGTAATAGACAAAAGGGGAACACCACGTTCTCTGTGCGCATGTGTCTGAGAGGACCAAGGGGAAAACCTCTTGATTGAAAAAATTACTGTCAAGGGCATCCGGGAGCTGGCATCTCTCTTAAATCCCTGCTGTGAGTTCACTGGAGCCAGTCTGCCCATTTCAATGGGATGGGCTGTGTCCATGCAGCAGGCGCCAAAGGACAAGGTGGAGGGCACAAACATAGACCCTTGTGGCTTTTTCAGAGCGATTGTTCAAGGTGCACTGAAGGTGCAGATGGACAGAAAAGGAGATACAGCTGGAAATGACCTTTCAGTAACATTAAGTTTACCTTTCAGTAGGTCTTTGCATCTGTAGATCTGTGTATGATGCTGACATCAACAGGGCTACAAAGGTCAGCTCTTAAGCCAGGATTTAGAAAAGCACCAACATTCTTAGTGGATGGATGTGACAAAATCCACTGGGATTTTTAAAAGTTCTTGGCTGCTCAAGGCTGTTCCTTCCAACTTGATTGTGCTTTGGGGCATTTGATTGAGGGAGCAGAGGTGAGTGTGTAACGTTGCTCAGCTTCTTGCAGTCACTGCAAAGAAGCTGAGAAGTTTAAATGAGACACCTGGATGGTCTCATTCCACCTTCAGCTGTCTGACTGCTATTAACAGTCTCATCTCCAGGTCTTCTGCAAATTTGTGAACCTGGGTGGAAACAGATCCTGAGTTTCAGGTGTGGTAACTAGAAGAGTATTTTCAAAAGGTAGAGTGTATTTTTTTTTTTCTTTTAAAAGTCTTTAATTGAGACCAAATTAAACAGCATTCAGTGCAAAAACAGCTGAGGCAAGATTATCGACACCAGCAGCTTGTGGTGAGTGAACAACCACGTCTGCAAAGGTAGGGACTGGACAGGAACCAGCATTGCTTCCTTCTGGATTAACTGAGTTTGAAGCAGTTTCTATTCATCTGGTGGGAGAGAGCCGGGGAGGGAAAAGGTTGACGTTTTAGAGGTTATTTGTAATGGAAAACTTCACAGAGATTTCTAAGCAATAAAACCTGTTGCTACAGCGTAGACCATACCATCAGTTAGACCCGCTTTTGGAATGGCTGGATGGTGCTGTAGTCAAATTTTTGATTGTTTAATAATATGTCAAGGTTCTTGAAGCCTCACTAAATGTTAGGCAGTTTAGGTGTCCCTTGAAATGTACTTTTATATTTAGCGGCATTGACAGAACTGGGAACAGAGATTGCTGTCGTTCTGGGTGGATCAGAGGACACCAAGCTGGATGATTTCTAATGTGCCAGGACCTCTGTCCTCAATGTAATGAAGTCAAAGTGGCAGAAACGCCTGAAGGTGTGTGAACCTCCTCAGAGTCTCATAATCTGATAGGCAGGATGGATCAGAACTCTAATGAAGAATGGAAAGTCTAGTAGTTGACATAATTATTGCTTTTTAAACTTCACAGTGATGCTGGTAATAATTCTACATATTCTAATGCAGGAGTTAAACATTTCTGAGCTGAGGAGGAGCAGGAGGAGCTGAAGAGGGAAGTGGAAGAGCTAGGAGTGGGTTTTCATGCTGGAAGCATGCTCTGATATTTCACCAGGAAAACCTCTCAGGGCACCTTGAAACAGTACACACAAAAATAAGGAGTGGGGTTTATAAGCTGTTACTTTAAATGATTTAAATAAATCTGGGGACAAAGTGAGGCTGAACCATGTGGTCACAAAAGGCCTAGCCAGATAGATAAATACAGGGACTTCAGACGGAGAAATTGTTGTCTTGAGCCAAAGAAAATGAAGTCAGTTCTGGGCGCTGATCCAAAAGGGATCACCAGAATACAAATGTGTGGTGGAGACAGAGGGATAAAGACAACTGATACACCTATTGCTTGCAATATGTGCTCTCTGTGTTTGTGTAGTTGAGTTTGAGACTAAACTTGGCTCTCTGAGGGACTTGGGGATCCTGCCTTAGATCTTGTCTAACCAGCTCTGGCTTTGCCATCTGCTTTCTCCAGCTCAGGTTTGCTGTGGTGCCCTGTGGAGCACAGATCCAAACCAAACAGAGCCTGGAGAGAGGGACTCTGAGTGATTCAGGTAGAAGAAATCCCACTCCTGACACTTCTATCTTCGCCATAACTTATAGAGTGGATCTGTGGTGGTGGGTAGTTTCATCGCTCAAGGAATGTAAATACATCTCTACATCTTAGCCTGTTCTCGTAGTCACTTGCCCAGCAACAGCAAAACAAATAAAAGTGATTTCTGTTTCACCAGTAACAGTCCCCCCCTCACCCCGCCCCCTGATTCCTCCCAAAATGGCAGGAATTGAGCTGCGCCGTTGGGGTACGTGGGGAACGTTCTGGGATCGTATCTTCCTTCCAATTTTTTGGTAGCATTGTGGGGGGAGAAAAGGAGAAATTGATCCATGTTTGGTTGCAGTAAATAAGGGCAGAGGTGTGTATAACACAGGGAGGTGAAAGATAAAGCTACGGTATGAAAAGATAATACGATCTACACGGTGTCAATGATGCGCCAATGTTTGTTCCTTCCTACATCTACTACAGTCCCTGCCTCGAATCCACTTACTCTCCAGCTCTCCAGAACAGATCCCTGCTTTCAGTAGATCAGACCATCTCCTTCTTCCTTGTACGAAGTTCAGAGAAATCTATGACTCAGCCAAGAAAAATACTTAGTCAAGTCTAGCTCTGCAAAGTGTGGTTGTCGCTTCCTCATTCTGGACAATGTTGAAGCAATGAATAAAAAGGAAAAGGTTTTCTGGGTTACCCACCCATGGCAAAATAGCAGAACCAAGGGGTTGTTGTTCATTGTGTGTTTTCAGTCACGGTCCTCCTGACTCAGGACTAGGCCAAGAATTTAACGGGACTTTCTAGATGAAGTGCATGCTTAAAATTTTAAGTTTTTTGGAACAAAACTTCTGATATGTTCTTAACTTGGCCAGAAAATTAGCCTCTGTGTGGGTTTGTCAACAAGGCTTTGTCTTGAAGTCTGAAGTTTGGTTTCAGACATGCTGTGTGTTTCTTCAAAGAATGTTTCTGCTAGCTCTTTTAATTCTTTCAGGATGGGAAAGTGTTCAATTTTATGACGTCTTGTAACTTGTTGGTTTACAAAATTAGGTATACACACTGAACACAACACCAGCCAGTTACATGAAGAGGTTTTGTGAAGGTTTGTCTCCAGGAGTCGCTGAGACTGTCCAGTCCATTGGCTTCCAAAGCAGTTGCTGTTTCTGGGTTCACACATAGTGGTTGGCGCTGAGGTTTTTAGCACAAAGTGTTGAAGAGAGTAGGTGGGGGTAAGGAGACTCTACAGGCTGCTTCTTTGGATTGATTTGCATCTCTTCTGCAGGTGGGAGATGCCTTCAAAAATCCAAAGGCCCTAAATGAATTGTGGATAATTGCATCTGGTTCAGCTGACACTAATGTCTTTCAGGTGCTCAGTTACTCAGCTTTAGATGGGCTGCTTTCAACCCTGCAGCAAAATGTTATCAGCATAGAAGGTTAACAGCAACCTCTCTTTTTCATTAGTTCCTTTTGAGAAATAAGGAGAAAGTGCTTCACCCTGTTTCTGTTGCATCCTCAGGTTTTGCAGGGTGATGCTCTGCAATATGAGCTTGCACAAGCTGGTTTTGGTGTTGGGTATTGGATAAGGTATGTGGTTCTGCTCTTAACCCTCCTGAACAGTTGTACGCTCTGCTGCTTTGGTACTTGTGAGGGTGCAGGAGGGCTCCCACAAGAAATTATGGTGATTACAAAAGTGTGAGACCCATGTAGTCAAATCTCCTTTGCAGTGGTACACGCAGAACGTGGACTCTCGTACATGGCTAGAGCTTCACGACGCAGTGTGAGAGGGAAGGTGTTGGTGGTTCAGGATGGCTCCTTCCAACCAACCCCACAAGAACAGGTACTGTCCTTCACTCACCCAGGGGTGGTCAGGGCAGTGGGAGCCAGGGGGGCTGCATTTTCTCCTCCAGACACACTTAGACCCTTACACAAGGCTCCAGTTTAGCCAGATATGGATTCCACAGTCTTTGTGGACTCCATAATGCTTTGGGAATAGTAGAAAAAATAAGGAAATTTGGAAAAACTTAGCTAAGTGAGGTGTACTATATTTATGTTCTGTTCTTGTGGCTCATGGGGAAAGAGGTCGTCAACTGTGCTATTCTTTTTCCTCTGTCAAAATGTTGAATAATGATTGTGTTGCTGCTAAACTAGTTACAGGATCTGTCCCTGAGGATGGCTGTAATAAAATAAATAATAGGAAACGATCCACATATAAGTAGATATGTGATGTTTTGTTCTAAAAATTGCCTTACTGCTGTAAAGGACATTAATTCTACAAAGCTATATATAGAGAATTCCAGTGAAAGAGCTGCTTGTCGTCTTCTGGAGCACAGGTTGGGTCTTATTTTGGATCTGAGCTCTACCCACTGGATGTGAACCTTGATGGGGTGACAGACCTTCTCTTTTTTGTTGAAGCTCCATTTTATCACATTCGAGGGGAAGAAGGGAGGGTTTACGTCTATCGCCTGGAGACAGAGGTAAAAACACTGGTAGCGTAAACACTCCATGTTGGGGATTTTCCAACCATGCCTAAGTAGTGACAAATAAAACATTCCTCCTTTGTGCTCTCACTGAATGTGCTCTCCCTGTATGGTAGAGGACCGCAGGGCGAAGCCAGCAGTCCTCTCTTAGTCATTAGGCTACATGAATATATAAATATATGTAAACATTGAAAAGAAATAACTCAAGAAATAAAACTATACTGTACCTAAGGTGTACTCTTATCGCAGTGTGATAAAATCATGGCTTTTGCCTATTAGGTGGGTAATTTGTTGGTGCAGACCTTGCTCTGCCAAGCAGTGCTCTTTGCAGGGCTGCAATAACCGTGTGCGGGGGCAGCTGCTGAAACTTTGCTTCCTGGGGCCTGGAGAAAACAAAATGTTTTGTGGGCTTAGCTATAGGATCCGTTACACAGCACATAGGATACGAGTTAATTGCGTTTGAATGAGACATGAACTTCAGCAGCAAAGCAGGAGAAAACCCTCTTCAGTGCACTGTGGAGGGTTGGAAGTACAAAACAGTCTGGGCGTGTTAGAATTCAAATAACGTGCACCCTCTTGTGGCTTGTCTCTGTAATGGGATGGAGGAGGTGGGATGGATTCTGGTGAGGAACCAGCTGGGCATCAACTCCGTCCGCTATGGATCTAAGAAAGGACAGTGCTTCAGCGTGTCCGTTGCGTGGGGCCCTCCAGGGACACCGCTGCCGTGGGAGAAGCAGCATGCTCTCGATGCAGAAGGATCACACTTCTGTTCCAAGAATCAAATATTTTAAACTCCTCTTTATATTGTTTAGGGCTTTATTGCTCATGTTTACGCATTATACATGTGCAGTGAGATTGATTATTTATTTACTTTAATGTAAGAGCTACTCATGCTGCAAAGGGATTTCTTTCATGGATGTTTTTCAGGTTGCTTCATTCACCTTGACGAGACATTTAAAGGTGCAGGTGACCTCTCCTTTGGCAAGGTTTGGGCTTACAGTGGAAACACCAACAGGGATGGATATGAGAATATTGCAGTTGAAGCCACCCTTGAAGACCAGCTTTCAAACTGTTCCTCTTTGGTAGCATTTACATCTTCAACGGCAAATAAAGACAAGATCAGGAGGCCTTTTTCTCAAGAATGTGTCTTGCTGGGAATTGCCTCCAGAACACCTTGAGAGGGGAAAAGCTTATGTTTTTGTGGCAGAGGCTGGGAGGAAGGACTTCTACACTTCATGTGCGTTGATGGGTGAGAAATTTGCGGGTGTCAGATGGTTTCTGTACTTCCAGAAGTTTCTGCAGCAGAGCTGCTCCTTAATTGTCATTATTCACCTGTCTGTGTAGGGAAAGGAATGGGATTGAGGTGCTCCCTAGAGAAACGCATGTCCCTTTGCAAGCTGCCTGTCCAATGCAGGAAGTTAAGAGTCAATTATTTTGCACCTCAGGAGTGTTGAAACCTCATCCTCACACCAGCCTTGTGAAGTGTATTTTCCCAAGGACAGGAGAGAGATCCTGACTTATATTTGTTGGTGTTTCCCCTCCCTTTTCGAAAGTAAAAGCCTCTGAAATGTCTCAAGTATTTTGGACAATCCATTGACGGTGGCTTTGATTTCACTAATGATGGTGTCCAAGATATTTCAGAGAACGGGATTGTGCTTGGGTAGGTAATAAGTGCTATTTTTTTAGTGTGCTGGGGAAATGCTTCAAATACAAATATAGAATCTGTGTTCCAAGCGCTGTGTAATGATTCTATTTTTAACTCAGCATCAGAGGGACATAAAAAAAATAAAATAAGAAATCTTTCCCAGTGCTAAGAATTATTTAAAATGTAAAGTTTTTAGTTCAAGTTGCAAAGGCTTTTGCCTTTGTCTAAAGCTTTGAAAAAGTGTGAGATGGTGAACACGAACTGATTAACACAGATCTCAGTCTAAGACAAACTTGATCTCTGCGATTCAGCACCAATAATGAAGGTCATTTAGACAAAAAAAAAAGAAATTCTTTACATACCGTGCCTCATTTTACAATCAGACATTTGGTAGCTGAGTCCCATGCAGCTCACAAAGGCTGAGACATGGCAGACAGGCTTGATTTGGTTCTTGCATTTTGTATTTGAAAAACAAACAAACAAAAGAAGTAGATAAAGAGAGATTTTGAACCGCTAAATGATGTGTTTATCTAATGGAAAGATAAACACCATGTTTAATTCTGAAACTCTTGCCGTGTTGGTGTGTTTTGGCTGTCTGTTCCTCCAGACTCTTGGGATTTTGTGTGTTCTGAATGTTCCCAAGCAGAAACTGGAACTTCTGTAAATAGTCCAGGTGAAATACCATGGAAATACTGAGCAGTTCTGACTCTTGCTGCCAGGCTTTCTTAAAACGTTTCCCCTGTGATGTTTCACTTCAAAAATTTATATTAGATTCTGTCCTTAGTTGTTCTTCTCTGGCTATCTTGAGACCAGTTGTCTACTTTCTCACCAGCATGAGGTTCAATCTGGTGAAAATCCTAATTTTCCAAAATAACAGCGTTGTTACAGCAAAACTACATTTCAATACAATCTCAGCTTCACCTGTGCCTCAACAAGGTAATAAAACATGATCAAATTGAAATCTACAGTCCTACGCGAACCTGGGGAACTTGGCACTGAGGGCAATTTCTAGTGCATCTAACAAAGGATTTTGAAAACTTGCAGTGTTTTTGCAGTTGTACATTCTCCACACAGTGGAATTAGTTGTGAAAATGGGCAGCATTTAGCACTGAGCAGTAATAAACACTAATTACTATATTTGCAGTACTCTTAGGGATTATGATGGTGATGGTACATTTATTTCCCGAGAATAATTCATGAGATTCTTTAGTGTTGGTCAGCATTGCTTAGTACTTATGTACCCAACATCTAATTACTAATTATCACTGAACTTCTGCAGAAACATCAGCCAGACAGTAGATTTTTATTGGTGAATAAAATTATTGCTAAAGGAAGTAACTTCATCTCTTCAAAATAGCCTGCCTATAAGTTGGCACAGCATATGAACTTCTTTATTCAAGAAAAACATACCATCTCTGGAAAACCAATTATTATTATTGCCCTCTGGCAATCCAGGGGTAAACAACTGGCATTTCTTTAACAAAACCTTGTCCCCAGTGAAGACTGCTCATGTTATTTCTAACAGACCTTCTCCTGGGAGCTGAATTACAAACATCATCAATTTAGGACTGACTTATCACCAGAGGGTCTTTTATTTCCAACTTCTCCTTAATTGCAGATCATGGGAACTTTGGTTTTCAGAGAAAGTGTGTGTATGTGTAAAGTTATTCTGCATCTGCTACCTTAGAAAAATGAAGACTATTAAAATCTAACTTGACCTGTGTTTGCTTTCAGTGGTCTTACAAGAAGAACAATGATGAGACCACCTGTGCTGCTCATTTAACTTGGACAAGCCAGGCTCAGTGAGTCACAGCAGTTGTATTACCCAGATTTTGCATTTAGCATTCGTATAAAATGTCATCTTTGTGCATAAGATGTTTTATGCAAATTCTCAGATGAGGTTTGCTGCCCCTTTGTTTACTTTCCATCCTGTTCATCCTTCTGTGGCAGCACATCCACCCAGCGCTGTGACTGTGCTGCCGCGGGACTCGCGCGGCTGGTCTAGGAAATCTGAGAGGAAACACCAAGGTTTAAACAACCACAGTTATCCTGGAGTCACAATTCTGGCATTTAGTTGTGAACGTGTGAATTGGTTTTAGGCTGGTGCACAGCAAAGAGCTGCTCAGTTCCCATCACATTTGACAAAACGGTGGCCATCGCGTCAGGGTGAAATTCATCTTGGAGATTCAGCAAAAAATCTAATCAAATGGAACAATGCTAAAGTTTAGCTTGATGTAAAACAGAAGTGCTAAAAGCTTGCAGGTGACTGCCTTTGATATTAAGAAGGAAGCATTTTCCTACACACCCTGAAGAATACTGAATAATTAATTGGGTGACTACATTATCCTGTGTGAGAAATCATTTGGAGGGAGCGATTACCAGAACACTTTGGGCCTCTTAGTGAGTAATAACCCTTAGAAATTACAGGTCACCCATCTCATTTCTCTGTCTGCTTCTAGAAAGGAAGTGGTGGGCATGCCACAGAAGTGACCATGAGTATTTCACTAATGAACACTGGAGATAACTCATACAAGACAACTACGGTCTGGAACTGTCCTGAAAACCTACTTTTTAAGAAGGTGACTGTTGAGGTAAGATTGTAGAACAACTCTTCAGCTGGCAGCAGTCTGCTGAAAGCAAAACCATCGCAGGCTGCTATTCATTTACTACCTAAATAAATCTTGAAGTAAGATCCAGGGAAGGGAAGGAGCATTTTAGATGTTAAGACTAAAACCTGAGTGCTGGATTTATCCGATTTAAGATTCTCAAGCTTTTATGGGGCTGTGTGTACCTAATTCATTTCAGGGAAGCAGACACAGACCGAGTTTAATTTCCCAGTCTGTTTTTATTCAACATTAAAGAGCATTCCTATTCTCTTGGCAGCCAGCCTCTCCGCCTGCTCACTGGGGCCAACCAATACCATTAACTTCTGAGTCTTATCCTCTAACTGCAGAATTTGGCATCCAGTATTCAAGACGACACAGAGATTGTTATTTTCACTTTCCTCCCCACCTCTAAATGATGCTTTGAGCAGCTGCTCTTCCTTCCTCTCTAATTAGGCCAGAACCTCTATTCCTTCAAATTCAGCTTATGGCTGGTGTGCCTTTTCTCAAGGCGAGAGATGATTTTTATATTCCTGCACTTAATGTCTAATTTTTCCAGAATGGGGTGGTGAGGAGAAAATGCATTAGCCATCATGTTTTAACAGTATCCTGGAGAGTTAAAGAATATTTACAGGGGAATTGATATTTTCTTGTCTTTTTCTTCCCTAAAAACAAGCAAGATTTTCAGTGATTTGGCAATTAGGTGAAAGCATATTCCAAAATAAGTCTGTAATCACCATTAATATCACCAAGTGAGTACAGCTTTTTTTTCACCACAAAATACACTGTGAGCTAGGAAGGAAATACCAGAATCCCTACCCCGTGTCTGTGTTATTTGCCACTCACTGGACACAGAACTGTCACTGGGTGCAGCAACACTCGTCCTTTTCAACCTTCTAAAGCATCTGGCTCTGTGAAATCTTCCCTTTCCGTATGATGATTTTAGCTTGGCTCATACTTCATTATTTCAGTAAAAGGTAGAGCACCCTTTGAGGTCCCAATTTCAGTGTATTTCAAAGCTTGTGTTTCTGAAATGGCCACCTGGGTTCTGACACCCTCCCTCCTTAGCAGAGAGGGCAGGTGAGTAAAATTCCTCATCCAGCTCTCTTCCCAGTAAAGCTTTCCTTCGAAATGATGGGGATGAGAACACACATTCAGGGCATTTTTCCTGTTTAGGGCTTTTCTGCTGTGGGGAAGTTCTCAGGTGGTTTCTGTTCTCATGTTCCTCCTATTAAAATTTATGGAAACAGACTAGTAGATGGCATTTTTATCAGAGAATGTCTTTAAAAAGCAAATGAGAACTCATCTCTGGCAGCCACTCTTCATTGCAATCACAGTTTAAGGCAAGGGTCTCTATATTAATTTAGCACCCAGTTTTGTGAGGGGCAGAAGCTTAAGTTTTGATTAATGAAAGGAATAAGACCTATTCACCAATTAGCATTGGTTTGTGGGGAAACATTTCAAGGCAGTGGCAGCTTTCACAATGTGCAGTAATTAAGGGGTACTCCAGCACTGCTGCCCCATGCCACCAAGAAGGCTGGTACCTCTCTTTTCCTTAATTACTGCCACTCTGTCCCCATCTCTCTTGTACAGCCACCATGGGCAGTTCTCAAACTGCAGAATAATAACCTTGTTTCATCCATCCATCCTTTTTTTCTTTAAAGCATAAAATGAAAATAGCACCATCCTGGCTGAAGAACACATCCTTGATGTCAGATACGCATTCACTGCAATCCTTTCCAAGTAAGTTTTAAGAATATTAAATTATATTGCATTACTTTAGTCAATTAGAGAAAAAAAAAAAAAGGATTGAGAGGATGCCTGGTAAGATTCCAATACAATTTCCATCTTAATAATTTCAAGCGCTGGAGATTGTCAAGTCATTTTCTGTGGTACTAAATAACACAAGAGTCTGGAAGACAGAACAATAAAGTCATATCACAAGGTCTCTGACTGCTGAGGCTTGTAAAAAGCAGACTTCAAGGTAGGTTCAAAAATGCATCTAATGGATAGACTGCATATAGCCACACACAGACCGACAGCGTTCCAGTTACAACAAATCTGATGATGCTGCCTCTTAATTACTTAATGCATCTGGGTCATGGGCTGTACTAATTTTTAATAATAATCTAATTCACTTTTAACTTAGTGTGATTTATCATTCTCTTTAAACTAGCTTCTTTAATGTACTGAATGTTAGCAAAAGACTTCTCTAAAGCAAAGAATTAAGATCTAATGTAAGTAGCTTCAAACTCTGGTCACCTGATCCATCCCCAGTCAGGACCAGAGAACACTTCTGACCAGGCATATTTTCTTCTGTAGAGAAATGGAGAAAATAACTTCAACACCACCATCAAGTTACAGATCTGGATTCCTATCCGTACACAAGGTCACAACAGAATAGTGCTCAAAAATGCATCTGGAACACAGGTACTTTTTCCTTTTTTTTTTTTTTTTCCCCAATCCAATACCATTGTACTGGCCCTCACAGAGAAAAAGCAAAGGCTGTTATTACAGATTAGAGTGTTTTTAAAGCCCACACTGCAGAAATTGTATGTATTAACATTTTGTAGCATCATTCCAGGTACAAATATTGCCAAACTGAACACAAGTTCATTTTTCAAAGAAAGTCCAAAGATGGAGTTTTTCCCCCCCACTCTCTGTCCCCAGCTGGGTAAAGAATATTTACCCACACTTCGTTTTTTGTTTGTTTGCTTATTTTCTTTAAAGACAATATAGTAAAAAAAGAACTTTTAATAATCTAAGACTGTTAAGGTAAGAAAACTTCTGTGGAATTAAAAACATTCAAAACATTACTTAAGCACAAAGGTGTCCTTTTCCCCCCCTTTTCAAACATCAAGCCTGTTCTCTCCGCCACCATCACCCCTCAAAAAAAGTACACATGGAAACATCTTAAAAGCTCGAGACTTTGGGGGAAGGGGGAGTTAAGACATTTTTGGTGGTGTTATACACATTGGTAATCAATCATAACGTTTCTTACTGCTGACATTTAAAAATGTCATACATAAAAAGAGTAAAAGAGAAAGGCAGCACCAGCGAGTTAGCTCTTGGCAGCATCCTGCTCCCCTGCTCACTGGAAGAGGCTGCTGTTTTGTAAAACATCATTGGCGGACTCAAAGCTCAGGACTTCTTTGTGGAACTTAACAAGCTGCTGCTTTATTCTCCTCAGGGAAGCAGTGGATTCCTTTCTCCTGTAGCCCATGCATTTCAAAAATTTCTCTGACAAATAGTGGAGCCAGAGGACGTTGCTGTGTGGATGATAGTCCGTCCAGTTGTTGGCGTTCTCTGCTTTCATTTGCCTGTAGATATCAAACTGGTAGTCCCCTGTGCCTTGAAAGAGTTCTTCATCAGTGGAGAGGTCACAAAAGACAGTCAACTCATCCTTCTCCAGCCGTGACAAGGTATAATCTATGATGCTGACGTGAAGCCCCGCTGTGGGGATGGTGTGTGTTGTCCCATTCAGCACATAAGTGAGCTCCTTCACACCCGTTTTCTTGACCAGCACGTTCCCCCAGTGCAAGTCCCTGTGCTCGAAGCGCAGCTCCTGTTCTGCCACAGCCAGGGAAGCAGTCACCTGGTGCAAAATGCTTTTTGCCGATGCCACTGAGCTGAACTCCTTTCTCATATTCTCCAAGTCACGGCCTCCAAATTCAAACTCCAGAACCATGAAGAGCTGTTGGTCCCCAAAAAAGTCTGGCCTATCATTTTCTGACCCTGTTTCATCGTGGTACTTGTCCCAGGCTTCCAGGAGATACTTAGGATAGGTTCCTTGAACACAGTGCACAGAGTACAAGCTGATGAACCCAACAGTCCTATTCACAGACTCCTCAGACAAAAGACTGAGTTCTTTTGAAATTATGATTTCAGGCAGAATCTCTCCAAAGCTCTTTTGAGCTTCACCATTCACTTTTTCAGTCCCCCCAATGGGAATTATTTTTAAGGCCACAGGTCCTCTCTCACTGTCGATCTGGAAGACCTCTCCAAACACCCCTTCTCCAATTTTCTTGCAATCTTCCATCTTATCTAAAGGAATGCATTCCTCGAACGCGATAGGGCCCTCTTGGTGGCATTCCCCAAACACCTTCTCTGCGTCCGTAAGCATTGGCTCCAGGAAAGAGGAGGAATTGCTGGGAGCCAGCAGGATCATGGAGGAAGCAGACCAAGTGCCATACTGAGCCATGCCACCGGACTGGGTCAATTGGTGCCCTGAAAGCTGGAATTTCATAGAAGGGGTACAGATGCTGTTACAAAAACTCTCTTCTGTGGCAACTTTCTTCTTCTTATGGAAGGACAAAGATGCTCGAACTCTACCCCAGGCCTGGGAGCTACTGAGGAATGAGCAGCCATTGTCTCTTACATCTACAGCCATCTCCAGAACATCCTTCTTCATTCCTTTTTGCCTCATCTGTGGTCTGAGAAACAAGTTACTAGGCTGCTGCTGTCTCTTATTTTTGCGCCTTTTTGGACGGGGCCTCATTTGCTTCCCCCACCGGCTGGCACTGAAGCCACTGATGCAAGCTTTTCTACAGGTACTTCCCCCTCCAGGAATCACCCGAGTACTTTGATTTTTATTCTCCAAGATTCCTTGAAGGTCCAAAGGAGATACTGGCTGCTGGCAGGCAGGCTGAATATCTGCCTTTTTGTTGCATTTCGCGCTCATCAGCCACATTGGCACTTCCTGAGGGTTCAAGAGCACCACTGGTGTGAGCCGGTACTCGATGACTTCGCTGCTGTGACAGGGCAAGCTTCCTTTGGTTGACTCTCTTCTCAGCTCCTCGCACGGTTCCTCAGAAGTGCTACTGCCGGGCGGCAGCTTGCTGTTACCAGGAGGCAGGGCTGCCCGAGGAGGGGATGGAGGAGCCGATGCCCTCACCGATGCCCTCAGAACTCTGTCGGATTTCTCCAGCCCCTTGTCGGGCTCCACGCCTTTGGGACAGGCCTCTTCATCCCCCAATTTCCCAAGGCCTCCATCACCCCCCGCTGATGGTGGGGAGTAGAGCTCCAGGCTGCGGCCTAGCTCCGAGCCGCCCTCGGTGCTGTAGAGGATGAGGGAGCTGAGCTCGGCCGGCGGGGCCTGGCGGAGGCGGCGGCGGGGCCTGCCGGGGGTGGAACANGTTCAAACCAACTCTCGCGAGAGCGCGGCGAAGGTTGGGGGGGAGCGAGAGAACGGCGCGGCACCGCCCCTCTGTCGCCCAGGTGCCCCCCCCCGCCGCGGTTCTCCCACAGATAGGACCCGGGTTCGATTCCCGGCGGTTCTCCCACCGGCACGCCGCCGGTTCGATTCCCGGTGGCAGCCACAGATGGAGCTGCTCTGTCATATTTGAGGGCATTCGGGAGGTGCCTTTGCATCTTGGCTGCTCCATGGGCGTTGATGGAGACGGTGTCACCATCGCAGTAGAACTGGCCTTAAATATCAGCACAGGGAGTACACAGAAGGCTCTGCTGCCTTTGCTAAAGCCAGAGCTCCAGGGTGAGGTTCCTTCTACTTGGAGATTCTTTTTGCAGAATCACAGAATTTTCATNGGAGGCCGCGGCGAGGCCCACCGGCTCCGGGGGACGGTTTTCCTTCCCTGCAGCGCCGCCTCGGCGGGTCCGGAGGCGCCAGGGGCGGGCGGGCCGCTTAACCTGCGGCTGCCGGCGGCGCTTACCGGGCGGGGAGAAGTCGGGGTCGTCTGAGGCGGCAGCAGTGGCGGAGGAGGAGAAAGCGCTGGAACCGGCCGAGAGGGCGCTGGAACCGGCGGAGGTGGAGCTGAAGAAGCGCTTGCGGTCCTGCGGCGGCGANCAACCATACACACACCCAAAATCCCCCACCAAAACACAAAACCCCACACAAACAACTGAACGCCACAAAACAAATGACCCAACCCAACAATCTTAGCCATTTTACCATGCCCTGAAGTGTCACATCTACACCTTTCTGAAATACCTCCAGGAACAGTGACTCCACCACCTCCCCTGGCAGGCCGTTCCAGTGGCTGACCACCCTCTCAGTGATGTAATTCTTCCTAATATCTCATCTAAACCTCTCCAGCTGCAACTTCAGACCATTTCATCTGGTCCTGTCGTTACTCTCTTGGGAGAAGAGGCCAACACCTGCCCTTCTACACCCTCCCTTCAGGTAGCTGTAGAGGGCAAGGAGGTCTCCCCTCAGCCTCCTCTTCTCCTAACTCAACGTGCCCAGTTCCGTCAGCCTCTCCTCATAGGACTTCTTCTCTAGACCCCTCACCAGGCTGTTTTCCAGGCGTGGTGCTATTTTCTGACACTGCAGAGCAAGGTTGATGATTTATTCACAGCAGTGTCTCCCGGGAGGCCCTCAGCGCTCGGAAGAGATGCTGCGCTCCTCTGGCTTCCTTCGTGAAATGACTCTTGGAGCACCACAAGCTTTCATCGTTCCAGACAATTTCTCATCAGCATTGGTTACACAGAAGGTTGTATGCAGCAGACACAGCTTGGTGGCAGCACTGGACAAGGTGGTTCTTACAGACTGAGTAAGGATTTGCTGTTGTGGCACAGTTTTCTGAAAAGGTTGAAAAGCAACTGATATCTTGTTCCTTTTATTTCTTTCTCTGTAGTTCTTCAAAAGTTCCCAGGTTAGCAGGTCCACCACCCCAAATCAGGGGCAGAGCCCAGCAGTGAGCTGTGGTGCCACCATCCCCCCTGCCATGCGTGTGACAGAATGTAGGGTGAATCAGGAGCAATCTCAGTTTATCAGTATCATGCAGATTATCAGTACTTGCAGTTCACAGGGTCTGGGGACAGAAGGCACCTGGCTGAAGCTGGTGGCCGGCATTAGCCACTACCAGGCATTTTCTTGCCTGAGTGAGGAAACGATCTCAGGCCCCCCAGGTGTTTGCCGTTTCCAAAGGACAAGCGCAGACATCTGGTACCGTTCCTCTCCGTGGCTTTCTCTGTCCCTAAATGTGTAGCTGTTTTATTTCTGTCATGTTTGGCTAACCGAAAACCCTGCAAATCTAAGGCATGTTTGCACACAGCAGTAGATTAAACACAGATTTTTTTCATTGGGACCTTCAGAAGGCAAAACAGTTCCTTTCTCCTCTGCCTTAACCAGTGTTGCCTGATGGAAAACTAAAGTTCACAAGCAACCTGTGGTCTTCATTGAGGTTTCCTTGTGAAATTCCTGCCTATTGCCCAGGTAGTGCTATTAATACATCTCTTCAAGGCTGTTACAGGGATCACCTTCCCGACGGGATGGGCTCCCTGCATGCTGTGCAAGCCTGGTTACATCCTAGCTCTAAATTTGGCTGCCAAACAGCAGAAGTTAAAGGTGCTGAGCACACCAGTCTGCCTACTTAGGACAGAAGTAAGAGTTACCACAGCAAATTATTGTTGGAGTAACACAGGACCCTTGTGTGGCTGTCAACAACACAAGAAAGAAAGGTGCAGAGAACTTGCACTGGCACCCAGCTCAATCAGCAGCTGAAGCCGTTCTTCTGGCTTGAATTTCTTTCTCTCTCCCTCACTGGCTGGTTGTAGAGTTTCTTGGAGCTGCTCACAGAGGGCGAGTTACTCCAGATCTGCTCACAGGTGCCAGGGATTGAGGAAACGAGACTTCCTAGATGAGAGGTCAGAAAGGCAATCATTGCCTGACCCAAGGAACCACCTGTGCCAGAGGTTTTGTCCTAGCAGCTCCATGTTATTTGGGAAGGAAGGTGCTTTGTCTGGTTTGAGTGGCTGCACTGTCACCCCTTCCCTTTGTGTAAACTCTCTTTTTTGAAGTGCTTTTAATTACATCTTCTTTGAAAGTAGCTTCTTGCAGGAGAAGCCTCGCTGTGTGTCACCCTTGCTGGCAGAAGGTGGTTTGAGCATTTTGCATGTCTTTGTGGCTGCCCTCTGTCACTCAGTCCAGATGTTGGCACAGCTGGTACAAAGATGTCCCTCTTTGCACATCCCTGTGTGGAAGGACCTTTATGAGGAATTAAGTGCATGGAAAGCAGAATATGGTGGGCTGAGAGAATCCCTTTGAAGAGCTTCAGGCAAGAGAGCAGCTCCTCTGGAGCTGCTGAGCACAGCGTTGACTGGGGTGGTGGCATTATAAGGAAGGCACTTTTTTTCAAGGTACTTGTTTCATTCACTTATTTATTTTCAAGCTTCAGGGCATGCTGGCTTTCCTTAAAAGAGAAAAATGTGTTGTCTGCTTTTTCCACTGCTCTAGAGAGATTGCCCACTGAGTGACACGTGGTGTGGACAGCTGTTGGTGAAAGGACTGTACATCTCAGCAGTTGTGGTCTTGTTGCCCATCCTCCCTCCCAGACCTTCTCTGTATCACATTGAAGTCCTGCCTGTTCCAAAGCACCTGGAGATCTCTACAGTGAGGCCATACTTGGTAAGTCTGGGCACAGAAAAGCTCTTTGTAGTTTTTGGATTACTTTCCTAAGGGAAGGAGGGTTAATTGTAGAAGCTGTGCTAAGAATAAGGAGTCGCAAGGAGAGTTTTCTCAAGGCTAAACAAACCCTGCTCCTTCACCCCATCTTGTTATTCTCTCTCTCTCTCATCTTTTTCTAGTTTATTCTCTGAATTAAGTTTCTCTCATTACTTGGATCCCTTTCCTTGTCCCTTATGGCTTTCCAGGAGGTCAGTTCTTGCAGTGGGTAATGCTATCTTCCTTTTCAGATGTTTTTTCTTAAATGCATTACAGGGTTGCGTGACTTGTAATTTCTAATGGGTGCCATCCGACCATTTAATTCTTTGCAATTGCTATAGTAGATGCCAAACACATTTGCAGTAATTGGATGGCACTTAAGGGATTAGCCAAGACTGCCAAGACTCAGTCATCCAAACCACAGCTGGGGTTTTGTGCTGTTTCCATGGAAGCCTTGCTGGGTCTACTTCTAAATTAGTTTCCAATCTGCATTTTGAATAATATCCCCTGTGCAAAATCCTTGTCAATATTTGTGGCCTTGCTGCATGGCCCTGACTCCAGCGCACTCTGGCAGTGGTGCAGTTATGCCATTTCCCTGGATGCCAGAAGATTCGCAAGCGACTCCTTCAGAGTCATTAAACATCTGACCCCAGCTGCTTGGGGTCCGGGTGTCGTGAGCAGGGAAGCTTCTGTAGATGTCCTGGAGGTCTCTGAGCTGTAGACATCATTCATGAGCTTTACACATCACGCAGAAGGGAAGGTTTCTCTGCACTTGGGTGGGAAATACAGACGGGTATGGATCCAGTCCTACACTCATTTCCATCCAGGTCTGTTCTCCTAACACTGCGCATTAGGCTAGAAAGGCTTGGTAATTCTACCTTTGACTTGCCCTGTTAGGGAGAGGTGACTCTCCATGCTGCTGGTGGCCCAAGAGAGCACAAGAGGTGCTTGTTTTCTGCTGGTGCTGGTCACCCGTCCCCACCCACTATCTTAGCTCTGAGTCCTGGCTTGGCTCTGGATCATTCCAGGTTTGGACATTACCTCCTTGTATTCACCTGATAGATTTTGGCTATTTTTGCGGTGATCTGAGCAAGGAGTAGGAGGTGTGAAGGTGGGTGGTGACTGGCAGGGGCTGATGCATCAGGGAGAGCTTTTTAATTGTATCCTTGAAGGGGAGGACAGGATGCATTTTTGCGATGCTATTTTAATCAGGGGTGATACCAGCTGCTTTCATCTCTCTCGCATGCCAGGAAGATCCATAAGCCGTGGGTTACAATTCCCTCAGCATGTTTGGAACGGTGGGAGCGCGGTGGCCTGGCAGTGAGCAGAAGAAGGTGAAGTGGAAGTCTGCTGCTTAGGAAAGCTTATCTGGAAAAGGGCATGAGTAGTTTTTCATTATTAAGTGCTGGGTGCTGACGCAAGCACATCAGATAGGAGCCATGAAGTGCTTTGCTGGGCTTGAGAGCCTGTTGGGGCGGCTTTATTTGGAGGCTAATTGGATTGCAGAGCGAAAGAGAAATTTCCTGTCTCTTATAATAAGAAGGGGAATGAGCTGGAATGGAGCTGGGCTGCAGTGAGCAGGTTGCTCTCTCTGCCAGCTTGGCTAAACTGGCTCCAGTAGGTCCAAACTGCGACACACCAACACACGACTGGCTCCCAGCACCACCAGCCTCCAGAGCCAAGGCACATTCAGGCGCCTGGGTGAGGGTGGCACTCAGGAAATCTTTTCCTCTGGGGGTCAAGTCCGAGTAGCACATATGTTTTCCCATGGCTGGTAAGAGTTCCCCATTGGTAATTCCAGGGAAAAAAGGGCAGAGGCCTCAGTGTAGACATTCTAGCTGTTTGTGTGCTGAAGGTGAAGAAGGGGGAGGAAGGTGTTTCCTCAGCACCCGCAGCAAAGTAAGCTCCGATAGAGCTGTCAAACCAGGACCAGTTTCGTATCTTCCCAGGTCAGGATTAATACATGTTGGCAAAGAAGTTAAAAAACGATGTGTCTGGTATATTCAAGAGCAGGGTTTCACCTTTAAGGCAGTGGTTAATGTGAATACACATTTTATTAAAACCATTCAGCTCTTACACTTTTGATTTAATATTCTCCTCTTATTCCCCAATGATGCTTTCATTGGCTGACTTTAGAAAGTGAAAACACTGCAACACAGCACTGCATGATGCTGTCCCAGCTATCACAGCACTTACTCAAACCATGTTTTACATGCATTTTTATTTAATTTCTGTTGCCTGGTTCAGTGCCAGCTCTCTCACAGAACAGGGCATGATGAATTAGTTTCATTACCTATGCAGTATTTTTCTTTCTTTTCTTTGGTCTTTTGGGTTAGGGGAGAGGTGTGGATAAACACTCCAGCTAATGATGACAAGACCTCCTGCACGCTGAACAGGAGAGTCAAGACTTGGGGAAGCAACCTGAAACACATTCAAAGGCTGAAAATGGCTCTCCTGGACATGGTGAGCTGAATCAAAAAGAGAATCTATTCAGCAACTTCAGCACACTTCCATTTCTCACTTTTACTCCCAGGTTTGGAAACATGCTTTTCACAGGTTCCCTTTCTAGGCAAAACCCAATCTGGATGTTTTCCTAATAGCTCCTTGAAGAAAGATTTCCAAGATTTTCCACTGTGTCTGTGTGTGCAGCAGTGCTAGTTAGGAGGACAAAAGCCTGATTTCTGCCAATCTTTCATCGGCAAATGGCAATGTACCTCTTGCTTACACCACAAAGTCACAACGATGGTTAAAAGAGAAGGTGAACGGAGCATTTTTCACCATGGGTTGTGCAAGTGTTTGTTCATGCATCTAAACCCATCCTCTTCAGAAAGCAGCTTATGTTGATGTTACTGATTTCCATGTGTTTTTGTGTGCATGAAGTGGTTTAAAAGCAACTTCCTCTTTCAACCGGTTCAACTCTTCCCCTTGATTTTCTTTTTTTCTTTAAATTTTTAGATGTTGACCTACAAGTATGATACCATGAGGAAAAAAACCACTAATGGAGGGAGCCGACTTCTGCTTTTCCACTGTTCATTTCCATGCCAAAATAGTTTATCTCCTATTTACATCCTCTGTTCTTCATCTCCTTTCTATTTCAGTAGCTGGTCTGGTGCCCGTTTCTAAAGATTGATGCATCTGCATCACTCAGGCATTTGCTGCAGGAGCATTTCCAGTGCTTCAGAAATGTCTCAGCATCTGATGAGTCAGCTCTCCTGCATGGGGGAGCCAGTGTTCTCTCTTGCACTTGATAGCTCAGCAAAGGGTGGAGTGGGGATCACAGAGAGAATAAATGCCTCGGGGGTGATGGTTTGGACCTGGAAGTGAACAAGACAAGTGCCTAAAACGGGCATCTCCAGCTGTGGCTTGTGAATCACACCTGTACTGGCCTGAGCTGTCTGCCAGTGCCTGGAAAACCCACCGTCTCTTTTGGGTGTGATTTAAGATATCATCAGGCTGATCTTGAAAAGTTTCTATGCTACAGTACCATGGAGGGACAGATATCACCTTGCAGGATTTCAAATGGTGCTGTGTCGGGGCAGGGGTCTAAAGTTTGGTTTCCACTGTCCCTTTATGTGGCATTTATGGGCTCGTGACTGGGCTGAGTTCAGCTCTGGGGCTGCGGAACACCAAAGAACTACTGACAGGTGGAGGGAAATGTAGATGAGGAGCAGGCTGGGCAGAGGGGGATGTGTGTCCTGTGACTACGTGTGAAAAATAAGAAAGCAATCGCTGTGAGCAGCGTGAGGGGTTACTCATAGGTGTAATGGGTCAGGGATTTAAAAAAAACCAAACAACAAAACAGAGAGGAAGGGAGAGTTTCAGTACCGGAGGAAAAATCCTCCCTGGGAGAATTCCCAGGCTGAGCAAATAGTCCTTCTGGGAAAGGAGCACAACTGTTTTTTTCCATGAGAAATTCAAAATGTTGGACTTGAGGAGGGAGGTATCTTGCAGAAGAGATCCAGCCTCTGTCCCTTGAGAAGGGCTAGGAGAAACGACTGGTTTTTGTCTTTAGCAGATGATGATTAGATTTTTTAGGTTATTTCCTCCCCCTGCAGAATGAAACCGCCTGTGTTTGAACAACCCACAGACACTGTGAGAAACACACTGGTAACCCTGACTTCCAGGCAAGGAAAAAACCTAAGGTTGTGAAAATGAGAAGGTGGTAAGAACAGAATCTGTAAGAGCATGTCAGCAACAGCATTATCAGCACAAATTTAGCCTGTGCTGATCAGCATTCAGAATTTTCTGAGTACAGTTGATACAAATTGAAACTTTTTCTTCCAAAACAACTACTGCAACTGTGCTTCTACTTGATGGCTCTAAAAAACCAAGAATAGTATTGGTTTAACATCCTTTTTCTTTTAGTGATCAAACCTGTTTGACTTCTCGCTCTGAGGAACGTTTTTTCTAACCTGTGTAAATTGTTTCTCATGTTCATTGACCTGGAAAATAATAAAAAAAAAAAAAAAAACGCCCAGCAGACCTGTGTCTGTGCCACTAAGTAAAACCAGGCCAGAAGGCAACGTGTGCTTAACTGTTGGCAGGTTTCTCGGTCTGATTTTATCCTGTGCAGTCACCCAGACAGATAAGGCAGGTGGAGAGATGGAGAGGGGGGTGTCTTCCTTCTTGGTTTAGGTAATGATTGTTTCATGTCCTTGCACATGCAAATGCCTCTGTGAGATGAGGGAGTCCTCTCTCGCACCGCTGTCTAGTAAACAGCTCTTCCTTCCATCAGGGTTAAACTGTTCCTTTCCCTTTGGTATTTCATCAGACACTGTGTTCTGTGTCTCTGTGTGCCTCCCTCAGCACTCCCTGGGCATTGTACTGGAGCGTGATGGTGATTGGTCTCTTAACCACAGGCACAATTTCTTCTTTAGTTTCTTAAGTTGCTTTGGTTTTTTGGGTGGGATGATGTAGTAACCGGAGAGGTGTTTTGGATGTCTAGTGATGACCTGAGTTCTCATTGCTCATGCAGATGTGTAAGAAATAAAAAATTTAACCAGGTGCTTTGTCATCATGTCAAGGCTGAAGAGAAGCATCAACATTTAGCAGTGAGAGGTACACCTCTGTCACCTTGGATGCTGTAACGTGGCTTCACACTGCAACATAGAATCACAGAATGGTTAGAGTTGGAAGGGACCTTAAAGATCAACCAGTTCCAGCCCCCCTGCCCTGGGCAGGGACACCTCCCACCACACCAGGTTGCTCCAAGCCCCATCCAGCCTGGCCTTGAACCCCTCCAGGGATGGGGCAGCCACAGCTTCTCTGGGCAACCTGTTCCAGTGCCTCACCACCCTTGCAGCAAAGAATTTTTTCCTAATATTTAATCTAAATCCCCCCTTTTCCAATTTAAAACCATTCCCCCTTGTCCTGTCACTCCACTCCCTGACACAGAGTCCCTCTCCAGCTCTCCTGGAGCTCCCTTCAGATGTTTCCCTATAAACATTTTGTGACTGTACGGCAGAGAATGAAACTTGGGAGCAAAGCGGTGGCGGGAGCTTCCCCAGAGGATGAGCTGTGTGTGAAGCAGCGACGGAAGGATCTGGTGTTAGTGCAGCTGCCGGTTTCTGTCCTGAGAGCTGCTGGCGGGAGGAGGAGATGGGGCTGTGGCTGCGAAGGGGTTGGTGTGTCAGGTTTCCATGCGGGGCACGTGTGGATAATGCGAGCTGCGAGCGCCGCTGCCTCCTCCAGCCACCGGCACCGAGCGAGCCGGGAGCATGGGGCAGGTGGCTTGGAAGGGTTTATTTCTCTCGCTTTTCGATTATAAGACAGAGAAATACGTCATTGCGAAGAACAAGAAGGTGGGGATTCTCTACCGAGTGGTGCAGCTCTCCATTCTGGCTTACCTGGTGGGGTAAGAATCGCCCTGCGTTTCATGTTCTGCTGTGGCTGTGTTTGCTTGCTGTGTTGTGCTGAAGATTTAATGTAGGATACTCTGCACTGAGCGGCAGCTCGCAGTGCCTGAGGATTTGATGCTAGATAATTCTGTTTGTTGATACAGCTGGGTTTTGTAATATCTAACCGACTTATATCTGATTTTTTCACCTGCTAGGGGTTGCTAGATTCAGCTCTACCTCCTTTAACGTGGGGTTAAAAATAGACCAAGCAGCACTATGGCTTTGTACTGCATTATTTACACCTTTATGTCTGTATTTGGTGGGAAGAGTGCCAGTCCTTAACACCTTAGGGTTATACACGAGAAACAATAGCATTTATGGCCAGGGTTGCTGAGCTCTGGGACAAACCTGCCTTGTCTGCACGTCTGCATGACATGCTTGAGTCTAAACAGGAGGGCACCGAGCACACAGCAGCAGATTTCTTTGCTGGAGTGGGCTGCAGCAGCCAGGGCTGTGGAGGCTGAGGCAGCCTGAAAGTCTTGCATTGATTTCAGAGCAGGGGGAGTTGGCATGGAGATAGCTGGAGCACTTCTCAGAGAAGGCCCGGTTCTATAAGAAGCTGGGTCCCACTGACGTGTAATAAACACGGGAGTGCTCCTTGCAGGCTCAGACCTGGAATTATTCAGCCTATGAGATGCCTGTGCCGTTGCTTCCTGAGTTTCTGAGGCTTTGCAGAATGTGATTTGTAAATCTTCACCCTCGCTGCCTGTGCTTCTGAGTTCTTTCACCTCTCTCACACCTCGTGTTTTCACTGATTAAATATAGCAGAGTCATTTTTATGTGCTGGGTTTATTTATAGAGAGGTGTGCAGATCCGGAGCCTGCTGTAGTTAGCAGGGCAGGGCTGAAGTCTCAGCAGTCTGGCATGTATTAGCTGCTAAAGGAGGAATCCTGTCGATAACATTGCTGAGGACACATCCTCTGTCCAAGAGGGATCCAGCACGACCAGTGCCTGTGGGTGTTCAGAGACTGGCGGGGCCATACAGGCTATTTTCCTCCCCAGGCTTCTGTTACCTTCTGCAGCCCTTTGTCACTGTCACCGTCACCAATGGTCCTACAGTGACTTCTGTGTGGCTGGGAGCTTAGAGTGTATCACAGAGGTTGTTAGTGTCAGTCTGGTGTCTTGATTACGTGTCTGTTGCTGTTCAGAGGCTGACTTGGGGGTTCTGAGCATCAAACCCCTCCAGACTTCTTGCACATAGCTACTGTTTCCTCCCCACTTTGCTGCAGAAAAGATAAGGGTCTGCTTTTGAGCCCTCCTGGGAGAGAAAAACGGTGCTGTTGGGAAAACAGGAAAGTAGGAAACTTCACAGGGGTGGGGAAATATTATAAATCAGGTGTGTCCCGAGCAGCAGGTGAAGGGCAGTGTCCATCAGTGCTGCTCAGCCCGAGGTGGCTGCTCTGCCCGCTGCAGGTCAGCGTGCTGCAAAGGACAGCTGTGCCAGCAAATAAGCCTGCAATCCTCCCCCAAAACCTGCCCAGCCGCCCTCACCATCTTCAAGGGTCTGGGTGATTTGGCACCTGAATATAGCAGGATTGTGGAAAAGCTGGAAGTGTTTTGTTTATCCCAGAGAGGTTTTTACCCAGTGATGTGGAGCTCTTGCTGGTCCCAGTGGGGAAAAGTCAGCAAAGCTTTTCCCTGGGCTGCTCAGCAAGGAAGCAGCTCTCCCAGGGGTGCTGGTGAGAAGCCTGAAGCCCAGCACAGAGGTCGGGGTGGCGTCAAGTTGTTACCATCACACTGGTTCACAACAGGTCCTGCACCCAGCTGAGAACATTCCCTATGGATTTCTGTTAGTGATATTCAGTTCACCTGCATCTCCCCAGCCTGTGGCTGGACTGGGAGCCTAATGGAGAGCTGCTAAAATGAGAGAAAGTCCTGATTTTGTGAAACAGACTACACTCTGCACTGCAACTTGAGAAAGCTTATATTATTTTTCATTCTGAGGAACACAGAGCCCTGCCCTCCCTGCTTTCCATCAAGGTTGCTGAACATAGCACCAGACAGGGAAGCAGAAGGTTTGGGTTTTTACCTCGTGACCAGTTATGATGCTTTTCTCTCCACACAGAGTCCTGGTCCTGACTCTTTCTCCAATCCTGTGGATACCTGCAGCCTGTATCAAGGAGTTTATTAGAAATTTGTAGTAGTAGTTGCAGAGGGTTTGGTGTTGTTGGCATGTTTTGATTCATCCTTGAACATTAAATCTTCTCTGGCTACCTTGTTCCCTGACCCCACTTGCTAACCCTGCTGCCTCCTGTGTCTTTGCAGGTGGGTGTTTGTTGTCAAGAAGGGCTACCAGGACGTAGACACGTCCCTGCAGAGCTCTGTCATCACCAAGCTGAAAGGGGTGGCCTTCACCAACACCTCGGAGCTGGGGGAAAGGCTGTGGGATGTTGCAGACTACGTCATCCCTCCACAGGTTGGCATCATCCCACTGCTATTGTCTCTTCCCTTCAGCTGGAAAGGCCATCTTCCAGCGTGGCTGGTGGTGGAAAGGTTGAAATGATGTATCCAGATCTTTTCTATGAATAAGCAGGAGGGTGGGCTACAAGAAAGCAATGCTGGGCCTTCTCTTAGGTCTTTCCAGCAAATACCAAAGCAGGTTTGTCTCTCTCGCAAAGGCCCGTGCCACTTGGCAGGCAGAGCCTTGCAGGAGAAGTCCTGTGGATTTCAGCAGGACTTTTCAAAGCATCTGCTGGACTCCATCACTGGGCTAGAGCAGAGCATGCACGGGGCAGCCTGGATGGGGTGGGAGATGGGAGGAAAATGTGCTGCAATTTGAGTGATGAGGGCTGCATGAAATGTGTCTGGCTGAACCTGCCTTGCTGCTTCCTTGACTCGGACACAGCGCAGTGTGTAGCTGATGCTGAAGGGGAAAAGGCAGGAGCAGATGTGGCCTGGCACCGGGCTGGAATTGCCCAGCTGTGCTTGCCTGGGGATGTTTGTGCTTGCCCTGCTGGTATCTACCAACATGTGCATGGAAAGACATGAGGCGAAAACCAGGGTCTTGTGCTGCCAGCGGGCAGAAAGCAGTAAATTGAATAATTTGCTTGTCTGTACCTAAGAATAAGGGTTCACTTTCCTCCTGCTGCAGCCTGTGTTTACTCAGACCTGTGGACCTGTGCTCTGCCTCTCCACCAACGTAGTGCAAAGCCTCAGTGGGAGCCACGGGTCTCTCACCGCCGTGCATCGTGCAGCAGGAAGGTTGGGCAGCGTGTTCTCAACACCTCTTGTTCAAGCTGGGTGAACGTCTGGGGACGTTTAGCAGGTGGCTGGTGCCCACACCCAGCAGTGAAATGGTGATGCTGACCAGTATTTTAACTTGCCAGACTGGGACTGAGTGGTCTTGTTACTGCCTGGTGGCTTGTTGAGAGACCTGAGTAAAGACACAGGCTCTGCTTCTGGGCTGGTGCATATGTTTGGGCTCTGGCATCACAGAGTCAAAAGTGGCCTCTCAACCCAGTACACACGCTTACAGCTTCTGTTTTGTCCCAGGACTAACTTTTCTTCTGATGCTGGGAAAATTGCACTTTTAGAAGACTCTAGTGTCTGAATTAATGAAAATATGTATTCTATGGCCAGCCAGACTATGTGAGATTCAAGGTCTTGGTGTTTTCGAGCCTTTGCCAGGTGCAGGGATGAGGAGGAGCAAGGCCTGGGCATTTGACCCAAGCTGGCCAACAGGATTATTTCATACCACGAATGTCACATTCAATATAAATTAGAAAAGTTTGCTGTGTAGGGATCTCTCCCTTGATGGCGACGATCCAGACAACTCCTTGCCCCGGTGCCGGATCCCCAAGGCCCTCATTTCCTCTTGAAGCCATTGCACTCGCAGAGTCCGGCATTTACTGTCCTCTGCTGAGAGAACTGGCTGAGTATAATTCTTGTAAATCTTATATCAGTGTTGAGATTAATACTGGTTCTTTAGTATTATTGTTAGTTATTTAGTCTTATTCTGTTAAATCTATTTACATTTCAACCCTTGTGTTTCTTTGCGTTCCCCGATTCCCCTTTCCTGGGTGGAGAGGGGTCATCGGGTGATAGAATAATTGTCTGCACCACAATAAATTGTTATGGGTTTTCTCAAACCATAACAGTATGTGAAGGAGGGAAGGCTCCAGAGGAGTCAGCCGTCAGCCACGTGTATCGGGGCTTTGCCTAACACAGAGGAAACACTACACTGCCAGAAATAAGGATTTTAGGGAAGAAGGCGCAGGCAAATCTCTCCTTGCATGTCTCGGACAATCATCCCAATGGCTTAACAAAGGGATCTGTGTTCTCTCTCTTACAGCCACGCTAGAAGTAGAGGTGCTCTGTGTTGTTTTATCTCACATCCGTGGTGTTGCACTAAACCTGCTCCTGCGCTGTGCCCTGCTGCCTGGCTCCATGAGCTCGGGCTCATAACAGCCTGACCCCAGCTGAGAACACACGCTCGCGGCTCAGGATGGGGCCTTTGATCCCTGAGGAGGCACCGTGTCCTTATGGAAAAGGAGGACAAGTGCTTGCCAAGCAGCCAGCGAGGATGGGCTCAGTGGTCCTGCTCACCAAATAAATGCAGTCTCTGAAGGAGAAGCTCTAAAGCCACTGAGACCCACCAGCCTCATCCAAACAAACAGCGAGTCAAAGGGTGCTGTGGTGGTATCTCAGCCTGGAAAGCATCAGGAGAGAGGGAGGTGTCACTGCCCTGCAGAGAACCGCATCTTCCTCGCGACAGGTACTTTAAGAGTAAAACATGTTTTCTAACTCTTCCTGCCTTCCTTTGTTTATTCTAGGGTGAAAATGTCTTCTTTGTCATGACGAATCTGATTGTGACCCCAAACCAGAGGCAAGCCACGTGTCCTGAGGTAGGAAGAACTGAGCCCCTTGGCCCCCCGACCCCTACAAAACCAGGGGTAAGAACTGACAGAGGACACCTGGGGAGCAACGAACGCAGGAAGGATTTGAAGGCGAATGGTTTTTCTCTGTAGTGTGATATCTCTGTTGGGAAAATAGCACTGGTTGCTGCAGACCTGGGAGGTTCAGCTGTCTTAATTCCCAGAGGCTCTAATCATGTAGAGTCTCGCTGACTTTAGTTGAAGGTGTTGGACGTCTGCCCGGCTGGAGATGAGACCAGAACAGTGATCGCTCATGGTCAGAAAAGGCCATGGGAAACAACTTTGGGGTGACTCAGTCTAGTTACGGGTAGAGAAGACTTTTTAAGAGCCCCATCCTGGGAAGGGCTGAACGTTCAGGCTTTTGTTACCTTCAGGACATGGGAGGGTGCTCACTGCCTCCCAAAATGTGCCTTATGGGCTGAAGGCAGGAGATCTTTCCATGTTGTATTGAAATATCCTCTGTGGAGATGTGGTTCAGAATGGGATGGAGCCTGGGGGAGGAGGACACTGGCCATCAAGGGAGTGTTGTCTCCATGGAGCAGTGATTAATTTTCCATACCTTAAGCAGAGGGGTAGCCTGGGCTGAGACCTTGGCTTGCTTGCTCAGGACATGGCTGTCCTCTAGTGGCTGCATGAACCCAGCGTGCAGCCAAGGGAAGGGTAATTTTGAGCTCCAAGAGCTTGTAGTTGAAATCAAAGGTAGGGTTATTGCTTGCAGTGATGTACTGTGGCCTCCTGCTTGGCTTTGGTGGGTGGTAGGTGCTGTCTGGGTTTTTCCAGCCTGTCCCTCTCCAGACTGAGCAGAGCCCAAAAGCAGGGCGTTGTAGCTGAACCGTGGGGTTGCTGGTGGTGTGATATTGTTGACCTGTTTGCATGTGGTCATCGCTTCAGCTGCGCCTTTTTGATGTTCATCCTATAGAGGACTTGCCAACATCATCAATGCTTTCTTATTCAGCTGAGTCTCTCGTCCTGTCACAGGTCTCACCTCTGTCCTCTTCCACTTTGCAGAGTACCAGCATTCCCGATGCCCTGTGTGACAAGGACGAGGACTGCCCGGCAGGAAAACCAGTGGTGGCTGGCAATGGTAAGGGAAGGGTCCCTCCAGCTCTGCGTGTGGTAGAGGCAGGTTCCTTCAAGGCATTGGCCTGGCTACAACCTCAGAGATCTCTGATTACAGAGGGTAGCAAGGACTTTGGGTTTTTTATCATCTTTTATTAAGATTGTCACGGCTCCGTGGTGGCTGGGCCAGAGCACCCTGGGCTGCTCAGAGAAGGAACAAGGGAGAGGTTGTTCCAGATGGGAGACTCTTTCACAGCAGGGAGGGGGCTTAGGGTGGCATGAAAAGCATTTGAATTCCATGTGCCCTGTGGGCGAGGAGAGGAGGTGGCTGCTCTGTGTGACCTTTTCTGTGATGTCTGTGCCACAGGGGTTAAGACTGGCCGTTGTTTGAAAGACAGGGACAGCGTCAGAGGGACTTGTGAGATACTGGCCTGGTGCCCAGTGGAGAAAAGATCCAAGCCCAAGTACGTGGTCATCCTGTGCTGTTTCCAAGCTTGAGTTGCTTGGCTTGTGTGTCACTTGGGGCGCTTTCTGGGTTCCCTCTGCTTGCACCCTCACTTGAATGTTGGCTGTGCCAGTGCAGGAGGGAGCTCCATGTGGCGCCCAGGCAGGACTGACCCTCTGCTCCCCCCTGCTTGGCTCACTGGCTGTTCCAGGGCTGCTTCCAGCTGCCAGGGCTTCCCCTCAGCCTGCACACTCCTCACCAGCTCCTTGCTGGCAGTGTGGCAAGGTGGCATGGCTGGCCTAGTGCCATGGGCTGAAACCTGGCTATTTCTAAAATGGCAATTCCAGTTTAAACCTGTGGGTAAGATGTGAATATAAAGCAGGTAACAAACCCTTCTCTTCCAGGAAACCACTTCTCGCCAGTGCAGAAAACTTCACTGTTTACATCAAGAACTCAATCCGCTTCCCCAAGTTTAAGTTCTCCAAGTAAGTGCAGGTGCTCGGGGATGCCCCTGTCCTCTCCATCACAGAGCCAATAACCTCAGTTTGCTCCACTGTCCTTCTCCTGCCCAGGGGCTGGGGTGGGCAGGTGGATATTCCCTCTTCTACAGTGTGTGGAGAGGCCTTTGGCTTCAGAGTATGTGGAATAAACGAGATAATGAGGACTTGGAGCTTCTCAGAGAGTGACTGGGGTGAAACTATTTGTTTGTGTTTGGTGCTACAATATGAACAAAATGAAGTGTAGAAAAGAGAGTGCTTCTGCTATTCTCCAAGCTCAGCTAGATATTTCTGGCATCTTTACTGGTTTTCTTTGAGAAAACCCTGGGGCACTGTGGCAACCTGCTCCATGCGAGTCCTTTCTTGAGCCCAGACTCAGCTGGCCTAGTCGTGGCCTGGCCTGGAGGTCATTTTTGTGTGGGCAGATTGTTTTCCCTGGGCCAGCAGCAGAGAGGCTCGCAGGGTGACAAGGCTGGTGGCAAGGTGCCATTTTGTTGTGTAGGGGATGTTGGAGAAGGCTCCTGTGTCTGCAGTCTTGGTGGCATAGTCTGGGCATCAAGCAGAGAGGGAAACAAGGTGGATTTCCCTCTTCCCTTCGTGCAGGATGAATGTGCTGATAACCAACAATGAGTCCTACCTGAAGAGCTGCCACTACAGCGCAGAGCATCCCTACTGCCCCATCTTCCTCCTGGGGAACATTGTCCGGTGGGCTGGGAGCGACTTCCAGGAAATGGCCACGGAGGTAGGAGACACTCGGGCTCATGTTGCATGAACTCAGCCCACCCAGAATGCGTGTGCTCATGTCTGTGACCAGAAACGCAGCTGGTCTTGTCCCTTGCCCAAGGATCTGACAGATTTGAAGACACATTAATTGAACTAAGCTTAAAAGAAAACCTCACGCTGTCTCTCTCTTTCATTAAGGGTGGTGTGATAGGAATTCAGATTGAATGGAACTGTGATCTTGATAAAGCCCCTTCTGAATGTAATCCTCACTATTCTTTTAGCCGGCTGGATAACAAGTATGCAGAAAAGTCCATTTCTTCTGGGTACAACTTCAGGTGAGTGAAGACAAGAATATGATGTGTACTGGAGTCGGGCTGAGCTGGTTTGACTCACAGGTGCTGGAGGTTGGGGGTGAAGTGGCACCAGACCGTGCCTGGCACTGCCCCAGCCAAGCACAGAGCTTTGGTGAAAGGAGGGAGGGAGCCACACTCGTGGCAAACTAAAGAGATTTATGGTAGGGAAATGGGTCTGTCTGAAGAGAGAGGTGAATTCAGATGGTTCCTGTGTGTGTGGCAGATGATGGAGTTAAAATCAACATTGTTGTATTCCAGGTTTGCCAAATATTACCGGGATGCTGAGGGGGTCGACTACCGGACGCTCTTTAAAGCTTATGGGATCCGCTTTGATGTGATGGTGAATGGCAAGGTGAGGTCCCAGGCCAGAGTATTTCAGAGCCTGGAGAGAAAAGGAGGGGGGACATGGACATTTCTCAGTGGGACAGCAGCTCTGGGATGAGAACAGCCTCTCTGGCTTGTCACAGGAAAGAGCTCCTGCTATTCATCCAGGTGGAGCTAACCCTACGTAAGAAAAGGGATGACCTGGAGTGCAGAGAACCCCATAGCTTTTCTACCTAAAACCAGGCTCACGTAGAGTCCAGCAGAAGTCACTGTGTGCCAGAACCTTGTTTTTCCATGTGTATGCACTGCAGAAAAAAGAAACCTAACTCAGGGATGACGCAAGCTCAGAAACGCAGCCATGGACAGTTGGATCTGAGACACAGACCTTTAGTCTCCAAGATCTTTCACTGCAGTTCTGTGGCTGTGCCTGCTCTTTGCCAGCACAACACACCCATGGGCACCAGCAGCTTCCCCCATATAAAACCAACACCCTTCACTCTGCTTCCCGGGTGGATCTTTCACCGAGTTCTTCATGGCCTTTTCTCTTTTAGGCAGGGAAATTTAACATCGTCCCCACCATCATCAATATCGGTTCGGGGCTCGCTCTCATGGGAGCGGTAAGTGAATGTATTTTCTTAGAGGGACATATCTGGGGCCCAGATCCCTGGTTTGGCTGTTTCGAGGATAAAATGGAACAGTTGGTTTAACTCAGAGTTTTTGCAGCTCTGACTGTTCCTCGGGGGTACACCTGTTTCCTGTCTTAAAGGCATTAGCTGATGTACTTCGTAGTCTAAATACCCCTAAGACGACATGGACTGTAAAGCAAAACACAGCTTCTACAAAGTTATTCTTCTTTAATTAATGCTTACTGCTAATTGGTGCAGAAAACTTCCTCTTCTCCTCTAAAGATTGACCACAAATTCTTTCTGTTCGCAGGGAGCTTTCTTTTGTGACCTGGTGCTGCTGTATCTGATTAAAAAGAGTAACTTCTATCGAGGCAAAAAGTACGAGGAAGTGAAGTAAGTGGGTTTGGCTCTTGTTTAAACGTCATGGCTTTAGTGTTATGACTGACAGAAACAGAGGGAGATGTGGGAACGCAGCAAACATCAGTGGCAAACAAAGGCCAACTCCAGGAAATTATATTTCTCAAAATGAGTTTAACAAAGTTCTTCCCTCCCTCCCTCCACAATTCATTGCTGCAGAGCTGGGGAGCACAGGGACTGCCCTGCCATGGTGGGGCTCTAAATCGCTTCACATTGTTGGTCCATAATGATCACAGATGGAATTGGGGCAGCTCCAGAGCCTCCTGAAACTGGGAACTGGGACTTTAGCTGCACAGAGGGTGATGGCTTGTGTGACAGGCCTGCTGGGGGACCTCTTGCCCACATCACTCCTGCAAGAGAAATAGCCTCAACTGTCACCTTTGCTCGTTTCCTCAGGTCCAGTTCCAGGAAAACGTTATCCAGCCCCACGCTGAATGGGAATCAGAGCCCCGACCAGCTCGATGGGCTTTAGATGCAGCGACGGGTCTCCAGCTGGACTCATGGGCCAGGAGAACCACACAGGTGTGGAGTCACACCAGGACTGGGAGGTGGAGATACCCCAGAGCAGATCCACTGGCCATTATCTGGATTCCCAGAGGAAAAAACCGTCCTTTACAGACCGCCCTTCTTTCCCTGAGATGTTCTCTGGCATCCTGAGCTTGCAAGTGTGTCAGCGCTATGGATTTATAAAAGGATTATATAAAAGGAAAAAGAAGGCACCAAATGAATGTTTTTATATCTATCAATAGATATATCCACACCTACGTCAGTAGCCAGCATTATCCCGTGGCTGTGCTTCGCTTCCACGTGTGGAAGAGCCGCGCTGGCTCCGGCCCCTTGAGGAGGGCTGAGGCTCCACTCTCCTGCTCTGCTGGCTTGTGGCCACTGCTTCCAGCTCCTGCCAACCTGCAAGATCAGCTGTAAAGCAGCAGGAACTGCTCTTCCCGGGAAGTGCAATGAAATGCAGCATCTCAGGAGCTCTGAGCTTGGGGGAAGGGGGTTGTCATCCTACCAGGCCCATCACGGTGCGGGCAGTGACTCGTGGTTGTGGGGTGGGTGTGTGTGTGTAACCCTTAGGGCTAGAACTGCGGCTCCTCCAGGAAAATCCTTCACAGCAGCTGCAATGAGGTGTTCTGCTCATCTCAGGAGCAGTGGGAGAAGGTCCTGCTGCAGCTCGGAACAGAGAATCAGTTCAGCCATAGCTGGGTCCCCAGCACCTCACCCGCTGCCCCCAGTCTCCGTGTGTAGGTGGATGGAGAACCAGCGCTGCAGGTCACAGCAGGACAGGGTGGGTGATGTCTCTTGAAGGATGGTGGGGAGAGGTGTATTTGTGGGTGGGTCTGGAAAGAAAGGTGACACTGGGAGGAGCTGCACAGGGATGGTCTTGGTTCTCCCCCTTGTTCAGCACCTGATTCCATTTGCCTGGGATTGTCCTCTGTGTCACTCACCAATTCTTGTGGGGGTTGGATCTGGATGGGGGCTTAATGGGGACGGAGACTGAGACTTAACCCCTCTGCTGTTTTGTTGTAGTACCCTGAGAGAGACTGAAAAGGGAGCTCGAGCAAGTAATTTTTGCCAGGCTTTTGACCACCAGAGCTTAATTCTATTTGGGTAACTTCTAGCTGGTGAAACATGTGGTGAACCCCACAGGTGACACCAGGCGAAGGCACAACTCAAGGAGACCCAGCAGCTCATTCTAACAGGTAAAGCTGCCTGTGCCCTACTGAAACCAGTGTTTCCACTTGACAGAACATCCTCCTGTGAGATGACCAAAGTGATTTCCCAAATTTAAGTCTTCAGGGGCTTCAGGCCCCCAAAATCCCTAGGATATTTCCCTTCTTTATACCCTCTATTTAACACAATTCCCACAACCGTGCTGTTAATAAGACATAATCAGGTTCCTTCTCAGGAGCTTGTTTCTTTGAGTTCGATTATTTTTTTCCTCCTATTTAATGTACAGCAATAAAATCTGTCACTTTAGGGCAATGCTCTCTGAACCTTCTTCTTAAAGTGTGTTCCTCAGGTTGCACACACTGCTTTCTCTTTGCCTTATGTACTTATGCTAAACAATTCAATTAAGTGTTTAAAAAGTATCTGAAGAGCATGGATAAAACATACCTGTCAGTGGGAAACGGGGGCCAGTGGGAATTCAAACCTTGATCGTCTTTTTCCCCCAAAAGGAAACATCACTGAGACAAGGTTTGTAGTATCAAATCTACCTTTTGTACAACACTGCATTTCACCAGTTGATTTTTCCCATAAAATACTTTTAAATACAGAATGTGACATTGCAAAATCTTCCTGTAACAGAAAAACAGAGTCTCTGGCAGCGTTCTGGTGAAACAATGACTAATTCAAAGAAACAGAATTAACCAGATGGAGCAGTGTGTGCTTGTAGGAGAAAAATACGTGACAAAACCCCATCGTTGTGCAAGAGTTCAGTTACTACATTCAAATGGAAGTCCCCAAATGCTACATTGGCACGAGCAGGTTTATAGCACAGATGTTGCCTGGATGGTGGGTGATCATTTGCCTTTGTGTTCCTGCCAAGGACACACTGAACCCCAGCAAGGCACTGCTCAATTACAGCAAACGCTAACGAGGGTACAGGTGTGTTCAGCACAGCCTGAGCTGCAGGTAGCACGATGCTGTACTCGGTTGTCTGTGTTTCACTGGACTCAACAGCACTAAAAAGGAGCAAAGTGTGTCACGTGTGAAAGCATTATATTAATTATTTATTATTTTGTGTATGCCAGTGAAGAATACGTGACAATGCCATTTATTGAGAGCGTGTACATAGAGCAATCATGGAAGTAATGTTTGTACTAGCAACTCAATTACATTTCTGTACCAAACCTTTACAAACACTTAATTACATGCTACCGTGCAGCATATTCTTGTGTCAGTGGATTATTTTTTTTAAGTGGTGCTTTTACCAGTATTTGTGCATAGGGACAGGCAGCAAATCGAGAAGGGACTGTAACTGGTGTGTCTTATCCAAAGCAAAGAATACAAGAGACTTCATTAACCAAACCCCACGGCTGTGCTTGCAATTAGGAGCTGAGGTTATTCCTTAACCACCAAATATTCATGGGAGGCATCCAAGTGGTGTTTCACATTCAGTTTAATTTGAACAGTACTATGGATTCATTTGTACGTGGACATAATTTACTGACAGTATTAACAACACAAGCGATGAACAACGGTTTAAAAGGTAAGCCGGCCTAGTTGTGTAGATGACTTTTGGCAACAGTCCTCCCGCTTCATTAAAAACCAACTGCAGCTACTGCGGCTCCTAGATGGTTTAGTAGACGTGAACCATCCCGTAGAGGAAAGTCCAGAACAGGACGTATGTGAAGAGCCCTCCTATCAGCCCCCCTGTGAAAAGCGGCCTCCGGGATTTAAAGTACTTATTCCATCGCCGTCCGGCTTTTAACACCAAGAGCACGGAGAGGAGGACGGAAGCCAGGAAGTAGAAGATGAAGCCGTGCAGGCCGGTCAGGCCCAGGATCCCCGCCGTAGCGCCCGACAGGGCCGACACCGAGGTCCGGCAATAGTCCAGGATGGCGGCGTTCCCCCGTACCGCCGCCTCGCTGATGAACTGCGGCCCTTCCCGCTTGGCCACCACGGCGGCCATGGCTCCCAGCCGGGCTCGGGGACCTCCTCTCTCCCAACGAGACTGGGGTAAAGGAGACACAGGCTGTGGGGCCCGGCGAGGCCTCCCTCCAGGCCCAGGCGGCGCCTCCGGCGGTGGGCCAGGCCCGTCGCGCCGACCCGCCGAACCCGCTCCACTCCGGAGCGGCCGCTACTCCCAGNGGCCACCCTCAGATTCGCCATTCCGGAGCGCGGCGGGAGCTCAGCGGCGGCGGCGCGGAGCCCCCCTCCCGGCCCCACGGGGCCCTCCCGCCTTCTCCCAGCCCTTACCTCTCATCCACGGCGGCACGCTGTTCCGCGGCACCTCCGCCCGCGCCCGACCGTCACGCCTCGCACCCTGCCAAGGGACACCACACCCCGCCCGTCACCGCACAGCCGCTCACCGGCACCGCGGCCTCCGCGCCGCCACAGCGNTGTCAAGCCCCCGTAGGGGGCTCGGCCTGCGCCGGTCTAAGGGAGCGGGTGGTATAAACGCCGGCTTAATAAGGGTTTTAATTGGTTTAATTAACAGAGAGGGGCTGGTTACAGCGCTGGCTTTCAGGGCGGTTCTTGTGGTGTGTCCCTGGCCGCGACCAAAGGCACCTCTCGGCCGGTAACGGGCGGGGCTCGGGCTGACAGGGTGTTGGAGAAGAATCACAGGATGGTTTGGGGTGGAAGGAACCTCTGAAGGCCACCCAGCCCACCCCCCGGCGGGCTGCAGGGACATCTGCCCCTAGACCGGGCTGAGGAACCTTTTGAGTGGTCACTGGCTTTTTATTTTGGCTTTTATCTGAGCTCAAGACTTGCCCGAGCTGGCGTTTGTACCATATTTAGATAATTTGTAGAGCTTGTCAGATACCTGCGCTCATCAGACAGCGAGGAACCTGCCGCTGGATTACAAGAGTGCCTCGATAACTTATCTTCAAGAACCATCCTAATAATAGGCTGTTATTTGCCCTGGCGGGGCCGGGCTGGCACACAGGGCGTGTGGATGCAGGATGAATCACTGGGGGTGATGGCTCCTTATCGAGACATGACTCATATTTAAAGGGACCTGCTCTGGTTTTGATGGTTTCCTCTTGTATCTCCGGGCAGCGTTAAAGTGCCGAGTAATTAAGGATCTTGGCTGAACCTTGGACGATCTTATAGATGGTTTCCTGTCCTGTTGTCTCATGGTAGGGCTGGAAGAGGTCAGAGCCGATTGTTAACAGCACGACTGGTGTCACCAACAGCTGTGTGCTGCCACAGAGTGTAGAGCTCTACCCACAATGTGTGTGGGTATGACAGATGGCTCTTACTCTACCCAGGTGACAGCGTGGTCCAGCAGATTCACATGAGGCTTACAGCATCTCAAGAGACAATCGAACTGTGACGCACGTGAGATTTCTTCCAGTGACCCTAGTGCTCAGCTATTTTATCTTTTTATTTTTCCAGCAAAGAATTGAAATACATAAGCTTCGCCAAGGTGACAACCTGATCCTGGGATTCAGCATTGGAGGTGGCATCGATCAGGATCCTACGCAGAATCCTTTCTCCGAAGACAAGACCGACAAGGTCAGACACTCTTTGTTTTCTGTAGCAAGTCCCTGCAAAGACTGAGGGTACCCAGCTGCCTTGACAAGCTCTACTCTCATATCTGCATCCTGTCCTCTCCCAGGGCTGACCACTGGTTACTCTGTCTCCACATTATCATTTGCAGACTAAGCTTCTTCTAAGTTAGCTCTCCCCCTTTTCTGTTGTTCAACATTTCACAAGTCTGTTTTTAACTAGAGTCACACAATTGTCAGAGTTGGAAGGGACCTCTGGAGACCATCCAGTCCAACTCCCCTGCTAAAGCAGGGTTGCCCAGAGCACATCCCTCAGGACTGCACGCAGGCAGGGCTTGAGAGTCTCCAGAGAAGGGGACTCCACACCCTCCCTGGGCAGCTTCTTCCACTGCTCTGTCACCCTCAACCATGGAGAAGATTTTTCTCGTATTCAAGTGGAACTTCCTGTGTTCCAGCTTGTGCCCGTTGCTCCTCATCCTGTCACTGGGAACCACTAAAAAGAGTCTGGCTCTGTCCTCCTTCAGCCCACCCTTCGGATACATGTGGGCGTTAATAAGATCTCCCCCCAGCCTTCTCTTCTCCAGGCTGAAGAGTCCCAGCTCTCTCAGCCTTTCCTCCCTGTGGGGAGATGCTCTGACGCCTCCATCATCTTTGTTGCCCTATGCTGGACTATCTCCAGTAGTTCCCAGTCTCTCTTGAACTGGGGAGCCCAGAATCCTGTAATATACTATAAATTATTTTTGCACTGTCATGCAAATACAGTGAATACCAGACTGTTAAATACTAAATCTTTTCCCCCCAGGGTATCTATGTCACGAGGGTGACAGAAGGAGGCCCAGCAGAAGTTGCAGGACTTCAGATTGGAGATAAGATCATGCAGGTAAACACCAAGACAAGACAAGTATTATGTGCATGCTAGAGGAAAGTTTCCACTGGGGAAAATACTGTCTTCTAGGTACTTCCCAGGACAGTTTGTGGGGTTTATGAACAAAAACTAAGATGTGACATAAACATATCTACTACCTAGTTCTGATAGAACAGTTGAAGGACAGCTGTGAGTCTGTATCTGCCTCATTTTGTGGTGGTTTGGTGTTTTTTTCTCTTTCCCCCTAGGTGAATGGCTGGGATATGACAATGGTGACCCATGACCAAGCCAGGAAGAGGCTGACAAAAAGGAATGAAGAAGTGGTACGGCTGCTGGTGACCAGGCAATCTCTGCAGAAGGCTGTGCAACAGTCCATGATGTCCTAATCCATCATCAAGTTGGGGAAGGGTTTGGGGAGGGAGATACATAGACTGGTATCAAGCAAGAAAGCAAACACTAGACCTGAGCAGGTTGTCTGGAAGGATATGCATGTTCCTAACTGTGGTAAACACTTTTTTTTAAAAAAAATTTTTCTGGTATAACTGGCAGTAGTAAAACTCTCATCCTCTCAGCAGAGCACTTCTCTAAAAGTCTTCCCTGCAGGTACACGGTAAGACTTTATTGTGGTCAGGACTTTCAGGAGGACAAGACAAACCCTAGTCATTTAAGGAACCAACTGGAGATCCTTTAGCTTTGACAATTGTTTTGCAGCACAAAAGCTTTCTATTTTAAGAGGAAATGTAGTTCCTGCTACAGAAGAAACGAGGGCTTGCTGTGCTTAAGCTTTTAGAAGCGAGCTGGCCTGTCCTCCCGTGCTGTTGAAGTGCCAGAATTCAGAGTTGCTCACTGCTGTGGGGAGGAGCACTGTACTAATCCCACGCTGTGTGCTCGCTACACAGAGCTTGCTGGAGGGTTTGGGGCATTACGGTTTACTGCAAAGATTTCCTCTGCCAAGCAGCCTCTTCAGATGAGAGGCAAAACAAGAAACAATTAAGTAACACAGAAATATTAGACCAATACCTGCAAAATACACTAAAGGTTCATAGACATCACAGTTCAATTTCACTATCAGTAAAACCATGATTCTCCTTGTTCCCAAGTAATTTATAAAATCAAAGGAATCCTGATTAAATGAAAGGGATATGAAACAGGAAAGAAAACACCTTTGCTGAACCTACCAAAACAGCTGCTTGTAGCTGTAGAGTCTTCAGTTCTTCATTCCACTCTGTCAGACTTGAAATGGGAGGTGTGGGCTTTGGTCTGTCTGCTAGAAGACCTTGCTTAAATCACCAATTTATTGGATGGATGAATGAATATGCCAGTAATGTTCAAAAGTGCCTCTTGACCAAATTCAAACTTCTGCTAAGATGCTAATTTGTTTAAATCAACATGCCACAGGATTTCAGATTCTTGCTGCAACACTAAGTTAATTATCTAGCATCCTGGTGGTTTGATAACCAGTTAGCTTTATAATTATCCAAAAACTGGAGTTCCTAGTCCCCTTCAGTCGATTTATACATATCTATACTTTAAACAGTCTTCAGGTAAGCTGCTGTAAATAGAACATGAGGAGGTGGCAGACTAACTTATTCAGTACGTTTCTGCTGTGCCATGTACGTGTGTTGTGACTGATGCATCTCAGACTGTTCTGGACACACCAGCAGGTGCCTATTTACCATTTTTTTTATCTATGGAATTACTGCTTTTGACTTTTGTAACTTAAGAATTCAGTGGTAAATTTTAAGGCTTTCAAGGTGAAGTTATTTTTGTTACTATAAAGATACACTGCTATTTGTACTGCTTTTTCACTTGATTTTACACACAATAAAACAAAGTTGGATTTCCTGAGCTGTCTCTCCTTACGTTTAAGAGTGCCACGTCACCTGAGTGCCTCCAACCGACACCTCTCTTCTGGCTTGAAGTGGATTGTGGACCTCATGGACACAGGGCGGTCTGAGGTTAGTGAGGTCTGATCTGTGTGGTGGGGAAGTGCAGTGTTAGTGAGCTGTCAAACCTCACCCACTCTGGAGCAGGGGGAGAAGGGGCTCTGCTTTTCCTTAGGCTGACACCCAGTACAACAGAGTAGCTTTTGGGCATTCCAGTACAAATGCACATTTTCCTTTCTAGTTCTTTTAAAGGGTATAACACTTACCTTAAGTAACTCAAGACCCTGATCTCTACGTAGAGCATACCACAGGTAGCCCAGGAACAAACACATATGTTTAAACTGTAATCATAGGGCTGTTAACATGATCCACTTAGAAATAATCTCTTTAATCTTTACCATCCACACTCTAGTAGTATTCAAGGCATGTCAGTAGAACTGAGCAGAGTGAAGTTAGTGCACTAGAAGTATTCAGATAAATCTGAGTGCTTGTCTTTGAAAGAGCTTTCAGTGAAATAAGAATACAGTCTCTGCCTTTTTTTTTTTTAATAAAGAATTAAGGTTTCAATATTTGTGTATTTCCTACCAACCCCAGTATTCTTTTATGTACCACTACAGCTGTTAACAACCAACCTGAGTGGTGTTCTAGTCTGACCTTTCTGTGAGGAGTCAGCAGCAGCACTTAGATCCACAGTCACTCTTCAGTCATTACGTTAAGACATTAAGTGGTTGCTTAAATAGGATTTCAGATTTTTGGAAGGCAGAACTCCGCTTTTTGTGCTTCACTTCCAGGCAGAAAGACACCACTCTGGTCTTTCTCTTTCCTGTTGTTAGTGGGGGAAAAGAAGAGAGTCCACACAGTGCTTGGACAGCTCATGCTAAGCTGTCTTTGCAGCTTCAGCAGGCACGACTCTTCCATTTACAAGTGGTGGCTAGAGCGCTTGCTGTCCTTTAAGGCATTTGGTGCTCAGGATTTGGTGAGGCAGCAGTTTGTGTCCCATACCAGAGAGGATCAAAGTATAAACAGAGATCAGAATCAGTATTTCTGGTAACTGGCAGTAGGTGTCTTGAAAGCCCTCAGCCAAGACAGGAGAAGTTCAATTTAAAGTTTTTGTCTTCACAAGTGGTGTTATTCACAAGGTTCATACCCTCGTCTCCTCCTATAAAGGCAGTAGTGTTGGACCATAAAAACAATATCAAAGACGATGGAGAAGACACCCAGGCCAAACTTGGTTGGGTCTCCAAAGATTAGCTTCCACTGATCTGTCAAACACAGAATTAGAGAGTTAACTCCTCAAGTTTGGTCTTGTCTCAAGACTAAAAGGTTATGCCCTATGTGTTAGAGAAGGTCATGGTTATTACCTGGACTGCTTAGGCACATCTGAAGTCTGATGCTAGTGTACATCTTATACAAGGCTAATTAAAGGCTATTCTGAAGAAGCCACAGGAACAGTTACTTTGGATTTTTACCTTGAAGGAATATGAATATATTCTGTATTCTTAGGATAAGGAGAGTTACCCATATTATAGCAGAAATCATTCTCCTGAGATAACCTACCAGTTCACGTCTCCTTTGTAGCAGGATTTTCTCACCCTATTAAGAAAGGCCCTGCCATCTCAATTCCAGCCTTACCGTTGTTGTATGACTGCAAAAACATCTGGAGAAGGCTGAAGCTTCCACCAGTGAAGTCTAGTAATACATTCCCAATACTCCATCCCTCAGTGCTCTTCCGACGGAAATTCATGTATGCCTGAGAGGGTAACAAGTTGGTCAGCGTGTCATGTACAAGCATTTCTGAGACTAACATTTAAGAAGCCTTCTGTATAACTATACTAGTTTTGTCACTAAGAGATTTAATAATCATAGTTGGTTTAGCCTAGGCAGACTTTCAAGAGCATATACTACAGGCTCAGGGTGACAGGAATAGAGTATAAAATCAGAAAAGTTCAGGTTTACCTGTGGAAAATACTTGATCAGTGTGACTGCTAACTTAATGTAAGAGAAGCAGAATAAGAACTGCAGCCACGTCATTTCCTCAGCTGCAGCAAGAAAGAGCGTTGTGAATGTGAAGATCCAGGCGAGGGCCAGTAGTCCAACAACAACTTTGGATACTTTCTGACCAGCTCTCTGAAATGAAAATGCAGATACACTCAGACCAACTGAGGCCATACATCCCCAGACACGCTAAGATACAGAGTATACTCAGAACTCTGCCAGGTTAAAGTCCAAACCTGTTTTTGTACCAATTTGGCTTATTTCACAAGGGAATTTTAAGATTAAGTGAGTGCTACAGCAACCAGCTGTAGGTTTGCAAGAGCTGATGAGCAATACTAAATATCAATTGTTTGGAACACTATTGTCATGAGCAAGTGGGAAACAGTATTGCAGCAGTGTTCTTGAGAACAGTGCCTATTATCAGTGTCACATTTGTGACAAATCTGAGTTCAGTCTGATGATATCAAGAGTTCCTATATATGCAAAAGGCTGTCAATGCCATTATGGTAAAAGGTTCATGGTTGCCTTCTAATTCTTCACTTCCAAAAGCCTATTGCACCTGGCAGTGGTGACATATGGGCTGTTAGAGCTTTAAGTTCAGCATCACCAAAGGAAGCCCCCCAGAGAGAAACAGTTACCATGTAGAGAAAATTGTCTGTTCAAATCAGAGGCTTTTGCCCTGGGAATTAAATCAAGGACTGCCTGACTGTAACAACTGGTCTCACCTGGAAAGGGGTGGGAATTATAAAAGGGCCTTTGCAGCTGTTTTAGAAGAGGGTGGAAAGAGCTGGAAGTTTTAATTGCAGGGAGTCCTTGAGGACCAGTCCTAGCTTGATGAACACTCCAAGTAGTTAGGAAACAGCAAAGCACACATCAGTATTTGCACTGTGCAGAGCTGTAATCTATCTGCAGTCTAGAGATCTGTTTAGGAACTTTATGAACTTGGCTGTTTGCCTTAGTTACTTTGAGTCCCTGAGGAGTTTACTTACAAGCTCAGGACATCCATAAGGCTGAAGCAGCTAAGCCTACTGGAGTTGCTACAAGCTCGGGAAAGATAAAAGCAGCTGAATTGTGAAGCCTGACTTCTAGAAAGGCCAGTGGAAGTGCCACGAAGAGGACCTTGGAGCCCAAAAGGAGCGGTGAGATGCCCGGCAGAGGGAGCTGTGCCTGAGCTGACAGGTCAGCCCAGCACTGAGACTTACCTCGTAGATGCAGCACTGAATTACGGTGAGTAGAGTTAGAGCTACCGCGTGGAGACTGAAAAAGACATCGTTGATAGCCACAGGGTTCACCCCACTGGGATAACTGACTAAGAATTCCTCCTAAATGTAAGGGAAACCAAAACCAGTCAAGTGCTTTAACTCCCTTCTGTAGATACCCAACCCTGGCAAGGATTAAGACAAATAATTATGCTTACCTTAATCAAGGGAATCCAGAAGAGTCCAACATTAAACACACTGTATGCTATAAAGCCAGTAAGATTTAATGCTATAAAATCAAAACTCAGTCCAACGACACTGGAAAAAGGGGGAGGAAAAAAAAAGAGAAATATGTATCAGAACATTACAGGCAGTTCCAGAGATGACTTGACCACAGAATGTACTCATTTACAGGCAGTTTTTTGATGTAAGGCAAAACTGCAGGCATTGTGACAAGCTGCTGTTGTGAGTTCATCAGGAAGCAAGGTGAAATACCCATCGTGTGCCACGCACAGGTACTCACACAGCTCTCACTGACAAGACTGTGTCCCTGCTGTTTAACTTCCCCCTTCCAAGAGCTCAGCCAGTCTGATAAAGCCATTCCAGCCTGAATCCACAGATGCAGTAGTGCAACTTTGCCAAAACAAATACTTTAGTTCTCACATACTAATTTTTCTACTTACAGTCACTTAGGTTAAAGGGAGCTGGCCTAATGACAGCACTGCAAGGAGGTGTTTGATAAGCAGCTTAAAAAGGTACGTAATCTTTGAAGGTGGTCATCACAATTGGCTCAGCCAGATGGTTTACACCATGACACCAAAGGGCACGGGGAAGTCCCCTCTAGCACACATAAGTATTGGATGCCAAACCATAGGATTAGGTGTCTATAGGATGCACTTAATTTCCTCTGACCTGCATGCATAAAAGCTCACTGGGGCTGCATTTAATCATGCTCCAGCCTTTGCTTTTTTACTCAGTCTTTCCATGCATAATTCACGATAACCAAGACGGATATAACTGAAGCCAGGAACATGATTTGCAGAAGGGCTTAACTGACTTGCAAATACATCTTAAGTCTCTTTACCTTTTTCGTCGCCAGTTCTCAAAGAGTTGAGGATAAAAGGAGATAGACCAGGCGAGGAAATAGATCCAGCCAATCACCTCATCAGCGTATCTCACTATGATGCTATGAATCACTTGAAACTGAATCCTGGGTCTGATGGATAACGCAAACAGAATTAGTTAATTTATCTGTTTGCACTTTTTTTCCAGCAGATTTTGCCTTATTCTGCTTTGAGAGAGAAAACGGAGTCCAGGTGTTGAGACAAGACAATATTCAGAGTTTCAGTTGAGTTGCTCCCCTTTTCTTTAGTGTCCTTGCTATGTTTAGGATGTATCCCACCCTTTCCTTTCCCTTCTTTTGCCATAGAAATCTTCAAAAAGGTCACCTCGTGGCTATGGCTTCCACTGTCAGCACGAGGTTTGTTATGCAAGAGCAGAGTTTCACTTTTCACACTGTGCCAGCAAAGCCTCATGATCATGCCCGTCCTGTTGATATTTTCTATGCTGACCTCTGCATTTGCTTTGAGTCTTAAAAGCAGAAGCGAAATGAGGAAGTAAAACAGGAGTATCCTGTTGCTCAGTAGTATTTGGGCAACAAGCAAATACAATCCAGTTTTCTCTATCTTGCTCAACTGTTTTTCTATTAGGGAGGACTGGTGTCTGAAAAGAGGGTTTCCCTAACTAGAAAGCAAAGCACCTGTATCTCATGGTAGCAACATGAGCACAAAGCTGCATCAGGCTACTCCAAAACAAGTTTTGCACAGTAAGAATAATATCCCACTGAACATTTACAACCAAATGCTTCCTGGATCAGAAATACTGACATGGAGTTTTGATACTTTTGGGAGGGGTTGTTAAAAGTAGACTGAAGAGCTATAAGAACTCATAGTCATCTAGTAATAAAATCTAAAATACCAAGACTATCACTCTGCTTCTATACCCTATATTTATCTGAATCCTTTGGGGATTGCTGGAGGGTCACATCTTCTCAACGACATGCAACCCAGCTGCCATTAACTATTTAACTGTAAGAAGGGAATAGTTACCCTAAAGTTTGGGAAGCTGTAGGATAATAAACAGAACTAAAACCAGTTTCTCACCCAGTTAAGTTGGAATTAATGGTATAAAGATAAACTGTTACTTGTCCAACTTCATCTGCTTTCACTTGGAAGTCTGCTTTAGTGTGACCTGCAGGCAATTGTACCTGTAAGGCAAAGTGGAGGGAAGAAAGAGTTGCACCATGCTCAAAGCAGGCTTTTGCAAAGGGTCAGAAGTCTGTTCTGTCACTTACTTCATCAGGCAGTTCAACAATAGTGCTGCGTTTTGATGAGTGTGTAATATTAAGAGTTATTACCAGTGTCTCATTTAATGGAGGCCTGTGAATGCAGAAAGAAAACAAGTTAGACAGGTGCCTGAGTTCTCTGTATTGAACAATGAGATTAAGGTGCATCAGCCCCTTCTCTAGAGTAGCTGCATTTCTTTGCTAGAAATGGCAAGTTCTGTTTGCTTGGTAAAGTTTTGGGGTTTTTTTGGTGATCCCTCCAGGAAATGCAAGTTTCTCTTAAGCATCGATTTTTAGAAATGGAGGAACTGTAAGTTCACTCATGGAAGACAGTTCAGTAAGCTAGTATAGAGCAGATATCATAAAACATCTTTTCCTGCTCAATTTCCCATACATTTGGCACGGGATATTGTCAGAAGCCAGGCAATGCTGCACTGTCTTGGTCCATTTTGGTACTAAGAGATGTAATAGTCTAGAAGTGGCCAGTCACACCAATGAGACTTGCTCTGTATGAACAGTTAACTGAGTCTTAAGCACACAGTCAAGCCCTACCCGCCTTCTCATCCCCTATTCAGAAGAGAAAGTAAAGATGCAATCATTATTTTACCTCAGAGAGATAGTGACGTTTGCTGAACTTCCACTTTCTAATGAAACCACGGCAGGGGCAGACAGTACAATCACTCCATCTAGGAGGAAAAAAACAACCAAAAACCCCACAAAAATCTCGATTACTATGAATGACTAACAGCTCCTTCAGAATTGCTACCCACTTTCTTTGTAATACACACATTTTGCCCACTGGTACCTGCACTGTAAGATTAATTATATTTGTACACATTATAAACAGCAAAGGGAATATAGCCTATTTCAAGGCAACTAAACAACTTAAAAGGAGAATTAAACAACTGTCACTTTAACATGTTATAAGGAAGCAATTTAATTGTTTGAAGGGGAACAAAAGTTCATGTTACAAGAAAGCTCTAGGATACTTCCACATTAGTTGTTTCTGGATATAATTGTGGTAACTTAGGAGTCATAAATGCCCAAAATTTAGTTCAAAATTACTTCCTGGGTCACAAATTCAAACCAGGTGCCTAGATGTTCAAGAGAATGTATGTTTGCTATCCTAACATTTCAGGAATCACAAGCACCTTACTACAGTGCTTTGAAATATTGCTATTAAAGGGTACACTTTACAGCAATCCAGTGATGTTGTACCACATCACATCTTGCTTTAAGAAAGGCTGGGACTTCAAGTGCCAATAAAACTGATATCAAAACCATAAGCTGGTCAAGTGTCAACAGTTTTGACATTTGGAATCCAAGTCTATTTCATTCACTGTATGTTTATAAAGGACACAAGAGAAAGAACAGAGAATTATATAAAAATAAGAGCAGAAATGGAGAGATAAACAGGTTGCCCTGGACACTTGTTTTCTTTGTTGCCACATATTACACAGTGTTCTTAAGAAGTTATTTAAGTGCAGGAGAGCTCCCCAGTTCACCAATGACTTCATCACAGACAGTACTCAACCTGTGCCTGTAGAGGCTGAGCTTGGAGCACAAGGCGAATGCTCCATCACGTCAGTGCCTCAGCATAGCACTGTCTGAAGACGAGCATGATAAATTAAAGGTAACATTTGAAAGAAGAGCTGGTGGCAACCATGGCACAGGTCTCCCCAGAGAGGCACAACGTGGATACTGTAGAGCAGCCCTCTCCCACCTCTTACCAGTTCAGACCTAGACCCTGCCCAGGAGGGCCAGCCAGCCCAAGCTGGGACGGTTGAACACTCACCACAGGGCCCCAGCAGCACAAACAAGAGGTACAGCACAGCAGGGAGCAGGTATGGCATCCTCATGGTGGAAGAGCTGCAGGAAAAAGTGGGGAGAAGACTTTGCTCAGGTCCCACAAAGTTTTGAGGGAGCAACAGCCCATCCCCTCAGCTGGCAGCTCCCTCCCCAGCACCGCAACCACCAGCCCGGCTGAGGGACGCTCAGCACCCCCGAGAGAGAATCTGTCTGTCTCTCTGTCTGCCCACACTCCCCAGGGGACATCTTTACCTCATAACTTATCCCGATCCCGCCACACAGAGCTACTGCCCCCATGGGATATTCAAGCCCCCCGGGACTACAAATCTCAGCAGTTTCCGCGCCCCCCCCCAGACCTCCGCCCCTCCAGCGCGCCGCGGTGCACGCTGGGAGTTGTAGTCCTCACCGCCCTTCCCTTAGGCGCCCAGGCAGAGCAGGGCTATCCTGCATTTTAGGATGCGTTAATACCGAGGACGCGGCGGTGAGGAGAGGGTAATCTACCTCCTTCTAACGCCGCCGCTCAGTCCCGCACGGCCCAGGCTCTTCCCTTTTCAGCTCCTCACGTGAGACGGCCGCCTCCCCGCCCAGCGCCGGTGGCGGTGTGGCCGCCCTCGACCGCCATCTTGGGTGCGGCAGAGCGGGTCTAGCGCTGGGCAGCTGTCACCGGTCTGTGAGGAGGAAGAGGTGTCAACGGCGGGAGGATTCCTCCTTTTTAGTTGTTTGTTGAAGTTTTCGTTTCAAGCCGCGCAGGGCTGGGGGAACGGGAGGGTTCGACGCGCTCAACGTGGAGGGATAGTGGCCAGGCAGTGCTGAGGGGAGAGGTTTTCAGTCAGAGGGCAAAGTTCAGGCCGTTCTCCCGGCCCGGTCCCTGTGTGCTGCTGAGGTGGGAGCCCACACGGGTTGTGCCCTCAGCACCCTTGGCTCTTGGGGCTGGAACTGGATAGTGTGGGTCCTGTCACCACATAGAGAAACCTGTGAGCGGTGGGAAGGTGAAAGCGATCCCTGCTCCCTTCAGCCATGGCGGGTAGGCCTGCTCCTGACTGCGTGCTGGGCATAGACCTGGGAACGACATCGGTTAAGGCAGCCCTGTTAATAGGGGCAGAGCAAGGGCAGGTGGTGGCAGAGAGCTGCTCCAGGGAGACGCAGGCATACACCAGTAGCCTGGAAGCTGGACCACAGGTAAGGGGTGGCAGGTAGCGCTGCTGGCACTTTGAGGATACCCACCTTGCTTTGTCACAGCCTTGCTTTGTCACAGTGTTGCTACATTACACAGGCTTCAGTGGCATTCCTGGGTTGTTTTCATGCCTAGAACGATGGACATGGTTGTTGTATGTGTCTGGATGTGTTCCAGAAAACAGAATTAAAATAGTCTCTGTTTACTGTTCACGAAAGTCAAGTAAAGTTCTTTTATTTAAGAAGGACCCAGGTTTTGGAAAGTTGCATAAGACAATCTAAAACTATTCCTTCGTGAACCGTCATCTTGTGTTTGACACTTCCAGCCACTTGCCGACTGGAAGGGTATTTTGCACCTTTATGTGAGACAGAATCATCACTGGAAATTCCCTGTGGAAATAACCAGGAACATGTATTCCTATTAAAGATCTTTATGTTCATTGTGTTGGTCAGACTAAGGATGAATTAGAAAAAAATATGTACCAACATTCCTCTGTCCTAATATTGTGAATCTGGGGGCTTATTTCTGAGCAAAGGTACCAAACAAGCCACTCCTATTACCTATGGTCACGCCTATGCAGCCAAAAGTATGCGTGAGCAGAATAGTTCACATCTTTATGTAGGCTATATTTGAATAATTTTGCTTGTAATCTTCATACTGGTCTGTCACAAAGTAATCTGAATCTTCAGAAGTTTGTGAACTGGAATGCAGGTTCTGTCATGGCACGGATTGATCAGTTTGCCAAGCAGATCGCTTTGCTGGGTAGTTCTAGGAATAGAACATCCACAAACGAGCTATCAGCATCATTAAAACCAACAGTGAGTACATACAGAGGGGCTTTAGGAAGGTTTTTTGGGGACTACAGGCCAGTCAGAACATGCCAGTAATCCTCTTTGTCAGGGAAAAGGTGAATGTAGTATAAAGGGAACTTATAAAAGCATGTAGTGCCAGTTAATGGAAGTTTTTTGTTTTTAGGGTATATTTAAGGATGGTATCTTAGGAAACTAAGAATTATTTGGCCTTCAGTTTAAAAGACTGTTATCTTATTCTCAACCTGCTACTATTGTTTTTTAGTTTTTGTGGGTTTGTGAGTCTTTTTGCATTTTTTTCTTCCAATTTAGTACTGAATGTTATTTTAATACATGCTATTAAGCTAAATGAATTCTGTTCTTCACTTCTGACTGGAGGAGCCTTGTTTAATAAATAAACTGAGTGAATCCTAATGGTTTCATGCTTAGAATAATGCATTTTGATTGCAGGGAATGGAGCAGGATGTACGAAGAATAATAAAAGCATTGAATGAATGCCTTGCTGCTCTTCCTCAGCAGCAACTTCAAAGAGTCACTCACATTGGCATTTCGGGACAAATGCACGGGATTGTGTTTTGGAAAAGTGATAACGGTAACGTCAATTCTTTGGCATTCCTGTTCAGAGTATTACGATGCAGAAAATAACTTTTCAACACTGCAGTGGTCTGAAGTACCGTGTGTTTGCCTTGGTCTTTTGTAAAACAGACCAAGCAGAAGATTTTCTGTGGGAATTTTGCTTCTATTACTGGATTTTCAGCTGCTGACTATGTTTAACCATGTTGTTTACACAGATTCGTCAAAGGATTTAGTCTTATGAGAACCCTGCAGAGTCAGCACAATTATTAATCTGAAGGAGGAATAACATATCTGTGGCTTGTTGATTGTTTGTCCATCATACGCTGTCTGCTGCCAGTTTGAAAGAACTTCTGCATCATGTGAATGACTTTTGGAGGGGGGAGGGAGGAGGATTATTCACGTCACAAAACACTTATCTCAATACCTTCTACTGATTCGACGCTAGCAGTAATAGCAGTTTTGTGAATGCCTTGAAAAATAAACTATGCTTTATCTTTATGTTGGAATGTAGATAGCAGCAGCAATCCAACAGTGAATATCGCTATGCTATTTTGAAATGCTGCTTGAAAGTACAGTAGGAGGAAAATTGAAGTTCACTAGACAAGGTTTTCAGTCTCTTTCTGGGTTTTTTCCTCCCCAAAAAAATCTCAAGGCGTATTTTTCCCAGAAAGTCATAGACTATGGTGTTGCACTCATCTTGCTGCTTGCACTTCAGTTAGTAGGAGCTGAAAAAGAGTTTGGTCATGATTCTGAATACTCATCTGACCTCAGAAACAGAATTATCCATAGTGAGGTAGTCATGTGGGGCTTGATTGTGCAAATACTCAAATAATCTTTGAAACAGTGAGGATATTTGAAAAATTCAGGCCTTAGATTGCCAGTCCTGTGAGATAGGGATGGATTATCTCTTTGACTAATTTGCTATAAACCTGCTGAAGTCCAAGGCTCAGATTTCAGAATGTGGTTCCGTGTTGTCTTTCTCTTTACCTTATGATGTGCGTAACTGAGCAATTATACAAGTCTTATAATAATAGGAGTTATGCAAATTAGGCAAAGGTTTATTGTAAACCACAAAACAGATTTCCCAAAAGTGCTGGTCTCTGCCTGTCAGAAGCTGTCAGGGTCTTAATTGCTTTAAGAGACATTATGCTATTCATAACTGTCTGTAATTTTACATTAAATACTAAAATGATTAGAAAGAAAGAAATCCAAAGGCTGATGGACTGAAGGAGCTGTTGCTTGCTTTGCAGATATCCCAAGGGCTGCATAACAAAGCCTCGTAAGTTCATGGTAGACATAGATTTTTATGTCATATTGGTTAATATTTTATTTCCTAAAGCCACATGCCACTTTTGTTTCATTTCTATCAAGTGAAAGAGGGTGTTTGCTCTCATTTGTTTTGAGTAGACTAAATGAATCTGTGCACTTTGGGACCCAAATTATGTTTTTAATGACATCCTTTAGGGTTAGATTTATGGTTAATAATATTTTTTAGAATCCATTTAAAACTAGAAGAGCAAACCAATTGGAAATTCGGCTCAAGCAGACTTGACAGAACAAGGAATTAAGAGAACAAGAAAAAATATGCATTTGCTTTGCATGTTTCACGTAGCACTTCCCAGCTTTCACAGCTGCTTTTTGCTGCGTGTCAGGGCAGGAAGCAGCGCGCTGGGCTGGAGCCGTAGGAGACATTGCCAGAAGGGCTCCCTGCAGCTCTGAGAAGTTGCTGCAATTTAGTTGAGACCTTCACTGGAAAGAATGTGAAGGTGTCATCAAAGATGTAGTGTTCTGTGTTCAAAAGGAACGTGCTTGACTGGTCAAACTGAAAACTGAGTTAAATCCTTTTCTACATTTGGTGAAGCTTTGAGGCATAGGACAGGGGAGGGATACACTCTAGTACTGTGCAGTCTGTTTCTTAACACATATAGATCCAAGTTGTTTTTTTTTTCCTTTGGCTCAAAAGGTGATGGAACTATGGGCTACCCATCATAGGCAGTTCATTACTAATACAACATTCTCTAGGTCATGATGTGGTAGATCCCAGTTAAGGTTTATATGTGAGAACTGTCATAATGGCTCATTACCTCCCATAGCAGAACTGTGATTTTTTAATTTTTTTTTGGGGGGGGGGAGTCATCTGATACTTAAGTTTCATCATTAATATTTCAAGGTGCAAGTTGCTGGCTCCTCTAGGCACTAGGAGAGCTCATAGAGAAGGAAGTCGTTGATTTCCATCCTCTGTTTTAGCAAAGGATGGATTATGACGTTATCTGGGGCTGAAAAGTATGACTAATTCATTTGATTACAGTAGCTACTGATTCTGTTTCTGCCCTTTTTCCAATATATTATCAAATTATCAAGAATGTCCAGAAATTAAGAATGCCAAGCAGACTGCCCTGCAGGGAGTCACTGGACTTCTGGGATACTGTGCATTTCAGGTTGCAAGTGGACGGAGTGTGGTACAGGCCCTGCTTTTGAGCCGGAGGAGGTCAGTCATCTGATTACTTGGCAAGACGGCCGCTGCAGTCCCACCTTCCTCTCTTCTCTTCCTCTGCCACAATCACATGTCAGCTTGGCTACAGGATTTGGATGTGCCACTCTCTACTGGTATTTAAAGAAGAGGTACATTGTTTCTCAAAAGGGTTTCTATATGAGGCTGTTTCACTGGCCGTTTCTTATCTTGAATTTCTGTGACAATATTCCTGTAGCATGCTGATGCCACTACAGGCTGTAACCATAATGTTAATTAAGTAGTCAAAGAATATTTAAAATGGCAGAATCCAATATAAACTGTATGCAACTGAACACACGAAAGCCTCTGACATCGTAAAAATACTACAGATCTCTTTAATATAGTAACATATAATATAGTAACTTTATATATATAGTTACTTTAATATAGTAACATATAGTAACAGAAACCTTGACATATCATAAAATAAATCTACTCCATCCTGTCACTCAGAGGAGCTCTGCTAATGCAGTTTGAACACGGTATTTGCCTTGTGCAGTTTGTGAAAAGTACAAACGCGCCTAAAACAGTAACAGAGTTGCTTTGTCTGGTTGCTGCCAGATGCTAAAACAAATATTCCCTAAATTAATTTCAGTTCCTTCCTTCCTTAGACAGTGAGGTTGTTATGAGGTGTTACGAATGATTGGCTTTGTTGTGGCGTGTTTGCAGAGGATATAATTTTTCACTTATGACTTGGCATCAGCAAGATTTGCTCTTCAGTTTCGCCTGCATTATGCTATGCTTGTCAAAGAACTGATGTCTTCCTTTGCAATTAGTTTGGGTTCAAGAAATGGGGGAAAACTTATTAGATCTTTGTTTCTTCTTTTTGTTTTCAATATGTTTTGTTTAAAAGTCCGGATTTTCTGAAGCCTTATGATGCAGCTGGCACTATCCATGACTATGTGGTTGCCATGTTGTGTGACCTGAAGAAGCCAGTCATGTCTGTCCAGAATGCTGCCAGCTGGGGATATTTTAATTCCCGAAACAAAAGCTGGAATGCTGACATGTAAGTGCTGAGGTCATTCAGTGGGTTTTGTGCATTGCTTGTGTCAGGCAATGTGAACACCTCTTGGGCTCTTAAATATGAATGTGCTACAGATAAAAAGTAATTGAAAGTTACTTCCAATCAATTGTGGTGTTGCCTGTACTGAAAAGCTACTGAGAGTTCCCTCTGGGTTGTAAGGTATATATGTATAAATGATATAAAATGTCTTAGAAATACCTAAGACAGCAGAGATGAGAGACTCATCAGTGAGGCCTCAAACTGTTCTGTCCCTTACTGTGGTATGGGATGGAATGGACAAGTGCATGCTACAGCCAAGGTGTTACCTCTGTGATGGTAAAAGACAGTTATTACTCTCTAGTTCTTTCAGCTGAGCTCCTTCATAACTCTTAAGACTTACATGTGATAATACCTATGAGTTATTAGGCTATGGAAAGTCTTATAGGGAATCAGTTTGTTTCTTTATTTACTTATTTATTTTACTGATTTGCTTTTTCAGGGCTGAGTGCCTTACATATTTCAGGGCTTAGGTTAGGCCAGGACTCCAAGGTGAAAAGATCTGCTCATGAAGGTATGAAAGAGTGACAGAAACTTGCATTTGACCTACTGAATTTTTACTAAACTTGTTTTGCTGCTGTAGGAATGTAGTCTATCTTACAGTTTGGTTGTGTAAGGAGTAAGTTGGACTTAACTCTTTGTGATTTGATTTTGAACCACTAACTGCATGACAGCTTAAAGTTCTTTGATACTTGGCTGCTCTTGTCCCATTACCCTGAAACAGCTTGTCCATATGACATCAATGGGTTTCACAGCAGTATGTGTTCAGCAAGTTTAATCTCGAGTAATGAGATTGTGTATAAGGGAAAGCTGTTTATTCTTCTAGACTATTCCAGTTTACCCAACCTGTTGAACTGGAATGCAGCCCCTGTCCAAGACAAAGCTTTCTAAATAGGTGAAAGCATCCATAAATCCAGCAGCCACCAATGTGGCCAGGCTCATCTGTCTTTGTAGTCACGCAGCACATTCCCATACTGCTTTCCTGCAACAATATTGCTCTGATTGCAGATTGAAAAAATCCGGCTTCCCTGTTCACTTGCTTCCAGAGGTGGGAGACCCTGGCAGCATTGCTGGGAGCACAGTCTGTGCATGGCATGGAATACCCAAAGGAGCAAAAGTAGGAATTGCTCTGGGAGATCTCCAATGCTCTGTTTATTCCTGTCTGACTGAGAGGACTGATGCAGGTATGATCATTTTGTTACCTTATTTGGTTTTCTCGTTTTTCTCCTTCAGGGTAGCCTAGGAAAATGCTGAGGTTTTATTTTTATCCTTTTTTTTTTTCCTTTTGTATTCTAGTTCTGAATATCAGTACCTCTGCTCAGCTGACTATCTCAATGCCCCCTGGTTTCCAGCCTCCAGAGACACCAGATCCTTCCTCAGCTGTTAGTTATTTTCCCTACTTCAATGGTGACTACTTGGCAGTGGCAGCATCACTTAATGGAGGCAATGTGTTAGCAACATTTGTGGACATGGTGGCACGGTGGACAGAAGAGCTAGGTAAGATATTTCAAGGATAGTTAAAGCTTAAAATTGAGGTTGATCAGTAAGGTAAAAGGAAGTTAAGGCAAAGGAGCAAGCCTAGAGCTGTTTTGTCATGCTGTATAAGGAACAAGGATGTAGCTCTTGGGTCATGCTTTCTAGATCTCTGGAATTTCCTGCTGAAGCTTATGAATGTGCTGGGACAGTCATGCCTGGACTCCACATTCACATTGCCTCTAGGTTTTGGTTTTTTTTTTTGTTTCCAGAACACGAGAGAAGTATTTTTTGCAAGTTGTTTTTCAAAAGGGAAGGTCAGCAACTTTGAGGACAGCCTCTAATTTTGTATGACTCCCATCCAAATGAGTTTCTTGATTAGATCAGTTGCCTCTTTGTTGCATATTTTGCAGCACTGTAATGGATTTTAAGGCTTAAACTCATGTAATATCTTCTAAGTGCTTTAAGCATGGTCTTCACAGTTTGGGGGTTTTTATGATCTCTTGGGTTTTGCAATACAGAAATAAGTTCTGAAATTGTTCTTCAGTGAGTGGACTCTGCATTCACATGCGATCCAGCCACTGAAGCTGAAGTCTGCCATTAATGCCTTTAAAGGTGTAACTTAGGACAGTATAAGCAACAAGGAATAGCTTTATTGTCAGAAAAGGCAGTTTCTGTAACCAATAAAAGATTTCTGGTATCACAGATATTAGATACAATTGGATGGGAGAGTTGTGTTTCCTAATCCTGGAAAAACAATTATCTTTGGGACAGGAAAAAAGCTATGTAATATTTCGCAGAACAGATGGATCACACATAAGATAACTAGACTCCTTTGGATTACTAACGTGCATGATATTTCCTACCTGCAGGATTTCAGGTTCAGGAGTCTGCCATCTATACAAAGATCATCAAAGCAGCCTTGGCCCAAAACAACAGTACACTCTCAATCCAACCCACGGTATTTGGAGAGAGACACCTTCCCGAGCAGTTGGCATCAGTCACCAATATTGCTGTCTCTGACCTCTCCCTGGGTCACATAACCAGAGCTCTGTGCCGTGGCATCATCGAAAACCTCTGTTCCATGTTGCCTGTGCAGTACTTGACGGAGACAGGAGTGAGGAGGGTTCTGGGGAGCGGGAGCGCCCTTGCCAGGAATGAGGTACTGCGGCAGGAAGTGGAGAGGGTTTTTCCGTTCCCTGTGGTTTATGGGAAGGATGTTGATTCTGCTGTGGGGGCTGCCATGGTGATGTTCCACAGAAAATAAAGTCTCTTTGGAACGGCCTGAGATTCAGTGCCTTTTTTTTTTTTCTCCAATTTTTTTCCTTTCACTTTCTTAACTTTTTCTGGAGTTGTATTCAATGTGCTGTCTTACTCATTACAAGTGGAAAATAAAAGCTTGCATTTAAAGTCCGCTTCTGCTTTTGGGTGTACACGTCCTATTGGTCTGTCATTTCCATTTGTGAAATGAGAAGTAATTATCACATTAAATTTGACTGACTGACTAGGAAAGATCCATTAACTTTTTGCATAAAACAATAATTCATGCGAGGCTCATTTTCCTGATAGAAAATATGTTTAGGTGGAGTAGGAGAGATGAGTGGCTGTCTGTAACTTAGTCTGATGCTTTCATTAGAGACGACTTGGCCTTAAGGCCATCTCACAATATACATACATAAAGGCAGCAGCCCAGGATCTCAACCTTGTTGGGGGAGTTTGGTGGCTCTTGCATGGAACGGATGCCAGTTTTCACATGTATCTTGTTGTATCTGTAAAAGGGGGAATACAACCTTGGCTTGAACATCAGCAAAACCATCAAAGTAAAACACAGAGAATTCTTTCTGTGGTTACCCAGGTCGGGCTGTGGGCTATGGTCAAAGGCATGGCTAGGCCAGTACCATGACTGGAGATGTCAGGAATGCAAGCCTTGTGTCTATTTTACATTAGGATTTTGGGTGGTAAGAGTGGATCAGGGCCTCCGAAATTATCAGAATTTGTGATAAACCAGGGGAGCTGGCACGTTCGCATAATTAGCATTTTGAGAGATGGTCCACAAAAAATAATTTGTTCTTGTAATATAGAGCATAGTTTTTTCAGTGTATTTGATCTGAAGGTGTTTCTGATTCTGTCCTTTGTGTACTGTGTCAAATTAAGCTTTAATATGACGACTGCCAGGCTAGACTAATCTGGTTTTAATGTTAAGTATTGTTCACGTGAATTTCCTTAACATTTTAAAGTTTTTGTCCCGTGTTATGCTCTTAAAATTTATTTCTCCCCTTACTCTTTATTTTAAGATGAAAACATTTATAAAACATTGTATCTGTCTAAATCAAAATGGAAGTGCACCATTTTTTTTGCTCAGATGAGATTGGCAAGTAAGATAGTTTCATGTAATTTAGATACAATTTCATTACTTAGAAGCACGTATTTTAACTGAAATATGGAAGTGTTATTTCTATGGTGCACATCGGTAACGTCAGGGCTGACTCATTTTTGCAGTGAGGAAGCTGTTCTGAGATCTTAATTACAAAGACGGATTAATTTCCATCTCCCTCCACCCTCACTTCGTGCATCTTTTCCATACCGTATCTGGGGAACTGTTGGTGTATACAGGAATTACAGAGAAGGTGTAGCTCAGAGTAAAGGTTTTGAAAAAGTCTGGACTTGTTATGTGTTATTTTCCCTTTTATGTTACTATAAAATATTTTTGTATCAGCAGGTCTACTTTCATTTTATTGAATAACTGAAAAGAGCCCATCATAGTATTCCAGCATGCCGTTAACCATGAAGTCAAGTGGTGTTTATTTCCAGAAGCTGGTAAAATTGTGGCTTGGTTTTAAGTTCTGTTAGCAAAGGTAAGGTTATCTCTGACCTGCACCTTTGGATACATCGAGATCTCTAGCACATCTGCTGATGTTATTTCCATTTGCAGTGACGGAGAGAGCTTTTAGTCAGTGAAATCACTCTCAAGCACAGAAGATGCAAAAACCCTGTGTGGTGTGTTGAATGCAGGCCCAAGAAAATGGAATAAATTCCTCCTTGTTTATTGCTGACCTATTTTGACAAGTATTCACGTATCCTTATAAGCTTACACCTTTAAACCAGGTCCCTGCTGAGATGGAATATGATACGTTCAACAGCTGTTGCAGAAAGCCATGAAGTGCTGCTGGTAAGAAGTAAATAACGTCTTCACAAGAAATACTGGTCAAGGCAGCATCAAAACTCAGAAAATAGCAGAAAGCTCCTGAAGTGTGCACATTGGAGCACAGTAAGACTGGAAGGAGCTGATGATCTCAATGAGAGAAGGAGAATTTAGCCAAGGGGACCAGCAAGAAGCTAGAGGTAAGGGAGGTGCTCCACTGATCCATACTTTTTTATGGAGTGTCTGCTTTGGAAATGGTGAAGGAGTTGATGTTGAAGGAGATGCTCTGCTCAGCAATGTGCCAGGAGGACCAGCTAAGGACCTGGCTGATTGGTATCTATACTTATGCATTAATAAATAGGCATTTTATCAGAGTACCATGCCATTGGCTGTTCTACGTAGTATCATTAGTTTGCTGTTAATTAGGCAAATATATTCTTCTTCTATACGCAGATAGGTATTTCTAGCAAGATTAGAAATATAGTTCCCTTTTGCAAAATAGAAACTGGATAATTTCATTGAATAATTTAAGGATCTAACTTGAAACCTCAGGAGCTAGAGGTTTGGAGGTTACTTGTAACCTAACAGCCACAGCCTGTATGCTCAGTTGGAAAAGCTGTTTCTCTAGTTTTTGGCATCTTATGTGAATTATATATTTAACAACATATGACACAGTTCTTCATTTTGAAGGGTGTCAGATCCATTCTGGATTGGATAATTTTTTTTCTGACATTAATATTTAAGATTTGATGTTATATATACTGGTTATTTATATAAAATATAATAGGTACATGGAATGATAGGATGGCCTTAGGACTTTGGATCATTGGTTCTCCCTCAACTCTGTTCAGAATCAGCTTATCTTTAAAATACTTGGTTGGACTTTAGAGCAGTCGCCCAAGAAAGATGTCCAGAAAGATAACTGATCTCGGAGAAGAGCTGTGGCGTATTTTACAAAGTTTTGTAAATTGACATGAAACTGTGACCCACAGAAACAATTATTATCTGGTGGTTTGGGTTTTTTTTTCAGGCTTGAGTGTATTTGCGAAGAGGAAATCTGGAGAACAGTGTCCATTACTAAATGCAATTAAGGGGGAGGGAAAAACAACAGCAACTTACTGCAATTCTTGTAAAGAGCTTTGCTAAACTCCTGGGAATAGAAGCTTCTGATGCTTCTGGTTCCAGAATGATTCTTAATGATCTTATTATTCTATTCCCTGTTCTTCTAGTGAACTTCCTTGATTGTAAAAATCATCAGACACATAGAACACTTTTACGGACAAATGAAGTGGAGGAGCAACCTCTGAGTGCTTTTCAGTCCAGGCACCTTGGAGGAGGAATATCTGGCACCAAACTCCTGTAGATCAGAAGGTGTTTACTGAGAGCAGACTATTTTACAGAAGACCGTGGTTTTTTGGAATATTTGTAAGTTCTGCATGTATGTTACAATAGCATGGTTGTTACTTGTTTGTAAACTCTCTTTAGTTTTTGTTTTAAGTTTTGATGTGGTTAGGCATCCTGTCAAATATTTCCTTATTAGTTGTATCAACTTCAATGCACATAGGATTCGAAGAGTTCAAGTAGGTCATGCATTTTTTAGGATAGATAGTATTTATTTTTTTAAAGAATCTTCTACAGAATTTTGAAGGTTTGATCAATACTCATGAGGAAATGTGGCTTTGTCTTCATTGTCAAAGATAGTATCAACTAGGTTTAAAAATGAAAGCACGTATAATGACTAAACTGAGCTTGAGCAAATTGCCAGAAAGACAGGATTGAGTCTATTCTGCAGATTTCAGTATTGCACCTATTCTGTGGAAAATGAGTTATTCTGTTTTCCATAGCTATGTCTCTGACATTTTTGGCTCAATCCACATTAATTTAAATAAGACATACATTTAAAATTATACACGGCTATATTCCCAGTGTATCTTTTTCCATTTATTGTAAAGCTATTTTTATAACTTCTTCACTGAAGTAATTTTCTTCAGTACTTTTTGTATATTTCAAATGTAAATATTTTTTATGTGTAATTTTTATTTATAGACCACTTAAGTTAATAAATTATTACGTTATTCTTTCAGAGTGATTCTAAGGACACAAAGAACTTGAAAGGTGAGCTCAGAGGGCATTACAGTTATTAGTATTTCGTCTATACTGTGTTGTTTGGCTTCCAGTAACCCTAAAGGTGCAGGTTTGCAAATCAAAGTTTTCTTTACATGTATGTTGTACAAAATTATAGAAAATGCAAATGCCTGACAAAAGTTTCTTACATTTTCCTGTGCAACTAGGATAGGAAAGTGACACTTCATTTGAATATTAACGAGTCCCTTAGAACTGAAAATTTAGTTTCAATGTACAGTGTAGGTTTGCAGTTGAGCCCTCAGTATTTTTGTGAGGAGAAACAACTTTGAAGCATGTTTATGATGTTGTTTTCACTCTGAACGTACAGAGAACATTGCTGACCTCTATAATTTGGTTTATAGTTGAAGATCTTTAAAGATTTTGTAACACTCCTGTGCTCAAAAACCATAAGAATGCCAAGCAATCTAGGATTTCAAAGTAAGTTTCTAAGGCTGTTCAGCTCTCTCTAAAAGCCAGCTATGCAGCAGTTTCAGAATATTTTGCATCCAGTGACATGAAGACCAATATCTTTGTCTAATTTGTCTGATTTAAAAAGTTTGATAAGAAAAGAAAAAAGAAAAGCCTGCTCTACTGTCAGTACAGTGTATTTGTTAACTTGTGTCAAATTCTTTGTGGTTGTAAATCAGACAAGATTAGATGTGTGGTCTTACAGTCATCTCTTATCTGTGGTAACCTTTCCCTTTCTGTTTCCGTGTCTCACGGTTGAGGTGACACTCATCTCCCAACAATCACATACCTCAGTTCTCATCTAGCAGTGCTGTAACTCTGAACAGCTATTAACTGACATTGTTCCTATATGCAGGAAGCCCTCGGTGCTCAGCATCACTGAGATACGCCCATGGCACAAGCAGGCTTTTTTTCACCTGCCTGAAATAATTCTGAGAATATATGGTGGCATAAAACAAAAAGTAGAGAAGGAAACCAGAAATTGTTCAGGGTTTGAGATTGTTCAGGCTTTAACAAGGGCTGGAGGAGGATGAGGCATTGGTTTTAAGCAGAACTGGTCAGCTCTGCAGTGAGGTGGCTGGCAAGCTCTGGGACACTGGCTTGTGTTCTGCATTCTGAAATGGGCAAGGGCAGTGGGGACAGTAACGAACAGCATGAAGGTAATGACCTACTGAACCATTCCAGCTCTGAGATAGTGAGTATCTGTGCATCTTGCTTCTGGGATGAGAGCAACCAGTTCGTTCCCTGTTGTTTGGCCCCATGAAGTGCTGACTTGAGGTGTTTGTGTCGTTCCTCACAGACTGCCTGCTCATCATGTCTTCCATTCTTGGGAAGATGAAGAAATTTGGCAGTTCTGACATGGAGGAATCTGAAGTGACAGATGAACACCCAGATGGGGAGGACTCCACGCTGGAAATGCCTGACAGCCTCCAGGGTACAGTCAGCACCAAGGTGCAGCCACCCAAAAGCAACATCTTTGCGAGACGTGGGCGGTTTGTGATGGGGGATAGTGACAAGGACATGGCTCCCATGGACTCCTTTTACCAGATGGATCACCTGATGGCACCTTCTGTCATCAAATTTCATGCCAATTTGGAGAGGGGGAAACTTCACAAGTAAGTTTGCCTTGTAAGATTTGGTTGTAATGAACAGTTTGACAGCTATGCACTGTCTCTTAGAGCAGCATTTATTCTCTCCACGTGAGCGTGCTCGTTATGTTCAGTTTCACTGTTTTCTGTGCCAAAATGAGGAGTGTTGCATCTCAAAGTGACAATAGCTCTCTGAAAATTGGGTCCATGGATATCTTGCTCAAAATTAGTGGTAAGCCTTAATTCACTTGCTTGAGACTGTTCAGTGAATGGATATGACTCAGAAATGAGAATATAGGATTGCTTGAATCCCAAGCCTGAAGTTGGACTGTCATGTTTAATGCCTCTTCTGAGTTTTGTTCTCAACTTTTCAGCAACAGACACGTGATTTTATCAGGACAGTTGCTTGCAGACCTTGTTGATCTTGTAGACTCTGCAGATCCATCTATACTAGTCTGTAGTGCTTCCTAATTCCCACAAGCAAATGAAAAATAATATTCTGGTAGTTTATAAAAAGTCTGCTAAATATCTGACTTAAAGTAACAGACATTTCCTCTTGTTAGGCTCCTATCTACAGATTCCATCACAGGCTACTCAGAAAAAGCTTTCAAGTTTTATGACCGCAGAAGGATCTTCGATGCTGTAGCCCAAGGCAACGTGAGGGACCTGGATGATCTGCTACTCTATCTTAATAGAACCCTGAAGCATCTCACAGATGATGAGTTCAAAGGTACCCTTTAGTGTCACATACCTTAAGTTGCTGTTGTCTTCTTCCAGTGGTGCTCCTGAGATGAAAATGAAAAACTGTAGTTAAGTGTGTGCAGGAGGTGCTCTGATAGCACATCCCTGTTGATTGGCCAACCTATTGATTGTAAGGTTTCAAAGAATTCAGAAAAGTTTAAATTTTATGTGAATCCCTGAGTGAGTTTTCTTACCTTTTGAAAAGAACCCCTTTAATTCCTGCATGTCTGGGGGTAGGTGGTGGGTTTGTCATCACTTCCACATAGCTACAATTTTGTTGTGTTACAGAGCCAGAAACTGGGAAAACCTGCTTACTGAAAGCCATGCTGAATCTACACGATGGGAAAAACGAGGCCATTCCCTTGCTGCTGGATATTGCAAAGAAAACTGGGACTCTGAAAGAGTTTGTTAATGCAGAGTATACTGACAACTACTACAAGGGTAAGAGAAATGGCTGCTACAGTGAATAATCTCGGTGCTGAGACTGAAGATGCGGTTAGACGGGGCTCTCAAATAATCTTCTGCATGATACCTTATGCCTGAGGATGCAGCTTCCCAAAGTTCCAGGGTGTGATTAACAATCAGTGCATTCATGCAAGGGCAGGGCTTTGTTAGGTGTAAAATTCTGCCATTTTTGGTACGCAGTGATTTAATAGCCAGTTCAGGGGACTTGCACTTGCTGTCTGTGCCATCTTTGTTTGTTTGATTCTAGAGCTTTTTAGTCTGAAAAGCTCTCAATTCTACCATCTTACATGGAGCTGAATGAGTTGTGGTGCTTGAAAGCTCTGAGTCTGCATTAAATGTTGAAGATTTCTGTCTGATGAGTGTTTCTGTAGGCCAGACTGCACTTCACATCGCCATTGAGAGAAGGAACATGTACCTAGTGAAGCTCTTGGTCCAGAATGGAGCAGATGTTCATGCCAGAGCCTGTGGGGAGTTCTTCAGGAAAATCAAAGGGAAACCTGGCTTTTATTTCGGTAGGGATGAGCACAGTATGGGTTTTGTTGATGGAGTTATCCTAGCATTATCCTAAGTGCAAACTGTTAAATAATCCTGTGTATGTGGGCCTGGAAGCTCAGAAGTACCAGATGGGCTGTTCCACCACTCAGTCCAAATATTTACTCCCAAAGGCTGAAATCACAAAGAAACACAGTTGGTAGTCAATGGTGTTCAGTGTGAGCTTGATGTCTGCATCCGTTTGTTTTCTGGGCACTGTATCCTTTGAAAGTTTCTAACATCCCTTTAGCTGTCCTTTCAGTGCTTTTTTCAGCAACCACAATTCTGTGATGCAGTTAAACCAAAGAAAATGTGATTCTAACAGCAATCACAGGAATTGGTGCTGTATCAGATTGAGAAATTCACTTCTTATGGTGAAAGATGAAAACAACATCATCTTCTTTTCCATTTATACATGTATAGTAGTGGGCTTTCTGACCAGTTTGCCGTTGCTTGCCCATAGGGGAGCTGCCTTTGTCCCTGGCTGCCTGCACCAACCAACTCTGCATTGTGAAATTCCTCCTGGAGAACCCCTACCAGCCAGCCAACATCGCTGCTGAGGACTCCATGGGCAACACGGTGCTGCATACACTGGTGGAGATTGCAGATAATACTAAGGATAATACCAAGTTTGTTACCAAGATGTACAATAACATATTGATCCTTGGTGCCAAAATTAATCCAATCCTGAAGCTGGAAGAACTCACCAACAAGAAAGGGCTGACTCCATTAACTCTGGCAGCCAAAACAGGGAAGATAGGGGTAGGTGAGCAAGTGTGTTTAACTGTCCCATTACTGTTACCAAGTTATATAGAGTACACACAAAACATTCATGCAAAACAGGTTTTATCACTGATTACTGTGGGAGCCTTTTAGTTAAGAAGAACTGATGCTGCTGTTTAACGTGCAAAACTGCAGAGTCCTTAAAGGCTACGAAGTCTGTGTGCATGTCTGTGCCCAGCTGGCAGCATTATTACTCCTATTTCACTGTTACACAAGGCAGCCCATGTGGGAACAGAACGTGGGTCTCTGCTATCATCTCTACCACTAGACACACATACTTTTAACTGGCTGATAGAGCTCATCTTCTAGCAGTCCCCATTCAAAACAACTGTATGCTCAGAGATGTGTAACGTGCACCTCTCTGCTTTTCTCTTTCAGTTTTGAAACAGATAGTGGCAAGCTGTAAGCGGTATCTGTATTTCTTGTGTTCCAGCAACCAGTGAGAAAATTAGTTGTGTTTCCTTCAAACTCTGTAGTGCTCCAGTGGTTTGACTTTAGCACAGTTAAATGACGGAGAAATTAGCCATCCTGTTTTGTGAAGACACTGAGGAATTAGAAGTCCATTAGCACTGAAATGTTGATTGTGTTGTTCTTTTGCAATTAGATTTTCGCTTACATCCTCAGACGAGAGATCAAAGATCCTGAGTGCAGACACTTGTCTAGGAAGTTCACTGAATGGGCTTATGGACCTGTCCACTCATCTCTTTATGACCTGTCCTGTATAGACACGTGTGAGAAAAATTCAGTGCTTGAGATTATTGCCTACAGCAGTGAAACACCAGTGAGTATGCACCTCCTTGGCATTTTATGCACAGGCTGGGGCACTGCTGGGGAGAAGCTGCATGTTTCACATAGTGGATTTTTTGCTTTATTTCTATAAAACAATCTCCCTTCCTGAGTTTAAGGGTACTAGAGGGAGCATTTGCTGAAGATGGTTATAATTTGTTGTTTTCAGAACCCAGTACATACTGGTCCCCATCAAGATTCTTCTCTTTCTCCTTTCACTCAGAACCGCCATGAGATGCTGCTGGTGGAACCCCTGAACAGGCTGCTGCAAGACAAGTGGGACCGGTTTGTCAAACACTTATTTTACTTCAACTTTTTTGTCTATACCATGCATATCATCATCCTCACTGCAGCTGCTTACTACAGACCTGTAGAGAAGAAGGAAAAGGTATGTTCCTCCAGTCATATATCAGGGGAACCACCCAGTGCATGATGATCCCGTTTGAGTGTGTCCTCCTAACATGAGGATTTTCCTCTTTGCTGAAAGCAGGAGGGAAATTTTGACCCTCCTTGCTTCCCAGTTTTGCCCCCTTGCTGCAACACATTCAGAAACTTAACCTATTCCCCTAAAAACGTGGTTGCTTTCAGCTGGTGACAAGGCCAGGTCTTTCCTATCCTCAGTTCTGCTGAACATATCTGTGTTCCTGTCTTGCACAGCCTCCCTTCACGTTTGGTCACAGCACTGGGGAATATTTTCGAGTGACTGGAGAGATCGTGAGTGTACTGGGAGGTCTCTATTTTTTTTTCAGAGGGGTAAGATATTTGATTTTTTCCTTCTTGCTGTTTGGGTGGGTGTAAGGGAGAATCAAACGTGCCTTTCCTATTCATTAGCATTGGCTGCTAAGATAATCCATGTTTTAGTCAAGAACTACAAATCTTTTTGTTTGGCTTGATGAGGAACTCTTGCATTACTATTGAGCCCACAGGCTAAGATACAGTTTTATCTATTGTATAAAGAAGACTATCTTTGGAGTCAATGAGTTCTCAGCAGTTGGCCTGGCCAAAGTTCAAGAATGAGATATTGCAAATAACGAGGCCTCTATTAGAGATTACCCGTCTTAGCTTAAAGTCCCTTTGCTTCCTCTTGGCAGCCAGTGGAAAGTGTACAGTGAATCCTCAAACCAATGACTGAATAGATGGTTGTCTTCAAAAGAGACACCAGGCGTAAGAGAAGTCAAGTGTTACTGGAAGAGTCTTCTCTTGATCTTGTCCCAGTGTTAGATTTGAGCTGGGTACCAGCCCCCTTGTATGAGTACAGGTGCTCAGTCGATGCATTCGTATGGAATACTTCATCCTTGGATGCAAACCTGGTCTTCATTCCTTTTTTTTTTTTTTCAGATACAGTATTTCGTGCAGAGACGCCCATCATTCAAGACGCTGGTAGTTGACAGCTACAGTGAGGTTCTTTTGTAAGCTGCAGTATCTTTGATTGCATTTCAGCGTGAAACGGATGAGTGTGTGAGATCTGTAGCTTTGGCTGAAGCCACTTGTAGTAGGTAGATGCTTTTCTATAATTTACTTGTCAGTGGATATCATAGCACTTGGATCTTAATCAGTAATCTCCTTTGGAGGTAAAGCAAATGAAGTGTCTAGAAGTTCAGTGAGTGTGTCAAGCAGCAGACTTAGGAATAGATCTCCAAGTTGGACTTGCAATTGATTCTATGCACTGGATGTGCAGAAATCCTCCTATTCCTGAAGGGAGCTTTGCCTCTTCATAGTTTGGGCCTTTTCTCTTCCCAGATGGGGTACAGCTAAGCAGGGTGATTTCTTGAGTCCATGGAAAGAGGGAGAGCTGAGGAAACAAATGTTTTCAAGGGCTTTTCTTCCCTTCAGTCACAAGGAAGGGCGGGTATAGACTACAGAAGTTTGTATGTGGGGAAACTGAGGAGTTTGCAAGAACTGTAGGATTAGAGGATGGAAGGAATGAAGGGAAGAGTGGAAGTGTATGCCAATGCTCCTTTGTGTTTTAGAGAATCCCTCATTCTACTCTGTACTTCATGGGGCTCCTCTGTTCCCACCACCTGTGGCCAGCTCAGCACTCTGCATTCACACCATGCTTGTCTTTCAGCTTTGTTCACTCCTTGCTCCTCCTGAGCTCTGTGGTGCTGTACTTCTGTGGTCAGGAACTGTACGTGGCTTCTATGGTCTTCTCCTTGGCCCTGGGCTGGGCTAACATGCTGTACTACACCCGTGGCTTCCAGCAGATGGGCATTTACTCTGTCATGATCGCCAAGGTCAGTCCAGTGAGTGAGAGATGGGGGCAGCAGGACGCTGCTGCCACAGCCCCGTTTCCAGGAGAGAAGTCAACATACCTACTGGGAAATCTCATATCCCTCTACTATACTTGGCCATTACTTTCTGAGTGAAGTGATGCAATTTAAGTTGTGTAGAAAAGCCTCCTGCTCCTCATCCATACATTTTATTGCAGTTTTCTTCTTATTATTGCCTGCCATGCTTCAAAAGAACTACAGTTGGAAAGGCATGGATGAAAGTAGACTGAGAACAGTGCAGACTTGACTGGTGTGAAATGGCACGACTTTGTACCAGCTGGAAATTTCTTTAGGTAGAGTTTAAATGTTACCAAACAGAGCAATTAGCTGAGGGGCAGTAGCTGGCTAATAACCCTCTATATTTGATGTAGCCAGCTAGCCCAAGAGGGGAAGAAAGATGCAACTGTCTTAATGTTGTTTATACTCACCAAGATGAAAGTATTTGGTGTACATATGTCTTGCATATGTGTGTAAACTATTGCATGAATAACAGAGAAAAATGTTTCCTGTATTAAAGTTTATTATCTCAGCAGGACAAACAACAGTTTAAAGCATGAACAGCCAGTTCACAGCAAATGCCTTCTTGAGCTGAAGAAGTATTTTCTGCCAGTTTTTGTTGAGCCTTATATTCAAGTTTTAGCAATATAAGAATATTCCATTTCCCTGTTACAGATGATCCTTAGAGATTTGTGTCGCTTCATGTTTGTCTATCTAGTATTCCTCTTGGGATTTTCTACAGGTAATACCATACTTTGAGTGACTTTTTCTTGTTTTAAAGAATCTCAGAAAATTTAAATTTTCAGGTGACTTAAACATTTTGTTTCTAACTAAAACCCAACAAATTAACCTAATTACAAAAAATACCTCTCCAGAATAACATCTATGTATAGTAATTTCATACAGCTTTTCATCCCTGGATTTCAAACTGTTTTGCAAAGCTGAATGGAAGAACAGTCCTTTTGTTCTATATAGATAAAACCGTGGGGAATATTTTATAGATCAGTTTCACTGGCTAAAATGCACCATGAAGACAACATGTCTTACCTTTACACTCATTTTCATTGCTTGCAATGGAATTATGATCTCAAGTTGTATTTTCAGCCTGTGTATGTGATTCCTCTTTTGCAACAGCTGTGGTGACTTTAATTGAAGATGACAATGAGGGGCAAGACACAAATAGCTCTGAATATTCCCGATGCTACCATACAAAACGGAGCCGCACATCCTACAATAGCCTGTATTATACCTGCTTGGAGCTTTTCAAGTTCACTATTGGGATGGGGGACCTGGAGTTCACAGAGAACTACAGGTTCAAATCTGTGTTCGTCATCCTTCTGGTTCTCTATGTCATCCTTACCTACATCCTCCTGCTTAACATGCTGATTGCACTGATGGGGGAAACCGTGAGCAAAATTGCACAGGAGAGCAAGAGCATCTGGAAACTCCAGGTACATTACATTGGTTCCAAGAGGGTGCTGTCCAGGGGGATCATAAGAAATTTCAGAGGGAATGTTTAGGAACATTCTAAATAACTGGTCATTGCTTCTTTCTGATTCCACTGAACAGTTCCTAAAAGAGAGTGTATTAGTTCCTTTTCCATGCATGTTTGTTGTTTTGCCTGAGCAGATGTTCCCAGTGTTCCACAGATGTTCAGAATTTAAGAAAAGAAGTACTTTTCTAATTAGAATTACTTGGGTTTTAGATGATGGAAAATCTTGATCAGAATATGGAGACAGAGATTATGCAAAGGGGAAAACAATCTTTACCAGAATCTCAAAGGCAGTTTTTGTTTGAGATAAGAAAGGGAACTTCATAGTTCTAATCAGAGGGCAGTAATTCAGCATTTTTAATGACATATTAACAGAGACTGATGTTTCAGAGATGGTTACAATGCCAGCTTTAGGGTGGTGATAATGATAAAAGCTCAAGATTTTTTAAATAAAAGCAGTGTTCTGATCTGTGTGACTCTAAAACAGCAGCTTCTCAGTGGTCTGCTTTCTGTTGCCTGGCAGAGAGCCATCACAACCTTGGATATTGAAAACAGCTATTTGAACTGTGTGAGGCGTTCGTTCCGCTCTGGGAAGCGAGTCTTGGTGGGGGTCACACCTGATGGCCAAGATGATTACAGGTGGTGCTTTAGGTAAGCTGTTTGAATGTCAAATGAGCTGTCTTTTATAGACAACATTCAAGTATCTGGAAAAGGGAAGCACAAGGTTTACCCCTGGAGCGCTCCTCTGAGAAGCAGTGCCCTAACACTGTCAACAGTAGTCAGTATAATCTGTTTTCCATGTCAGATCTGAGATTGAAAGGTGACAGTTTGTGATATAAATTCATCCTGGAGTTGTTTGGTGATCCTTAGGCTAGATACTGATTTTGTTGTTCTCTCCTCAGGGTTGATGAAGTGAACTGGTCCACGTGGAATACTAATCTGGGCATAATCAACGAAGACCCTGGGTACTCTGGGGACCTCAAACGAAATCCCAGTTACTCCATTAAGCCTGGCAGAGGTGAGGGATTCAGGGACTTAAATCCTACACACTGGTGGTAGAAGCAGCATCGATTAATTGTTAGAGGGCAGTCAGTTTTATGCACCTAATGATAATGGCAGTAGTCAAGTTAATGGCATTCTCAATCAGCACAGAATGTAAAAGATTAAGTAGGCTCATTATTCATGTAGCAGCTTTACTCTCTGGAATAGAAGCCCCATAGATTTATCATCCTGATTGTAGATTTTACAAGGCAGATAATATGTGTAAATCCCAAGGAGATGGAACAGTGTATGGTGGCAGCCAAGTAGCTGCTTTGGAGTCCCCAAACCCTATAGTTTAGGACATCAGCATCCAGCACAGAAGTGTTTAACTGTACAATCAGTCTCTGTTGTACTCACCAGTGGAAATATGGAAAACTTACGGAACAGTATGGGGGAAGAAAACCACAAAGCCCTTTCTTCCTGCTGCTTTCTTCTTCTTTCATCAGCTTCCTATTCCTAAACCACTTCTGTATTTTCTTCTGTTTCTATGGAGGGGGGGATAATTAACCATTCCTTTCCTTTTTAGTTTCGGGGAAAAACTGGAAAACATTGGTTCCGCTTTTAAGAGATGGAAGCAGGAGAGAAGAGAGCCACAAACTACCAGAAGAAGTAAAATTAAAACCTATTTTGGAACCTTATTACGAGCCAGAAGATTGTGAGACATTGAAGGAGTCACTTCCAAAGTCAGTCTAATCTTATTTTATTTTTAAGAAGAAGGTTAATTCTAATTGCGTATGTTGGTCCTCACAAGCAGGACAATTAGAGCACTTCATTCATAAGGACAGGGATTTATGGAAGAAGGTCAGAGGGCTTAGGAAATGACTGTGTGCAAGAATTCATTAAGTATGCTAAATAAACTACTTGTTGTTTAAATTCATGTTTTCATGGTTATTTTTAATATAAATCTGCAATAAACTGTCTATACTACTTGGTTTATATTTACTTGGCTAGATATTTGTATCTCAGGTATTTGTGTCTCATGAAGTGTTAGAAACAGTTTCCATAGTTGGATTTCTTTTTTTGTTTTGTGTTTTAAATAAATACATTGAGAGCATCTCACACTTAGAGCTGTCGTAGCCGGTTCTTAGTGTAGATTTTTTCCCAGTCTTCATCCATTTGTTTTACTCCTTGCAAGCTCTCTCATGTTTTGGAGATCCAAGCTGATATTTGCTTTGGTAGATAACAGGAGCTTCACTGTTTTGCAGGCTGGTGCAAGTGGCCACTCATGGTGGATATCCTGTTCATAATGTGAAAGTAACAGAAGTGCCTGTAGGGAAATTGTTATTACTCTGCACCCTGAACATAATGGATTTCCTACCTCTGTCTGCTTTTAGATTCTATTTCTTTTAAAAAGTATTTTTGTGAGCAGCTACAGGCTCTGATTTTGTGGCTTTGCAGCCTCAAATGAACAAACCAAACTATTGTGAAACTAGAGAAGGACTCATAAAAGAACGGTGAAAATCACTAAGAGCCCAGAGATGTGTTTGTCTGAGGAAAGTTTCTTGGAAAGAGATAAATAAATGAGGACACAGTGAAAGAATAGGATATAATGAATGGTCTAGAGATGTTGTTATTCTTTTCTCATAACACGAGAACAAATATACTCTGTGAAGTTTTAAAGGTTGAATAGTCAAAATCAATCAAATAAATGTTTCTCTTATGCTGTCTGAGTAAACTCCAGAATTCAGAGTTATTGTTACCACGGCTAAAGGCTTAACAAGATCCCAAATTTGACATTTGTTTAGATAACAGATGAACTTTGCACAAAGTAAGAGATAGTGGTTATAGAGAATATATGTTTCAAAGGTCAGATGTATAATAACATATAACAATAATAATCTGGAAATCAGAAAGTTTTTGTTCTTCACTTTGACAGCAACAACAGGAGGAAAGAAATCTGGTGCTGCAAGTCCATCTGGCTGGATTTACAAAGAGAATCAGGAAAAATATCTGGAGAGAAAATAGGCAGATGTTACCAAACTGCAGATAGGAGCCCTGGAAAGAGAGGAAAGAATAGGAGGAAAAGTGAAAAGGAGGAAAAGTGGCTGGACAGAAAGGAGTTAAAAATAAGAAAATTTGTCTTTGAGACAGGTAGCCCAACATTTCAAGTGCTGGAGCTGTGTGGCTGTGTTGGGCAAGAAAAGGTAAATTGTTTCACCTTCTTTCCTTGTTATGTATCACTAAAACACTTAGATTTAACAGCCTTTAAAGCACAAGTACAGCGTGCATATGCAAATATCCTTAAGCCAAGAAGGTTTTTAACCATGGGCTTCGTTTTGAGCGTGTGCACTGTTCCTGTGGGTGCATTTGAAGAACAGTTGTGCTAAAGCTGCTGTGAAATCAGGCCAGAATGTGCAGCCTTTGCCCGGAAAAGCCCGTCGTGCTTGGCCTGTGATGCATCCAAAGGCTGTGGTCAGAGAACATTCATGGGAGTCACTGAAGTTGAAAAGCGGTTCTCTGGAGGCCTCAGCAGTAAATTATTGGGGAAATTGGAACTCAAAGGCATAGAAAATGAGCCAGCCTTTGAAAGATAATTTTCATCAGTACATCCTGTAGTTATTCTGCATTTAGAAAGATACTAAAACATTTGCTGTTCTTAAAGAGAAGCAATTAGTATATTTACATACAGACTGTCCTTCACTGCTGATACTTGTAAGATGAAGTTTGGGCTTGTTTGACATCAGTTATTTTACTGGGGTCAGGATTTCTCACAGTGCTCCTTTCTCATAGGCTACTACAGCAATACATTTCAGCAAAATCAAGCATCCAGCTGCTTTATTTGAAATAGTAGCACCATCTAGAGGACTAATAATTCTCGTTTCTTCTTTTAACATCATTCAAGACAAACGTAATTTTATTTTCAAAGCATTTGTAGGGAATAACCAGAGAAAAGAATTGATGGAAAAAAGAATTAGAATTTAAATGCAAAAAGCTGTCTCTGGTGGACAGGAAAACCACAAAAGATGTTTAAAGTTGGCGTGTTCAATTTCATACCATTACAAAGGTGTAGCTTTAAACACTTGGTAACAGTCTCTGCTGTACAAGTTCCACTCAAGAGTCCATTATGCTCCGCACTGAACAGGGCAAGAGAGAGTCCACACGTAAAACAAGTAGAGCTAAGTAGACAAGACAGGCTGTGACAGTGATATAATTTATTATTAAAACTACTAAGAATAAATGTAGAAAGTAGCTGACCAGAAAAACATAGTTGATTGTCTTCATGCCTTTGTGTGCCAAGGCAAGTTTGTGCTTGAAAGCACATCAGGGCCGTGATGTAGCTGGAAAGCATCCCTGAAATTTCTGTGTTCCCTGTGTGGGATCTATTTCTCATAATTATAAGCCTGGCTAAAGACCTGATCTATGGCTTAAATTCCACCTTGATTTACATCAAGAGCCTGTCCAGAGGGATTGATCCGCTGCCCTGGATATCCTGAACAGAGTGTAGGCATCTGCCTTCCTGTTCCTTTCTGCTCCAATGGGATTACAAAGACTGCAGAGGGCTGAAAAAAAAACACGCAACAAACTGAAATGCTATAATTCGGAGTGAAAACATGCATCACTATAATGCTGTGGTTAAAGATGTAAATGCCCTGTATTTGTGGGATAGGGTGGTGCTGGTGGGTTTTTTGGTTGCATTTTTTAAATCTCTTAGTCTTCTCTGGGAAGCAAACAAAATTATCCCACTTTTCTAAAGTAAGTTATTACCAGTCTCTCAAAATTTCCAGCTACATCATCACTACAATGGGTAGAAATTTCTTTCCCACAGCAGGGGGGTTATAGCTTGGCAGTGACTCCAACCCGCTGTCGCACAGATTCCGCTGGCCAGGGCTCTGTTTGCCACAATTTACTTCCTTCATCTTCATCCCATCGAGGTCCAGAGGATTGCCCTTGGAAATCAAGGTGTGTCTCTGTCCTGGCAGACTGGGTGGGATGCCTACGAGGGATGTACTTGTTCTGAACAGACAGAGAGCACAAATACTCGCTGTCACATCAGAGGGCTGCAACTAACCCCCAGGGAAGAGAGGTGGCTTGTCAGGAAGTGTTTGTGCTTTGCTGGGACCAGTACCTTTCTGTTCCAGCTGCTAGACACATCTATGCCTGAGGAGGAGTGTGGCTTTGCAAGAAATTATCTTTACTTGGGTTGTTTTGTGGAGGTTCTGCTCTCCTTGGCAGACATACTTTGGATGGTCTTGCAGAATCCATGTCTTGAGCACTTGAGGAGTTTTGTAGTTTGAAGTTTGCATAATTATTTCACACTGAATATAGTTAGAAACGGTATGTGGTTCCCATGCTATTCCTTGAGGCTTGCAGGTGGTAAAAATCTGTCCTTTCACATTAATTTGTGTCCACACTAATGCCTTAATATGACGTGATCAGGTTCAACAACTGTATGTATTCACCAGCTCCCAATAACCTCATGGGCTCAAAAGCAAAAGAAATGAAGGGTGTTGATGTGCTCACCTCCCGTCTGTGTGTGACAACTGTAATTATCAATGACTACAAATGTGTGTGGGATAGGAGATGGCAAGAAGAGGTGGGCTGGATGAAGGTGGACTACACTTCACTGGGAGTTAAAAACAGGCTGATGAACATGTGGAAAAGCAAAAACATGATTTGAGTATTTTAAAGCATTGCCACATCCAAGATGCAACTTGTCTAGTCAGCCATGTAAGCTGAACTGTCAGGTCTTTCAAACTCCAGTCATTTCTGAATTAGGTGAGAAAAATACACATCCTACCTGAAAAACTTGGAGCCACCACAGCCTGTTGTTTGTGTGTTCTCATTGTCCCCTCTGCAGCAGCTGGGATTGGAGTCTGAATAGCCCTTCTCCTCATTAAACATTAACGTTAATCCTTTCTCAGGCAGCACAATGGCAGCTTTTAGTGGGGTCCGTGGAAGACACCAGGGCCCACAAGAGGGCCCCCACGCCATGTGCGGGGATGGTTCCTGTCCCTCTGGGGTACCCCATAACTGACTTATCCCAGCAAAGCCCCTCTCCATCTGAGGCCACTGCCTTGCTTTGCTGCCTCTGATCAAATTCATTTTACAGAATCGTTGTTATCTTTGCCGAATGCCAGCTACTCCTGTTGCTTTTCTGTGGCATCTCTATCACACTAGCACTTTATTCAGTCACACATCTTTGCTGGAGTTCTCAGTACCCAAAAATCCGTAAGGTGTCTGCCCAGCAAGTGCTGCAGCGCTACAAAGCAGGGGAGGTCCTGCCAACCCCATAGCCTCAAGGGGTAAAGCTAGTGGACTTGGATTTTTCAGAACTCCATCAATGGGAATTTTTACAATGTTTCTGAAGAAACTGTTGTAGATCTTTCAAACTCAAAAAAGTCCATGCACGTTAAAAATCCCAGATAAACTGAGGTTCTGAGCAACCTCCTGTAGCAGCCAATGTTGTGGATATTTAACACCAGCTTGCGTTTTGGTGCACTGGAGAGAATCTTCTTGTAGCGAAGGATGCTTCTTATAAGTCTTTCTTGCTCCATTAGGCAACAGGCATGGATTTCTAAGAGAAAGAGGTCTTAATTGACACTGCCAGATGTGGCATAGACATCCTGGGTCTTCTTGATGTGGTTCTAGGGCTCTGAAGTGCTTTCCGTCACCCACACCATGCAGACTGGGATTAATTCTGACTCTGGAATAGTTTCCACAGAGAAAACCTGGACCAAATTTCTCATACATCAGATGTTAAACTGTACAAAGCACTTCCAAATACATGGTGGAGAATACCCTATTTCTCTGGGAAGAAGGAGAAACCTACCAAATGACCTCACTGGACTTCACTCTTTGTGGTGTGTTTGTGATACTGTGGCAGAGCTGCATCACTCTTAGTAACGCTTCCTGTTTCAGTGTGCAGGCAATGAGTGGGCATAAGGAGACATGAACATTTACAGGATCACCGAGGTTTTCAGATTTCATCATCACCCAGAACACTACTCTACTTCTCAGTCATTGTTACAATCAGCCTTTAAAATCAATGTTTTAGTCACCCAAATGTTGATATGAAAATTCATGTCGTCTGAACAGCCATGTCAGCTGCCTGCTCCCCAGCTAGGAGAGCAACTCCCAACTACAGGAACTGGAAGGAAGTGTCCTTACTCACTCGGCCAGTAAGAGCAGTTTTAAGCCATGTCGCTAAATCAGTGTCATTTATTTCCAGGCTGACATGGTAGGTTTAGCCCACAGAGTTCCTCTTATTCCAAAGGAGGATGTGGATAATGAACCACCTAGAGTAAAGGGATGATGTCCTCGGTTGCTGTTAGTCAGAGGGGGAAAACCAAGACTGTTTAATTGGCACAGAGGAAGACACAAAGAATACAGTGCCCCTCATAAACAGAAAGATATAGAAAAGTGGAGTTTAGGGCTGGAAATTGTTCTCAAGAGACAGATTTGCAAGGACAAGTGGAATCAGGTTGCTGTATCTTAGCTAAGCACTGAATAACTGAAAATTGAAGCACTGACAAAGAGAGGAGATGATCTGCATAATAAAAGGGATTTTAATCAGAATAATGAGTTGAAACTGAGACAGGGAAAATGTATCCTGAAAAGATCTTTCTGTGGGGCACAAATGATGCTCCCAGAGAACTGCCTTTGGAAACACAGGAAGATTCATTCAGCACATGTAAGCAATACATCCACTGCCATCCTGGCTGCAGCTACGTGGGACCTGCAGGTTTTATGTCCCTTATTTTGGAGATCCAAAATATCTGAGGGTTTATTCCAACTGGTATATGTTAGCCTTCAATTCTGCTTCACTTATTTCCTGGAAACAGCTTGACAAAAGGTGGAAGAGAGACTTTATTTTATTATAGTTAGTGAGCATCTCATATGCTGCCACAGTGGATGCAAAGTTTAGTTTTCAGTGTAAGACCTGACAGTGGGTGAATTTTTGCTCCCCTCGTATTTTTTACAGGTCTAACCAGATGTTTGTAGGGGAAAGGGGGAAAAAACTATTCCTGGGGTTTAGATAAATGAGACAGATAAAAATATTTTCCTTTTAAAAAAGGAGTTTTGATGTTCTTTAGAATCAGATGACTGAATTACTAGTTCCACCTGAAACTATTATAACATTAGTATTCCTCACCAGTTTTGGTGATCACCCTCCAGAGACTGGCTGAGTCAAACTGTGGCGGTACAGACCTGAGCAAAAAATGTAGCGTATAGGTGGGGCCCGCTTTCCTCACACTGTATTTCTTCAGGCATTTTCACATTGCTTCATTCCCCTGCACTGCTATGCACTGCCAGAAACTGTGCACCACAACTGAAGATTTACCAAGGGTACAAACTCACACCAAAGGAGTTGGAGAACAACCCTGACCTGGTTGGTACTGCGAGGGTCAGAACAGCAGAGTGAAGTTTATGCTTTGGAAGACCTGGGTGAAGTGTCACATGTTGTTTCAGGCAGGAGACATGGCACCCTCCCTGGAGACTGGAGTGAAGAAGTAACAAGTGCCTGTCTTGTGGTCTTAAAGCTGGTTTTATTTTTTCTTTAAAATTAAAGTCTCTATAGGTTGCATACTGATGTGAGCCTCCTCCATGGACCGTGGGTAGCCTGTGACCTACAGCCCCAGCAGACAGCATGTGCTCACAGGACAGGGACAAGAAAAGGTACCCAACACCACACACATCAATGGAGTGACAACTGGCAAAGGTCTTAGTAGGTTTGTACTGTTCCTTTTTGCCTTCAGAGTGGCTACTCACAGTAGCGCAGACGTAGGAAAAAACAATGGAGTCATTCTTCCCATCTATGAGAGATCTTGTGCTTACCTAGTCCCCTGTAAGAGCCAAGAGAGGACAACTATGACCTAAAGTCAAATACTGATGCCTCTTAAATGAAGTTGATTTTTACTGCACTGATTTCAACTTGTTCAAGTCTGAGCCCACCCCTGCATAGGAAAGTGGCCACAGGTGCAGGAATTAGAGAGATTCAGGTGGAAATAAGCACACAATCAGGTGGCAAAAGAGTATAATAAGGGAGGAGGGGAGGCTGCTTTGTTTTCTTGGTGAGAGGGTGGAGATGGAGGGAAAGGATTAGGCTCGTCTTTGTGCCTTTGCTCTCTTAGTGTCTAGAGCAGCCTCTGTGAACTCTGGCTGTGGTTCTTCAGGGCTCTGCTATGCCAGGTGCTACTCAAAGGCAGGATATGAAGGTCTGCATTCTTAAGTTTAGACACAGAAAGGAAGAAGGTCCGAGGAGTATTATGGGCAGTATTACTCCTTGTGATAGTCAGGAGTCTTGGGGTATTGGCAGTGGAGCTGGAGAAAGCTGCTTAAATTGGGCCTGGAAAATGTAGTTTGGAGGAATAGGAAATAATTAGTGTACCCAGCTATTGGATAATTTTGACAGTCCCAGCAGTAATGCTGTTCTTTCAGTGCACTGGGCTCATCTCCCTTTGACTTTTTTTTTGCCTGAGCAAAAGAATAAGCTGCCTGGGGATGTATTTACAGGGAATATACTTGGGATGGCCACTCTGGTTACTCTTATCTATCCTTTTGTGAATGGGATGGTTCTTTTAGGACAGGAATCTTTGAGTAATAAAATCTCCAGGCATGTATGTTATGCAAATGTGCATAACAATATTGCTAAAGAGGCTGACTTGTCTCTGCAGTCTGGACTGTACCAACTGGTAAGTGATATCCCAGTATTTTCCTGGAATGTTTTCCCACAAGGCTGCCTTCTGTTAGGAGATAAACACTTAGAGTGTAACTCATTTCTCTGTTGCTCAGCTGCAGAAAGTGATCTCTTATCTCCCAGTTCATGAGCATAATAGCTAAATATTTGCAAGTGCTATGCAGTTGTCTGGAGCAGTGTGAAAAGCTCTCCATACATGTGTGTAGCAGCACACCTATGATCCTAAAACAAGTTTAACTTTGGGTGGAGGTATGAGGAGAGAGTTATATCAGAGAGAATGTTGCTGTGTACTTAAAAAGCAGTCAGGAGTAGGCTTCTTTAATTCTGCAAGCTGTAGTCTCTGAATCTGAAAATGTTTGTTACTGCTTGGGATATAGGCCAGTGCACGTGTCCAAAAGTGTTAGCACAGTAAAAACAAAGTCAGTACAGACTCTTGCTGATTTCCTAAAATCAAGGATTCAATATTAGCAAGCAAGATGGTAAAATCAGGAGAGCTTTACTTTGCTACAGCATCACCCCCTGTGGAACGGCTGCAGCATTTACGCTCTCAGAAAAGAGCAGGTTGGCAGCAAAGCACCCTCTGTGAGCTCTGGTTGGGGTAGCGCTGTGAGCAAACTTGTGACTTTGCTGTTCTCTCCTTCTTCCTTCCTTCTCTCTATCTGGCTAAAAGTTAATTGGAAAAACTATGGGGAAATGATAGATTCTTATCTGTCTTATCATACCTTACAGAAGTATGTCTTCATGTATTTTTTCCGTGTAAAGTGTACTACTAGCATTAAATGCACACACTTTATTTTTAAAGTGTAGTCTCTAGGGGTTATCTTTTGGATTTTTCCCACTGCAGATCAACGCTTCTAAATCCTTTTCCACAGAAATAAAGAGAATTTAAATGTACTTTTTTCCACAGTGAAAAATCATGGAAGACTCTTGTGAATAAATTAAACACTATGCCCAGGGGGACTGGGCTGCTACTGGTACTTGGCCTGCACAGTGTTTTAATACTTAAGCTGTGGATTATTTTTTAAGGAGCCTGGGGAATGGAATGCTGACAAGAAGTAATTTGCAATTATCCTTGCTGTTACCTGTTAATGTTAAAAATCCTTTCTAAAAAATGGCTTTTCCCCTCCGTGATTCCCTGTTGGGGTACTGAAAATCACAGAGTTAAATATAAAATCTGACTAACTTTTTACACAAGTTTGGGAATGTGTCATGTATCAGCAGTGCAGAAAATGCAGCTCTGACTCGCTGGTGTCAGATGGCACCAGATCTCCAAATGCTCAATCCCTCCCATCTGGGGTTTCCTTCATCTTGTTCATTTTAGTTTCTAGTGAGTCTGGCACTTGCTAGAAAAACAAAATAATGAATGCCAAATAGGGTTTCTGCTGCTTATTTGTAGTGTGCAGGCTATGCAACACTAATGTTCTCAAGTAATTTTTCGGAGGAGATGTATGCCTAGTTATTAATGTTCTTGACCTTTATGGCATCTCTGTTAGGAGCTGAAGCAGCTGGGAACTGTCATAAACTCTATAAAATGGTCTGCACAGCCACGATAGAGACTATTGCAAAACCCTTCACATCCTCTGAAAAATGCTAGCCTTGTCAGAAATCTCAGGGTGGAGCAGGTCTGGGAACATAAAGGTTAAGCAGGTTAATGATTAAAAGTATAAGAAAATGTTTGCACAGATGTGACTTACTGTAGTTCTGCCTCTCATTTCCTGACTCTTAAGTCTGCCCTTAAAAATAGCTCAGTTGAAGCTCATAACACCTCTGTGCAGCACATGACGTTCTTATCTGTTTTCAGGAAGATTAGCTGGGAACTGTCCGGGCTCATGTTTCCTAAATCTCAGAATTTCACAGAAAAGGCCACACTCAGCTTTAGCAAGTCGAGGCTGCCCTCATAATGGAACAAGAAGCTGTTAACACAGAACGGGGAGAGCGAAGTGTAATTCTTGTGTATGTGACCTGTTACAGCTCGTACCATCTTCTACACCTTTTTCAGAGGCAGGTTTGAAACAGGGCTCTGCCTCTCTTGCTGTAGCTTGTCCCAGTTCTTCCCTTTTGGATAACTGCCACTACATTATAAATAGACCACACTGCTAGGTCCTATATTCTGCTAAACCACACAGATCTGGGTGCTTTCAGATATAGCTACTTTGGGAGTTCAAAGTAGTGCTTGCTGCCAAACTCATTTTCTTTCCTTAGTAAAAGACTTTCTTAAGTGATCCTTTACTGTGGTTTGTATGAGAGTTAAAGCCAGAGTCCTCAAATGCACTTTCACCTAGATTGAAAGCAGGCAAAGTTAGACTTGAATTTCCATCCTCATTGTGTCTTCCATTAAACAGTCTCTCATGGTTTGCATTGAGAACTAAACTGGTATTCTCCCAAGGCAAGATTAAATGCCAGCATTCAGTCCTTAAGCCAGGTAGTTAGACCAACAGCTGGCTTTAGACTGTAGTTTATTAGCTTAGGCACAGTCACTTGATGAGGTGTGAACAGCCTTTCCTGGTACGGGGTTTGGAATATATCATCATAAATGTGTGTTGAGCAAAGCTGGATGTGTGCTCAGCACATCCAACCAAAGGTCTCCTGATGCCAAATCCAACTGGCCCAGGCATGGCCCATTTCACTGCACTGCTCCTGGGAAGCTGATTCATTACCCAAACTGGTGCAGTGCTCTTGGTATTTTGCACAGTAGATTTAAAGCAAATGTAATAGCGAACCTGTTTCTAAAGATACTGCTTGATGAACAGGAGGATTTTACCTGCAGTTTCTAGATATATTTTAAAGCCATATTTTTCAGATCAAGGTCTAGGTCTTGGAACTTTCAGGTAAGGTTCTAGGTCTTAGTATCCTAAAGTTTTTTTTTCTAAATTTTCTATCTATCTCCTAACAAAAAGCCTCCCAAACCTGATTCATTCTTCCCTTGTTTATAGTTGGAGAAAGTTTCCTGTTTTGCTGGCCTGCATAGTTCCCCTCAAACTCCCATCTGTTAATCAAGTAAAGACCAGCAGCTGTAAGTACATCTCCTAGGCCTCACTTGCAAAGATATACGAGTTTTAAACATACTGTTTCTGGTGATAATAGAAAGACTCTATAAGGAGAGCAGAAGCTCTTAGGGTCACTCTTCTGGCGTGTCCCAAAACAGAAGTTTGCATTAACCATTACTCAACATTTCAAAACCAGCGAAGCTGAAAAACACCATTCCCTGGATTTGGCACAGCAAGAAGTAACACCAGTACTGGTGCTGTTTATGCCAAACATGCCTGTCTGTTTTCTCACGGACCCTAAGGCTGTGCATTCATCAAAAACTATTATAGATAGGGAAAGATCTAAACACGCCCACCACGTCTTCACTGACATTATCACTGTGAAAATGTATGATTTTTCTAAGGGAGTTTCCACCTTTTTCAAAGTAATAGCAAAATTTTTTGCTTTCTGGAGCACTTAGCGTGATGGTTTTCTCATTTTGGCTTTGTGCTTTCTGAATAGTTCCATAATGTATAATAAACTAAATATGACATAAAGGGATGTCATTTACAACCCAAATGCATGTGCATAACCATTTTCTTTTGAAAACAGTATGTAAACTGCAGAGCAGCGATCGTTTTAGATATTCTGCTGCTGCCATTAAGTCATCCGTGAGCGACTCGGCTTTAGTAATATTCCAGTGTATAATTATTACGTGTGTGTGTGTCATCCCACTTTGGCAGCTATGAAGTAAAGAGTTTGTTGTCTAGCAAGTTTCTCTCTGCTCCCTAATTTCAGATGTAGCAAACCCTGGGAGGCTGCGGAACTCTGGCGCTGCATTTCTCTGCGTCTTCCAGCAGCTGAGCGAACCGGATGACTGAAGAAGGGCGGCTTTGCGTTTTTAAGATAGTTTTAAGCTCGAGTTTAGTTTTACTCCTTTGGCAGATTTGCTTCTGTGGATGTCGTGGCAGTGTCAGCGGGCCCCTGCTTTGAACTTCATTCGGATGATTCTGAGGTGCCTTGTCTGTACCAAGATGGAAGTTTCATAAGCAGGGTGAGTTCTCTGAGCCCTTCTGGGGGTGTTCGGTGTAGGTGTGATGCTTTTGTAGAGAGTGAAATCTCCCAGAGACAAAGACTAAACCTGTCTTCCTACTGGGCAACACTTTTCTGTTGTGCCTGTATCTGTTTTCCTCATTTATAAATCTGTCTTTCTCCTGAGCCGTGCCACGCTGACTCCTTGGGTGAGGAAAGACAGACCCAGTTTCATTCAGGTTTGTCAGCCTGGTACGCTGTTACGCTTCCTAATTTCTGTGCCAAGGGGATCCAAAATATACTGTCATACAAGCCAAACTTAAATAATACATTCATCTTCCACTGGAAGTGTCAGTTACTGTCATGACTGGTGAAGGTAAAATATCTAGCCTAGTAGAACAGTTTTTATTTCGTGTCCATAAGATTTATTCTTTGTATTTAATTCAGAGAAAGGCAGATAAATAATCTTAAAGTATTTTCCTCAGGGAAAAACATTGCTTTTCAGAGCTGTTTAAAATTTCTGTTAGGAAAAACCATTATTAGAAAGAACAAATTTCTCACAAAGAAGAAAACAACTTTTTTGATAGCACTCGATGCCTACTAATGTCCCTCAAAAGTTTAAAGATCATACAGAAAGATGAGTATCTCTCTATCAAGTGTAACTTCCTGCTGATAGGATTCATATGCCATAAATAAAGCACAAAAGTCAAACCAAACTTTTATTAATCTTTCCCCTCGGGGAGGGGATTTTTTTTTGGTTTTTTGTGAGCTAGTAAGAATTAGGTTGTAGGTGCTGGCAGGCGTTGTGGTCTCTGCTGTGGATGTTTGAAGGATCCTGTCAATGAAACAGCAATTGGTAATCACTTCTGTTCCTCTCCCCCTAAGGAAGAGAAGACTTTTGTCCTGTGATATCACAGCTGAGTGCTGCTTTTGATTTGTAGGATTGTGGTTTTAGCCTCTTTGTCTATACCATTATCAAGCTATAGAGATATAGACAGGTATGATTTTTCTTTTTCTCAGATAAGTACAAGGTGAGTCTGTGATAATGTGTAGCATGTAGGAATGGCAAAGCCCCATTTGCCATTACATATATCAGTGCCCTTTCCTTATCCCCAGCACACTAGAGGTGAGATACCAAGTTCTCAGTGTCCTCAGAATCCCCTTCAAAGTAATTCTCAATACCATGAATTAAGGCAGTATTTTTGTCTTGCTGCCCACTTCAAATAAGCCACTTCTCCAGTGGCCTGTAAGTAACAATTAACTCAATAATGGGAGTAGAACATAGTTACAACAAAAGAAGACACTCCATATCAGGTCGTGTAAGCTGTACTACTTACAATGTGACATTCTTCAAAACTGCTGCACTATTTTTCTCTGTATGTCATAGATCACAGACAATGATAGTGCGCAGAGAGATGATGATGACAGCAGCCGGTCGTTAAACTAACAAGAAAGGGTAAAGAAAGAAGCTGATAAGCATAAAAAAAAAGCTTTATTAAGTCCCATGAGATTTGCATGGATATCGTTAAAACAGAAGTGAGCTCCGTAGGCCATGTTGTCAAAAGTCCTAGCTCAGTTTTCATCTAAGCATGCAATTAATCGTGATTAAAACTGAGAAACAGACGCTACCTCAGCACTGTAGCGAGGTACTTCTGCCCTTGTGCCTGCGGTTATTTACTTGTGCAGACTCTGAGATCTCATTTAAAATAGTCTTTTAGCTGAGACCACGCAGTCAAATCTCCTGTCTGCTTTTGAAAGCTGCAGTCCATGTATACAAAAGTGAATCTTTCCCCTTTTTCCTTCCCAAATTCTTTCCTTAAATTACTGGTGGCTCAATAGTCTCATCACCCAATACAACTTCAATTCTATCTTTGACTGGTTTCACCTCTCCTAAACAGTGTAGCCTGTTCTCAAGTCATTGCTAAAATCTGGCTGCAGATGGGGCTTTGACTTCCTCCTGCTGCACGTGGTCTACACAGAAACATGTTGCTGTATCTGAGCAGCTTCAGCATTGCTCACTAATGAGAGGCTCTTCCCTGTGTCCATTGTGTGCTTTAGAGATTTTAATTCTGGTCTTTATTTTGCCAGCTCTTCCTGCCACTTTCTCTGATGCCTCCAACTTCACACACCTACCAGCTGTGTCCGTCTCAACCTGGTAATTCCTTTTTGCTAACACGCTTTTTGACCTATTAGTCTGTTTCCAACTACTCTGTTTCTTTAAAGTCACGTAGTTTGTGAAGATATTTAATGCCCATCTGCGTCTTATTCTAGTCTCCTTATATTTGATTTATGTCAAGTATCATATTCCCCTCTTTCTCTGGATGGGAAATGTTTTTGCTCATAAACTGCTGTCTATTCTTAAAGTACTTGGGAAGAAGTAAATAGAATTATTTATGAACTAAGCAAGACAAGAGTCATTTGTTTTAGCTATGTTAAGATTAAATGTTTATCAGCCTATTCACTGATACATGTGTCTGAAGAGGACATGAACTGCATTTTCAAAGGCACAGACAAAAACCTTTTTCCTACTTCAAATATGTAATATTCAAATTCAGTTCTTTTACTGCAGTGGAAGCTACAGTGTCCTTTGTACACAACTGTACTAAGTTAATCAATTTTGCCCTTTATAAATTATTTCTATGAAAGTTGTGATATGAATTCTTAGGAAATGCATCCAAACTAGGGATGTTTCTGAGTTGCACTGGTGTGAACACATCTACCAGTGTTAGAAAACACAAAAATTTATTTTCATGCCTGTTTTTTAAGCCAACCTTTTCAAGGTGAGGAGCACTTTCCAATATTTCACACTTCTTCTCTATTTCATTTTGTGACAAGAAATTAAAGCCATGCTTGCATGTATTTGGGCCTTGTAAATTCTCAGTTGTCTGTACTTGGAATTGATCATTGCCTATACTTAAACATTTTCCATTTATGCATTAATAGATTTTCATTCAAATATCAATGTATTTGATATGCCTGTCTCCTCTCTCATACCAGGTGTCAGGTCTTTTCAAACACACTTCACAATCTGCTTTCTACATCTTGATGTTCCCATAATGAAGAAATTCCAGTGCAAAGGCACGTTGTCAACTCTGACAGGAGTAGTTTGTCTGTATGTTTGTTACGTTAGGGAAAGTGGAGGTAGGAGAGGAAAAATGTGTAGTTCCTTTTGTTCAGACTTGCAGGCGAGTGATTTTTATCATTTGTCCTTGGGTACAGAGGGCATTCCCCTGATTTCCTTGGGAGTGGGTCCATCACCTCGTAAAACTTACTATTTTTACATTCTGTGAATTTTGCAGTATCCTGAATTCACCTTTTCACTTTCAGATTATCCTTGCTGATTTAAAATGATGCCCTTGAGTATTATATTGAGAAACAGGAAGATAGTTATTCATTATTACTTACAGAATTCATGTTGTGGGTGTTTATAAGCAGATAACATACTTTAAGATCCTTTTATGTCATGTGGTGGTGATTGCTCCCATCCAGCAAAGGCGAGAACTGTCACCAGGACACAAAAGTCCTTGATGAGCTCATCCTGGGCATCGTGTTCAGAGTCCATCTGTCTTGCTTCTGCTGGAAGTTGTTCTGGAGTTTACCACTTCTCTGAAGTTATCTTGGATAAGAGCAGGCTACTTAAATTCAATGTAAATATGTACAAACTTTAGGGCTACTTATGAAAGTCCTTGTGCTCTTTTTGTTTCTCTAATGCTCACTGTCCTTGTGATTGACAGACTCCCTTCAGTTTAATTTAGGCACATGCTTGAACGTACAATTTTCCTTGATTTATGATATAACTTTTAATGGCACTTTCCTTAGAATGTAATTTAATTAGTCATGAATATAACCCTCCAGCCTTGATGTATTAAATGGTGTGTACGTGCTTAATAACTGAAAAATGGGAAGCTTTGAAAAAATATCAAGATTTGTGTGTTTACATGTGAAGAGACCGTAAGCAGGCAATTTGGTCACTATACTTTCTTCAAATGAACAGGAGCTAAGTTACTGTGAATCTGTCTACTGCAGAAACATGATTAAAGATAACAACGAGATTGTTCCACTAATGGGCAAGAAAACAAATCCATCTGGTATTCCCCCTTCAAACCAGCAAGAGAAAAAGCCGACCGAAAGCACTCCCACAAAGAAAAGGTAGGACTTGAGCTCAGACTAGAACACTAACGCTCCCTTTTTGATCTCCTTTAGTAGATAATTGCTCTGAAATATCACTAATATATTTATTGACACTGCATGTATGAATTTGAGGGACCTGATGAACACAAGGTGCTTTCAAAAAGATTTGTGTTTATGCTGTTCAGAAGTGGAAGAGAATCCTGAACAAAACATAGGACACATTTGTCTTAGTGGGACAAATTTAACCAGAATCCTAGAGGCATCAGCCCTATGCACCAGTCTTTTGTGTCTTGTATCAGCTGGGCTTTCTGCATCCTGTGGATATACCTGTATGAGCGTACAAGAATGTGGTCTAATGATGGTCAGAGCTTCAAGAAGAGAAGGTAGAGTGATCTTTTAGAAGTGATCACAAGGTGGGGTACAGCAGGTTTTCTGTAAGAGATGCTGGCCTGAAAAAAAGGCAGCATTTCAAACTGAGCCTTGGATGGGAACGTTGACAGATCACGGGGAGGCAGAGGTGAATTAAAAAATGAGGGCTGTGAGAGAGGAGGTTTGAAAAATCCCATCACAAACAGAAACCTGAATTCACTCTATTTTTCATTATTCTGGTTAAGAAGACTTCACCATTATTTCATTTCATAAAATATTCACTTTCATTCATTATTGATGCTAGAGAATTAATATAAGGATTAAGGGTTTGTATTTAATATGAATGGAGAAATATAGGTGGTAATTCATCCCTGATACTGTGCTATTGAAGTCAACTGCAGAGTGAGGATGAATTTTCATTCATAAACTTTTCACTCTGCGGCTAATTACTAGCTATTATAGCAATTTTTGAAACTCTGAAGGCCTGAGCAATTGTGGCTGTTCTGACATATATAATTCTTAATAATCAGAGGAGTCACTTTCCACAGAGATGGCGTCATTAGTTATTTGAGACCCACTGTCTGGGTGGTCCAACTTGTCTTCCTGTCATTAAATTCAAAAGGAGAGGCTCTTTGGTTGTACAAGGGGGAGGCGAGGCATCCAAGCAGCTCCCAATACACCTACTACTTCAAAAAGGAGGAATTCCATGAAAGATTGTGTAGTTATAACAAATACTGGCAAGTGCTACCCCTCAATTACCTCAGCTCCTATCTCCCATTCAAGTTTGTGGCATCAGTAACAGTAACCTTGGGGTTTTTCCCACCTCTCAACCAAGAGCTCAGGGTGTGGTTGACAACATTCCTGTAATATAAGGAATGAAGATCACGTGAACTTTAATGCAGAGGTTTAACATGTTCTATTAATTACACGTTTCTGTGCTGCCGTACTTCTGTCGCTTCAAAACGCTTCCTTCTCCTTCTCCTGCTGCACCTCCACAGGTGGCATTTCTCACTTGACAAAACATATGGGTGATATGTGCTTTCTGAAAAGGCAATGACTTCCCCCTCTTGAAGGTCCTGGTATTTGGGTGGACTAAAAGTGTATAATTAGGAACAGGAAAACCGACAGGCGGGCTGGGAGGAGCGCTGCCAACGTTGTCAGAGACCCATTACGCTTATGGGCAGTGTCCTGAGAGTGTGCACCATGGCCACGTAAGCACTTGGGCATTTGTTGGTAATTCTCCAACTGCTTTGTATAGTGACTGGGTTTTTTTTTTTTCCCTCTCCTCATGGTATCCTCAAATAACCCATATGCTGGGATAGGTAAGGTATGTCAGCCTCCAAAGTAAGACCCACTTCATAGCTGCTGGACACTTGCTGAGACAAGGGCAGGTGATTTGGTCCAGCAAAGCCCAAAGTGTGGCATTTCTGGCTTTCTGGAGGTTCCCTTTGGCCTCCTACAGCAGTATGCCTGTTGGGACAACTCCTGTGCATCATGGTCAGGGATGAACCTGGGGGGTTTTTTCCGCTTCTTAGTCTTTCTGCCAAGTCCAAACCCCAGTGAAACAACAGTAGTTTCCAGCAGCTGTGGATCTGGCAAGTGTGGCATGAGTGGTGGCAATGGCTCTGTTTCTGTCTAGTTTTTTTCCCTGTACTCTGAAGAGTACCCCCCGAGTGATTTCAGGGGCACAGTGCTGCTAACCAGAAATGGCATTTTACTTGCTGCCTGCTTATAATACATTCACAAGCACATCTCAAGTGTTCAAAGGTCACTTAAATTTAAACAATTACATGCAGTGAATTAACACTTGCATCACCGAGACATTGGAAAATGAGATGAATTGGGGTCATTAGATCATGATATTTTTACCAGATATCAACACGCTGTTCAGTTGTGTCCTAATATACTGCATTTTAGCATCAGTGTGTGTGCTGTAATTCAACAGGATTCTTTGGGGAAAATGCAGTTAAAGAAAGAAAACCCATATGGACTAAACCATAAATATTAGGTGAATTGGAAACCTTTTCCAGGTGATTACTGGAACATTTTAGACAGTTTCTGAATAATAGGCCATGTGGGACTCGCTGTATCCACCACTGGAACTCCTCTGTCTTTGGTGAAATGTAGCAATATTTTAATCAGATCTAGTAATACCAAGCCATTGATTTTCCCTCTCAACTCTGCAGGCTTTTAAAGGGTGAAATCTTCCTATTCTTCTCACGTTCCCTTTTCTGTGTTGTTTCAAATTTAATTTCTTTTCTCTAGAAATAATTATTAGAATAATATAAACATAAATAATTATATATAGGGAAAAGAAACAGTTAAATGTCATGCCCTGGCTGGCAGGATTACTCATTGAGTCCCGGCTGGTGAAAATGCCCGATGCCGTTTAACATGTGACCTTTCAAACTTTCTGACTTAATCATTGTCACTGTTGGTGGGTTTGAAACCATCCACCCTGATGGCTCCTGGCTGGAGAAACAAGGACTAGAATGCAGTAGGTTAAAAAGCTCATGCATGTGTGTGTGGGCATACATGTGCAGCTGCTCAGTCAATGTCTGGTCTTACATTTGCACAGACATTGGGTGTAAGGCTGTTTTTAGGCTGCTGGTGTAGCTGCTTAGACATGTCAGGATCTGATACCATGTATCCTAAAAATATCTTGGGATCTTTTGCCCATCTGCCAACGAGAAAGTGCTGGGCACAGTGTTGGAGGCTGGGATCCCTCCAGGGGAAAGTAGATAAGCTTCTGTTCTGGCATTCTATTAGGTATAATGCCAGAAAATAGAAATTGTCAAACTTGTTCTAGGCACGTACGTGGAGTGTTGTGCTTATTTTGTGGTCAAGCTTGCTTTTTTGAAACTAATATTTTTAAATGCACTGTGTTTAACAGTTCACACTTTTTTCTGGAGATTGATGGTTTTGAAAGCAATGCGACTCCAAATAATACATCTCCCCCTGTCTTTTCAAAACCAATGGATTCAAATATTCGTCCATGGTAAGTTATAGATGCATATGCAATAGTCATTCTTTTAGTAGCTACTCCTTATTTCTCCTTACACTTCAGAGCTAAAATTTCACATGGCTTTTGTTAGCTTTTGGTCACTTCAAAGACTGAACTCCACTGGAGGTCAGTTGTTGCTGGATGAACTTAGAGTTTGTCTATTGCTGTCATTTACACTGAATAAAGAGGCCTCAGATTTAAATAAATTTAAAATCAATACCAGGTTTTGGCGTTTTTTTTTTTCTTTTTTAATCTTAGCTTCTAAATTATGATGTGTTAGGACAAACTCCACACACCATTTGTGTATTTTCTACTGCATGAAGACCAGAGCTTAATTTAGCAAACCCTATTCCAGGCTGTGTGCTGACACCTTCCCTCTATTGCTCATTAGCAGTCAAATAACATGAAGATGCTGAGTCTGAAATATTTCCAGGCAGCCATTTCTGCTGAATGAATAGGGAAAAATTATGACTGGGAAGAATGCACTTAAATTTTAAAAATGTGGGGTACTAAGAGCCAATAATTCTGAATATGGGAAATATGTATCAAATCTAGCATAAGCCTAGAATGGCCAAGTGGTTTTGTGTCTGCTGGATGTCTGGTCAGCTTTCTGGAATTAGCTGAGTCTTATTTTGATTTCAGAGGAGAGAGATCCAGATTTCTCCCTCGTTCCAGGACAGACCTGCTCAAGACCCACACAGGCTTTGTCACCACATTCCTCACAGTTTTCTGCAGAGGAGTGATGGACTGAATAAGAATGGACTCTGAGCTACCAGCTGTATTGCAAAGGGAAAGGAAAATCTGCAGAGCAATGCTGAATCTTTGCGTTACTGAATCTTTGTATTGTTGTCCATACCTCTGTTTTGTCAATAACTAATAGTTCAGGCTCCCTAATTTACTGATCTGAGGTAGTTCATCAAATCGGAACCTTACAGAAAACAAAAATACAAGTACAAAAAATTACAATAAATTAATTTTCAAGTCAGATCTGCTTTGGGGAATATCTGGAGATGACACACAGCAATTACAAATACCAATGTGATAGAAATCCTTTAGATTTATTACCTAAATATGCATTTAGGGCCCAGTCCTCAATTTCTTTTAGCTGAAGCTTTCATTCAAGTCAGCTGCAAAGTGCTCTTGAGTTGCCTACAGTGCACCGTGCAGTAAATCTTTAGGTAAATCATGTTCATTGTGTGCTTGCAACCCATGCCCAGTTACTGATTGAGCACTTGCTTTGTGGCAGATGACAAAGTAAGCATGTGAAAAAGAAGAATGTAAAGCTTCAAGTTGTCTGCATAAAAAGCAGTGAACATTTTTAAAAAAAAGTTCCCACAGTTTCAGAATCTGTAGTGATGCAATAACGCAACACAACAGGTTGCATTCTAATGATTTTTTATATATATATAAATCCCGTGGGTCTCTTTATTTTTACCACTCACTTTAAAATTCACAGGGGAGAGAAAATGATCAGATTCCAAAGCACAGTGTCATACTAGAGCAATTTCAGCTCTACTGTAGATACAGCATCCTAGAATTGACTGATTGTTCCTGCAGTTTGCTAAAATGCCATCCAGCATCTTCCTGACTTAGCATTTAATGCCTCTTGTCTTTTCTACAGTGCATCTGGGAACGGGGAAGATATGGATTCCCCACAGTCTCTTCAGGATGATGCAACTGAATATAGCCCTAATGTAGACAGTTGTTGGTGAGTGGAGTTATGAAGTATCTCTTAGTAATTTTTCGATGGATTGAGTCTATCAGTCAGCTTGACAGAAACAACAAAGTGTACTTGCTTGATGTTTCTGAGCACTAGGAGCCCTGGCAGCTGATTTCAATGGGAAGGGAAGAGAGATAGGTAATTATGAAGGACAGGCTTCCAAAGGAAATCAGCCAGGAGTATTTCTGATTTGGGGTGAAGTATTAAATGCTTCTTATTCCAGAATCACGTATGATCAGGGAAGCTGTGTAAGAAGATATGAGGTTAAATATTATCTTCTGCTGGAGCGGGAGGGGTGCAGCTGGAGAACAGCATCAAGGAACTTGGGCACTGAAGTCAGCAAGTTGTGGACAGATCAGAGAAGCATTTCTCTTAGCCTTTGTTTTAGAAAAATGGATAAACTGGAAAAAATGCAAAGCAAAACACTTGAAAAAATAGATACATTTTTATTCTAAGAACTCTCTTAATAGCCACTTCCATGCAATCTGTAGAAACGTTTTGAGATCCATGCCAAGATATATATCTATGGAAGCAGAGCCAAGTATATATAGTCTAGGACAAGTAATTGTATTTCTTTTTCCTTTTACTTAGAAAATAAAATAAAACACGGTAAATTGAATCAGCAGTTTCATTATTATTCCTTATAATTCAGTGCTAACATACCACAAGGACCTGAGCAGACCAGTGCCAGGAAGAAGTTGAAAAGATATATATTTCGTGCAGTATCTGAGGGGAATGTAGAAGAACTGCAGTGTCTGCTGGCAGAGCTGAAGGAGAGATCAAACGCGTGTACAAACATGACTGTGCCGGGTAAGCTGTGGAGTTACCTGAAGGGAGATCGTTAGCTCTTCTGGCAGCGTATGTGCAGTCTAAGACTGGGAAATATCTCTGTGCAGCAGCTAATTGCCTGTGAATTTGCAATTTAATGTATTCCACGTTTCCTGTTTCTAAATGAAAGCTTAAAGTACCCAATAAGTCACCTCCTCGCTGCCTCTGGGCGACACAGGAGGATGCTTGTCTCCTGTTTATGATACGCTGAGGGTCCATCCACACCGTGTTCCCAGAACCATCCCCAGGCCACTCTCTGCAGCAGGAGATTCCAGGCTGCTGGCTCTACCCCAGCTGCAGTCAAATTGCAGCATAGATGGGGCGTGTGATGTGTGCAGCATGGTGGAACAGGTGGGGAGGTTAGGGAAGAGTTCTGGAGTTACCGTGGCAGTGGGATGTCTGAAAGAAACCAAGTGCTTTGGCTGCTTTATTAATTAGTACCACATCTCTGAATGAATCGTCTCACCAGGTATATGTGGCTTCTAGACAAAGTGGCTAGGATGGAGCAATTGTTTGGGAAATAATTTACCTTCACGTATACATGTCAGGTTCCACCCCTAATAAACAGAAGATTAGAATTATTTTCCATCCACTTTAATGAATAATGATGATCTAATCTCAAAATTCACTCCTGTAGATTATCTGATGAAAAAATTCACAGCTTCAGATACTGGCAAAACTTGTCTGATGAAAGCTCTGCTGAACATCAACCAAAACACAAATGAGATAGTGAATATGCTACTCTCCTTTGCAGAAGAAAATGGTATTTTGGAGAGATTTATCAATGCAGCTTACACAGAAGAGGCGTATAAAGGTATTGCCATCTGATACCCATTTCAGGTATCTGGTTAAATATACCATCCACAAAAGTAATGTTTTCTTCAAACATTTTAATGATGGTTTAATTCCTAAACCAACTTTTATTCATTGTCACTCATTGTGAAATATCATAAATGTTTCATAATGTGGTTAAGAGGTACAGCACTAAGTACCCGTGTCTGTTGTTTCAGGCCAGACAGCTCTAAATATCGCCATTGAGAGAAGACAATATGAAATAACTCAGAGCCTGATAGAAAAAGGAGCTGATGTTAATGCTTACGCCCAGGGAATTTTCTTTAATCCCAAACACAAGCATGAAGGATTTTATTTTGGTAAGTAGAAAGGCAGTCTCTCTGGAAAAGTTAGGAAGGCATATCCAAACATTTAAGACAGTGTGGAAGACAGGCAAGTTTGAATCGTTACTGTAACTAAACCTTGATTAGGAAATGCACATCATGAGATGTAAAAATGTCATAGCACCTTCTGTTAAAGTAACTTGCTGGAGTGCAATGTATTGTAAACACTCAGAAATAATATTGTAAAACGTTTACAAAAAAAATATAGATGCTGAATACCCAATAAAATGTAACAATTTTGAAGATTTTCTGCAAATAATGTTGTCATTCAAATTAAGCTTTTCTAAAATGAGAGCTAAACTCAGTATAATTGGTATGTAAATGCAATGTATATTAAGGTGCTTCTACACAGCTACTCTTTTATAATATTTGAATGCTTGTAATAAAACATAAACACATGTTGCTTTTTGTAATTTTGTAGGTGAAACTGCACTGGCGCTGGCTGCGTGCACCAATCAGCCAGACATAACTCAACTCTTGATGGACAATGCCAGGACTAATATCACTTCTCAGGATTCCAGAGGAAACAACATCCTCCACGCGTTAGTTACCGTGGCAGAGGATTTTAAAACGCAGAATGACTTTGTCGTCAGAATGTATGACATGATTTTGTTGAAAAGTAAAGACAGAAATTTGGAAACGGCGAAGAATAAGGATGGTTTGACACCACTCCAGTTGGCTGCAAAAACTGGGAAATTAGAGGTGGGTATTATTTCAGAAGCATCTAACAGGAATAAAACATGGAGAAAGAGTCAAGGTTAGTTACGTACTCAGACGTTTGTGCTCTGAGACATAGTTTTCCATGCTGGTTATGTTGTGCTGTGCATCAATAACATTTGGTAATCTCATTCTGTTCAAAATACAAGCAAATATTTTGGCTGCAATGTTGCTTCTTCCCTTCAAGGGTTCCCTCTAACAACCCCTTTCTATACAAAGCAGGCATGCTGTTGAAAAATAGCCTTGCAAACCTTTCTGTTGTACAGAAACTCAGAAATTCTGCATTTGTTACAAGGCTACATTACACAATCTTTGAATAATTTCAGAAAACTCACTAGAACTGCTCCGTTATGCTGCTGTAGAGCTTTCATACACGACTGCTTGCATTGTGGTAAAGAATTGACAATGGGATAATTTAGAAAGTAACTGATTAAGTTAAAGGAATATGTGAGGGTGGTGAGGCACTGGAACAAGTTGCCCAGGGAAGTTGTTGATGCCCCATCCCTAGATGCGTTTAAGGCCGGGTTGGATGGGGCTTTGAGCAACCTGCTCTAGGGAGAGGTGTCCCTGCCCAGGGCAAGGGGGTTGGAACTTGATGATCTTTAAGGTCCCTTCCAACTCTGACCATTCTATGATTCTATGAATATATAATATGAACCTATGGAAAATTGTGCTTTCATCATTTAGAAAAATGTCACCGACAGAAAATCCAGAGCTATTAAAAATACAGTGTTTATTCCCTAGATGTCTGTCATCTCTAACGCTGCTGACTGACTAACAGAGTTACAAATACATTGACTTGCACTTCTGTAGCAAATGTGATAGTTAAAAGGTCGGGGTTTGGCAAGTACATATGAATGCTTTCTCCTTTTGCATGAAGAACACGTCTCCTTACAAATGCCTCTCTTAATATTTTAGATTCTGAAATACATCCTGAGCAGAGAGATACGGGATAAGCCCAACAGGAGCCTCTCAAGAAAATTCACCGACTGGGCTTATGGTCCCGTTCAGTCTTCTCTTTATGATCTGACGGACCTAGATACCACCACAAACAATTCAGTCTTGGAAATTATTGTCTATAATACAAATATTGGAGTAAGTTACTTATTTCTAAAATACATATATATATTTTTAAGCAGTACACTCATTTCAGATGTATTAGCTTCTACAGTTGACTGAACTACTTGTAAAACAGTAATTTTTGGTTCTCAGTTTTGTATCAGGAGCAAGTTGAATTTTATATTTTGTAGATTGTCAATTGTAAGTACATATGCCTGAAATTATCTACATTTCCTTACAGGCACAGAGTTCAAATCATAATTGTGTTGATTTTTTTTCTACAGAATCGTCATGAAATGCTGACTTTGGAGCCTCTGAATTCACTCCTGCGAATGAAGTGGAAGAAGTTTGCACGCCACATGTTTTTCATGTCGTGTTGTTTTTATTTCCTTTACAATGTAACACTAACGTTAGTTTCCTACCACAGGCCTAATGAAAATCAAGTGAGTACAGCAACTTCATCTCAGCAAATTTCACAGCTTTATAATGCTATAGTATTTCCTGCATTGTATTTAAAACACTAAATCGAAATCAGGCATCAGAGTATCTGGCTGTATGGAGACCAGACCACATCAGATCTTTTTATCTGGAAGGAGAATCAGCAGTAATAGAGGAAACCTGAGTTTTGTGAAAGTGACTTAAAATACAAATACATAATGCAAAGGCAGATAGTTACATTTTTCTAAAAATGTGAGGAGAGTTTTTTGGTTTTCTTTTAAGAAAGAAACTTGTGGCATTTCAACTATATGCATTGGGGGGGGGAGGAGGAGAGAGAGGGAGATTCTGCAAATCCACTGCGAATACAACTCTCGGTGAAAGGGAAGCAGTTGTGTCCCAGGTTGCTGCACACACAAGGATTCCCGTTGTTTTACCTTTCACCCTTCAGGTGCAGAACTCAGTCCTTCCTTTCGGACCTGTCTTTCAGGCTCCCCCTTACCCACTGGCGCTGACCCGCGGAGTGGGATGGCTGCAGTTGTCGGGGCAGGTGATGGTTATGTTAGGAGCAATATTTTTAGCCATAAAAGAGGTAAGACTTTTTAATAACAAATACATAACAAAATAGTTAACTTCTCTAGATGATCTTGGCAATCTGTTTGGAATAGTATTTATGATATGTGAAATGTCTGAGAGTCTGTGGCACAATACATCCCTTATTCAGAATGAGCTTGGATATGTATTTGAATGTAACTGTATTGCTCTGTGAAAGAAATATGAGGGTTTTTTCCTTTCAGATTCTTGAGACAGAGGTTTGATATTTGTAGAACATCAATTTTGTCAAATTACTGACTTTAAGGAAATTGTTGAATGCTGTTGAATTAGAACTTGTAACAGAAAAAATACCAGTATAATTTCTACCATATACTGTAAGAAATTAAAAGCAGTTACTGTTAAATTTTGCCGGAGATGACAGGAATTTAAACTCTGAAGTTGCCACCCTATAAAAAGATTTTTAATTATAGAAATTGTCAGTAGACAGATTATTTTTTTTTTTAGAAGACCAACTTAAATTTTGAAAAATCAATTTTAAGACTTGCTTCCTCTTATTACCATTCTTGTATTTTATGTATCTGTCTACACAGAGTGTAGCCATCTTTCTGCTTAGACCCTCAGACCTGCAGTCAATTCTCTCTGATGCGTGGTTCCACTTTGCATTGTAAGTCTGTTATGCATGGATTTTATACTATATATAAAATGCTTATTGATCTGATCCTGTAGCAGATGCTCACTTTCCCTCTAGGTGATCAGTTTTTAGAGGGATGGATGTAACTGTACATGCAGCTTTCCCGTAACACACACTAATGGTTACACGGGTCGGTAACAATTCTGGGGGTTGATGTGTACAGAGTGGGCTTTTTTTCCAAAGTACAGCACTGTCTTTAGCTTCTCCTGATGCTGTATCTCTTTAGAGCTGTATACAGAGAGATGTGCTTAAGAAACCAGGTTAATAAACCCAGTTCCACACTCCGTTTGGCTGCTTCAGGAAGGGAAGATCACATAAAGCTGGTTCCAGTGGCTGATGGGAGAATCCCACCAGCTGGCCTAGATAAAGCACAGACGATTCCTTCTCATTTCTAGCCCGTGATTGTAGGATCAATAAAAAGAGAGGTGGCTTAACTCTACCTTTCTTCCTCCTCCTACAACCACGTTGATACCCATCTTGTGCTGCTGAGAATCTGGTCTGCATCCTGTGGCAGCACATCACACCTTCTGCCAGTGTCTTCCTTGTTCATGGAAAATCTGTAATGATCCTAAAAATTCCTTAAGCTAAAGCTTGAATTAAATGGCTTCAGAGATGGTATTAAGAATTCTTAATGTCTTTGCCAGCAAAATCTGTGTTGACCAGCTGTTTGGGGGAGAGTAGTTCACTTAAACTAAGTTTTAATAAATATACTCTTAATATGTTAATATGCCATTATAGTTTATTAATAAAATAGATGAGTAGAGATATTATAAGTAATGTTCATGGGGAGAACAGAACGCAGTATGGAATTGAAGCAAAGAAGTCTTGTTTTCATATTTTTCTATGATGTTGTTGGTTTTATGCTAGTAATTCCCCTTTCACGAACGTGTGTTTGTTTTTTAACAGTTTTATACAAGCTTTGCTTGTGATCTTCTCTGTCTTTTTGTACTTGTTTTCCTACAAAGAACACCTCGTGTGTCTTGTTTTGGCAATGGCCCTGGGATGGGCCAATATGCTCTATTTCACCAGAGGCTTCCAGTCCATGGGCATTTACAGTGTTATGATTCAAAAGGCAAGTTTGTTTTGTTTTCTTTTGTTTCACCTGCCTTGTTATCACACTTGCTTGTTATGATACAATCCCAATCAAGCATATTCAGCAATTTAGCTAATTTTATAGTTCATATAGAAATGTCTTATTTTCAGTTTAAAAGTATTATTTCAGTAGAATACGCTACATCAGTGGCAGAAACTAGTTTGTATCTTAAAACTAGCATTTTATTATATTAAATATGGAAGTGATTTATGTTTTTTCAGGTAATGTAGTTCTGCTGTTCAGTTGCATCATCTGCTGCAATGTCTATATTGTACAGAATTAGTCACCCTTGCAAGTACACAACAAACACCCCAGGCTCTCAGTCACGAGATAAAAAAAAATCAGACCTGAACCTTCTCTGGGTTTCTCACTGAGACTGCAGCAGTTTGCTTAATCAAAGTAATCTGACACTTCAGCACGTACCACACCTGTAACTCTGCAGAATTCATAAGCATAAAACTACTTCTCTGTTTTAATTTCTGATAAATATTTAATTTATTTTAATTTTTAGGTCATCCTGCAAGATGTGATAAAATTTTTAGTTGTCTATATCGTGTTTTTGCTGGGATTTGGCGTAGGTAAATATTACTGGAGAAAAGCACTGATGCTCTGTGTGAGTAAAAATTTCAGCATTATTATGAATAAGAACCCTGTTGTCATGATGAGAGCTCATGTTGGGGTTTCTTCTGGATATTAAAAAAAACATGTTTAGAGATTTAAACTGTCCAGAGACAGTTTAGTTATTATCTGAGCAGATAAGTAATTTGGCTTTTTCTTCATTGCCTGCAATTTCATTTGGATTTGGGCTCTTTCTGCTTCCTGGTACTGTGTATTCTGCCTGCTGCTGCCTGTGTTGCTGGGCAGCTCTGGCTCTTCATGAGGCAATGGGTTTTGAATTCGTTAGGATAAAACCCCATATACACATAAAGCATTATTGTGATTAAAGTTTTCTCATGCTTCCTTCTCAGCTCTTGCTGCACTGATTGACACTTGCCAAGATGGCAACGAGTGCCGCCATTCCAACAGCAGTCTGGGACCTGTCCTGATGGATCTTTTTAAGCTCACCCTGGGACTGGGTGATTTGGAGATCCAACAAAATTCAAAGTATCCTGTACTATTTCTTCTGCTCCTCATAACTTATGTCGTGTTGACTTTTGTCCTTCTCTTGAACATGCTGATTGCATTAATGGGAGAAACAGTGGAAGATATTTCTAAAGAGAGCGAGCACATCTGGAAGCTCCAGGTTTGTTTGTGAGTTATTTTTCTTGGGGAAATATAGATGAATTGACTAAAATCTTTTGAGCTGTACCTATGGAAACTTACCGTGCTGACCGAACAGGTTAGGTTTTAACAGTTCTAACCCCCATTTGTGTATGTGTACAAGTAAGTGGAGTAAGTAATGTTAGCATTGGGGTGTTATAATAACTGCAGAACTAACAAGGGTAATCTTACGGCTTGGATTTCCAACCTCATGCACTGTTAGGTACCTTTATGACTTTTGTTCCCCTTGATACATCCCCAGGAAGGTGTGTTTCATTATCTGCCCCAGGAATCTGTATATCTGGGTGCTCTGCTATTGCATCCCTCGAGTCTGAGCAGCGTGTGAATCCATTCCGATTCCTCACACCTCATCCAAACCTGCTCTTTTACCAAGTCTAGACAGCTCCGGGTCCCACGCTGTCATCGAGAATGCAGTCATAATTAAGATTGGAGTTGCCTCCTGTGGTGGGCAGCATCCCCCTGCAGGTTATCTGTGTCCCTCTGGCGGGGGGTTGCACCAAGGTGTTAGTGTTAAACCCGAAAGATCGAGTTTAGAGTGAGATTGCTTGATTCTTCTCCCAGATTGCCCTCTGCAGTGGGGCTAACTAGAGGAAGCCGTGGGCAGCCTATTTGCAGATGACAGATATTAAGTGGGATGCCATGTGATTTGCTGTTGCTGGAGTCAGTGTTGGTTATAGGTGACTGATAGAGACATAACATGTTATAACGAAACACTGAGTCTGCAAACTGTGTATGCAATGAATCAGACAATTTTGAGTAGGGTTAACCATACTCCTGTTACTATTTATTGTTACTAGAGAGCCAGAACTATTTTGGAATTTGAAAAATTCTTACCAAAGTGCTTGAGGAAAAAATTTCAACTGGGAGAACGGTGTAAAGTGGCTGAGAATGACACCAGGGTGTGTTTAAGGTAAAGCAAAGCTGGAATACTGTGCTATCAATTCTGCTCTGTGTGTTCCTTCAAGGTTATTTCTCCTCAAAAGCCTCTTAGAGAGGCTATACATTTCCCTTATTTTAATGCAGACAACCTTCTGGTAACAAAACAGATTTTCAACTTTATATGTTTTTAATGTACAAGTATCAAGTCTGCTTGCAGTAAATGACACTCGTAATATTCAAAGGAGTAATTATATCTTAATTGATAATTGATTAATGTATTAAAGAATGCCTTGCTGTGCTGTTTTATGAAAAAAATATCTGGGTTTCAATACTAGTCATAATGTGTGAAATTATAAAGTTATCTTAATGTTATGCTCATCTTCATATAGTACATGACACTTCGAAAGAACAATCAACCTTTTAGTATTAGCAAAGCGGGTGTTGATGTTCAAGTCTGACAATCCCAAAAAGGAATAAAAATAAATAAAAGGGGCAGTGCAGCTCTGCAGCTGGGAGATTCAGAATGCTAATAACAATAACACAACTTGTATACAATGTGAACAGGATTAATGAAGTGAAATGGACGGAGTGGAAAACACACGTTTCATTTATTAATGAAGATCCAGGGCCAACAGGTACTGCGGAACTTTACACCGTGTTTGTGAAATTGTTTTTCACTTAGAAATGCTTTGATATAGTTTTCTGCCTTTAAAAAATATAGAGTCTTGTAATCTAGACATTCAATCAAACTTTACTGCTAGGGAAACTCATGGCTAATATGGTAGGAGTGTTAATGATTTTTAAAGATTTGGACAAATGTCTGATTATAAACTAATTATTTACATCTTGGCAGCAATACATGGTGCCATGCTTTTTATTTATTTATTTTCCTGCATTTTTCTCTAAGCAGTTATGCTTGATCTGAGTTGTATATTCTTGAATGACACTTGAATAGTATAAGGCTGGGGAACTTTCCAGTAGATAGAAAATCCTATTTTGAAAAAGTTGTCATAAAGTAAGTTTAGTCTTAAACAGTGAAATAAAGCATTGCGACACCGGCAGGGAATCAAACTGATTTCCACCTGACGATACCATACCCAGATACCGTCTGCTGATTTTAACCCTAGATGTTCTAGGGTTGTGTTTATGTTTTGAGGTATGTATTAGATGACAAACTGCCCCTCCTGAATGTTGGCCAGGAAACTCGAGACACCGTCTGCTGACAGGGCTGGAAGTGTTTCAGAGAAATGACCCAACTTTGAGGTGTCAAGTGACCCTCCAGCAGCAGGTCTCAAGAGTTTACCACAGGGACATGTGAGGACCTGGGAGACTGGTTCTGAAGCTAATTAGTTAATTGGCATTTATATTGCTTAGTGGAATGATTTCAGTAATAATGAAAAGGAGCAGATGGAAAACTTTCTGTATAAGATATGGTAGTAAACTGACAACTTGCTGGTTGAATAAACTCATGGTCTTTTAACAAAAAAATAAACATGCAAAAATTTGGTCTTGCATACACAGTTTCTACCATATCCTGTTTTGCTTATAATGCATTTTCTTACAGATCCAAGCAAAGTTCAAGATAATTCAAGGACCAATAGCAAAAACACCCTGAATACCTTTGAAGAAATGGATGATTTGCCTGAAACTTCTGTTTAGTTGTGCTGCTTTTGATACGTGGTCGTTCGGGAGGTGAAAAGCATCAGCAGCGGGTGCTGGAAGCTTTGTTGGTGTTTCGGGCAGCTGGAAACAGCTGGGACACAAACTTCCAGTGACACGGTCTGATGACTTGAACCCACTTAATCAAGGCAGCTAAACTAAAATGGACTATTTCGCTGGGTCAGTTTTGAGCCTCTCAAAACCCCTTGCTGTCCAAGTTTGCTCAAACTTGGCTCTAGACAATTAACTGGATTTAAAAAAAAAAAAGGTCAAATGTGAGATATTTCTTCCTTTTGTGGAAAATTAAGATCATCGTGATCCCAGGCTGCTGTCTTTGGAATCTCTAACTCATGAGAAACATTTTGTACACTGAAAAACATTAAGTTCTTGTCGTGGAGAAAAAGAAAGGCATTTCAATTCTGAAGACTACTAAATGAAGAATGTTATTGTGAAATAACGATGTTCTGGATACATTTGAAGCTTTTGTATTGTCTGTCAGTGTTATCGGGGGCTGGATCCTGCCGAGCTGGAGAAAAGCCTCTTCAGGTCTCATTAGCTTTGCCTGATCTGTTCTCCTGTCTAACCCCTAGGGTGCAATAGGGTATTTACTGCTCTTTATTTATTGCTGTGTATATATGCCTTCCTATAAAATAATAGGGCAGAAATTTGGAGAATATTTCTGAGCTTGTTCCAGTCACAAGGTCTTTACTTTTCCTGCACAGCTTTTCCACGCTGTTGCATCTTGCTGCATAAAATAAGTTATCCCAGTGGAAGCTCTTCCAATTTCGAAGTAAATTAATTTCTGTATTCAACCACTTCAGGAAAATAAGAAGTCAGTATTTCTTCCCAAAATGAACAGAATTAAGTTAAATGCAGTGCAATTGCAGGCGTTGTGGGCTTTTTGTGGTTGTTTTGTTTTGTTTTTATTCCAAGGACTATGTAATGCATTTCTGTAGCACTTTTTATTTCACTCCCTGTGATGACCTAGTAAAATGAATGATATTTTTAGTTTTCTATTCCATGTATGTATGTAGAAAAAGAAATACTTGTTCTATGTGCTTTGGAATTTCAATCAATACATTATGGTTCTTCAGTGTCATGGGTTTTCGTCATAGACATTCGTTTGGTGCCTGTTTCAGAGGTGCTTTTTAGGAAAGACTCAGGTGAATTCTGTCCTGCGTGTGAATGATAATATGAATTGCCTTGGATTCTTACAGCCAAGTCTCCTGTGGGCAAAATGATCCAAAAGACTTTCTTACCACAGAAGAGAGCGTGAGGGGACGCTCCGGCGGGAAGGACAGTGCAAAGCTGTTTTGGTGAAGGCGATTCTCGCTGCCCAACTGGTCTTCTCTAGATGCCGTATCCCGTGTGTCCTACCCTGTATGGCCTGGACGGATGGGATCACACGGAAACCTTCAGGTGTGTTTTCACAGGGCACAGGAATGTGAGGGGAAGGACATTTATGCACATCAACAGACCAATGCAATATCTGAGCGCTGTCTGGCCGCCTTCGTAAGATGTGTGAGTACGAGAAGAAAAATTCCTGTGGTCTTGGAATCTTTCATCTTTGCTGGTTAAGTCCGCATTGAAACTGCCACAAAGAACATTGCCTCAGGACTACGCAGTTCCATTTGGATTCTTTTGAGTGCCAGTTTTTGTACAAAAAAAATAGAATAATAAAATACCTCTTCATGTATACTCAGGAACCAGAACAATCCAGCCTGTGCTGTGCTCCCTGTTGCTGGGGGTATACTTGCCACTGTGCTGAGGTGACGCTGCAGGTGCAGCCATAAAACAGGGAAGGCCCAAAACCCAGTGAGGAATGTGCTGTGTCAGTGTCCGGGTACAAAACCATATGATAAAGCTGAGAAAGAAGCTGGGAGGTTTGTTCCTGCAAGTTCTTCGCTGAGAAAATACCCTCCCTTGTGTGGCCACAGAGCCCTGCCAGATCCCAGGGAACATCTCCTGTCTCAAGGGTCTTACCAAGAACGTGATGAGTAATGACTAGAGCAGATCATTCTGTACTTTTTATACAATGTTTATTTAAATTAAAGAAATAAAACTTGTAATTAAATAAACGTTCTGTCTTGTGCTTTTATTTTATTGCCAGAGGGATTACACAAAGCAAGGAAAAAAGGGATTTTGGCTTGGTAGTAAATAAGGAAGACACTGATTTTCAGTGGATAGAATTTGGGGGTTATCTACACAGGGAATCTTCCAGTAAAGAGCTAATTACTGTGCCCTTGTGCAAAGTTCTTAATGGTTTCTGTGTCCCCAATTATTGTCAAACGTGTTAAAATCTCTAGAAAATGAATTACATCCCCATTTTCTTCTCTTTTTCAGCTACTCTGACAAGTTTGCTTTCTTCAAACAGACAAGTCAGTCTCAAAATTCTGAGAAGTCTCCCCATATGGAATTCTTCTTCATTTCCATTCTGAAATACTCAGGTATGATTTGTATGTTGCTTTTCCACCAAAACCTGAGGAATCACCTAATCTTGCTGCCTTCACTGAAAATGTTTGGGATATAACAACTGATGAAACTTTTATTTGGAAAATGCTAAAAGCAGTAGGTGGATACACCCGGAAAGTTATAAAGCTATAAACTTCTCTTGGCTCCATTGTAACAAAATTTTTCTTCAAAAGCTTCCATAGCATCAGTGCACCTTTTTAATGAAATTGAGTATGTTTCCAACTATTAGATACTTTCTATATTCAAACCTCTTTAAATTAATGTTAAATCAGAAGCAGCTTAAATTAATCTTGTTACACTTTAAATTTAAAAAGCTTTACATTTCATTTTAGTCTATTTTTCTCAAAAATCATGGGTTTAGCTTATTTTATATCTTCCCAAGTATAAAAAGACAAACAAAACAAACCCTAAGGCTTCCACTTCAGGGCAGTAGGGGTTAGTCATGTACACAGATAATATAAAAGCATTTTTATATATTTTTTATATATATTTACTCTGTTTCTTTAGCTTTTCCTTTGTCTCGTACTTTGTGTGCTTTTCAGAGGAATTAGTTTCAAGGTTCACCTCATTTTAAAGTGATGGTTGTTGGCGGCCTGGGTTATGACACAGAAATGCTGTAATTTTTTTATATGATGTAGTTTTGTGGATGAGCATCTTTCTACATGATGCTATATATAATTTTTATAGCCTCTAACCCATATGTGGTACATTGTTTAATAATTTTATATAGTGTGAACTAACAAACTTCATAAAAATATTTATTCTTTACATCTCTAGTACTCTATTAGAACAAGTAAACAGCAGTCATAACTGGCATTATGACTATGTCTCATCATAAAAGTGCTCAGCAATGTTAATTAAATCACATTTTAAAATTAGATTCTGTGTTATTTTATTCCATGAATGATGCTGGATTTCACAGAGGAGAAACCCCACTTTTTATATGGGGAATCTGTATCAAGCCTTTAAGAATTGTTCTGGTTTAAGACTGAGGATCTGATGTGTTTTGCAGTGAGTTTCATTTTTACTGTTTTCACAAAAGCCTGTTTCTTTTCGTAATATGCAGCTTCGTTAATAAATGTTGGATAAACTGTACAGTCCCCTTTATATGCAATTACTTCTCCATCGAGAGTCAAAAACACAGGATCACCATTGCTCAGTGGCTGCCAGTCTTGATCCTTAGAGAAAGAAAATAAATAGAAAAGATTTACTTTCCAGTTTTTGTATATTTCATGTGATTCCTGAGTTTATGCTCAGTAATTTCATTCTCTGCATTTTAAGGCAAAAACATTAAAAAGAATTCTTTTTAATCTTCAAGATGTAATTTCAGCTTTCTGGCCCTTGTTTTCAAGTTTGTATAGAATTCACTGGTACAGGTGAACTAAAAGGAAACTGCACATACTCATAACTGATTAAAAACAGATCCTCATTTTAGAATTCAAAATTAGATTTATGTTTTGGAATATGATATATCCTATTGGCTTTTTCTTTTTAGTGTTAGGTTCAAACGTGGTTTTAGATTCAGCAATTCTCAAGACAGCTACTGCAATACTGTATGACCTTAGTGACAGAACTTACCGTAAGGAAGGTCTAAAGTATTCAATAAACCCATTGGCAATATCGTCATTTTAAATATTTACTACTAAAAAATACTACAATGTAGCAGAAGCAACACAGGAATACTTGTAAGAGGTCATAAAGAGAAACTATTTTAGAATTTACCTGCAGTTTAGGGTGAATAATAGCAATAACTTCATCATTCTTATTCCTGGGATAATCTACTTTCTCCATTATTTTAAAAACCTCAATTGTACACGGTGGAAATTCCTTTCCTAGAAACAATAAATGTAATTTAATGTCAAGATGAATAACTGTCTGTTTAAAAGAACAATGCATTATTTATTCTTTTTAGAATGGCTTAAATCACTACGCTGTACCTTGCCAGGGTTTACACACCAGTGATTAGCTCATATATCATAAAAATGTCCAGCTCCAGATTTTTGTCCCCTGGAAGCTCAGTTGCAGAAAGATGGACCAATCACATATTGTAGCCTTTGAAGCCCAGCTTTAAATTTGGTGCTGAAATAAGACATTTCACTGCATACTTAGAAAGATGTATCTTCTAGGTGAAGAAATCATTGAAAGGCCTGCGTTGGGTAGTGCTGCACAACACAGCGTGGTATTACTGCTCTTTAATATTTACCATTCCAGCACAACAATGGACATTCTGAGGTGCACAACTGTATTCTTTTCCTTCTACTTTCAAAAAAGAGCCCACTGACAAAATGTACTCTGGAAGAATTTAAGCACCTCTTTTTGTGGGTATGTATTTCTGGCAGGACGCAGGCATGCACAGGTGCAACAATCGTACCAAACCTACTTTCATTTCAGACAGCAATGCACAGAAGACTTGTAAATTAAACACTTCTGTTCTCTGTGTACATACTGCTATAGAAATACTTTAGCTAGTGTTTCAGATTCTCAAAGCAACTGTTAGATTAAGATCAAGGATGCTTATTGAATCCTCAGAAAGAGGAACTTAAAGCTCCCCAAGGGGGCTAGACAGGAATTATGACTTTCTGATGCCACCCTTAGGTGGTCTGGAGAACACCCCACCTCCCCTTTTCCCCGTTCATCTCTAAAATGTTGAAGCCCAACATATTTTTTAAAAAACAACCCCCTGAGCTGGTCCCCTGACAGGGCAGGGGGCTATATTCTCTCATTATTTACTCTACCTTCATTAAAAAGTTGCACAAAATCAAGGCCGTGCTTGACAATCTTCCTCATTTTGTCCAAAATATCAGCTCTAAGAACACCTTGTGGCTGGGGACCCACCTCCACACCTGTTTGCAGATGAGGGAGATTATTAATACAGCCATAACACATCGCATTTAGATCACACAGCAGAAGCAGATGTCTGACTGGGTCTCTGTTTTGTGTTTAAGAGGAATTTTAAAGTACAGAGTTATGTGATTTTTTCATAAGGCAAGCACAAAATGTAGCTCGCCAGTCAGGATGGATTTAAAGAACCATGTGTAGGTTTTTGAGTGTGCTATAAGGGTAAGAGAGAGGGTCACTATATATATTTGTTTCTCCTCATCCTATTTTCCATGGTGCATTTCAGAGAATTCATTATTCATCAGGAAAAGCAAACTAATAATTTTTTTCTGTAGTTATGGTTTTGATTCCGTAAATGAAAAAGTTAACCACTTCCATGCAGAACATTACTCCTTGATCCCATCTTCTCTTTTCCTCTTCTTGGCTAACAACCAGCGTTCCAGCCAAGGCTTATTTAGAGGAAGTATACATTACTTGAAGCTCTCACTTCCTTCTCCTCATATATTATAAATATTTTCTGCAAGCAGTGGGTTAACTGGGTTTAAGAATTTCCATCGGCTTCTATATTTTGGAAGCCAAGTATAAATCAGAACTCTTCAGAAGAAAAGATAATCACATACATTTGATGCGGCGAGTATAATGTCAAATAGCTGCTGGGGATCAGAGCACACTGTATAATGTAATGAAATAAACAGATCTGGGAACAGATATATTTTTAAATAATTTATGGTGGGTTAAAATAGTCTTTATTTTTCATATTTACCAACAGGATGTTTTGCTACAGATCGAGTTGTTGCATATTTCAAGCTAGGATGTTCAATCAGCAAAACAGGGCAGCATTCTGGAGCCAAAGCGTTCTGTGGAGATTGGTTAAAAAATGTCTTTGTTATGCAAATATTTTAAAATGTTGTGCCACAAGAGATTACTGATGCAGAAGTGATTTACACAATGTCTTCAATATGTTGCCTTTATTTCATGGCCCTCAAAGAAGTAGGACATCTTTAGAAAACGCACAAAGCTGTATTTGTTGGTCTCCTTTCCATTAACTCGAGCCAGGCATGCTCCGCTGAACTTTGAGACAGCAGAGAACACAGTTCTAGTCTTAACTTGCCAACAGGAAGAAAAATCTACTGATCAGTGTTCCAAAAGTTTGTTGAAATCTGCTTTTTGGTATTTTGATTCTATTATTTGTCTTAGATTCTTTCACGGGGGCACAGATTGTGAATTAAGCCTTACTTTAACCTTTTTTTGATGTAAGAACCTATTTCAAGCCTCTTTCTTGATGACTGCCTGCCATTGCTCTTCATAGAATTTTAGTCATAAGCTTTCTATAGCTTCAAGCATTTTATAAACATTTAAATGGGATACATGAAATAAGAAAAAAAATATATCAAATATTAAAATATATCTTGGCTCTAAGGAGAGAAAAAAAATAATAGAATTCTATGCCATTTCCCTAACTTCAATTTCATCAGACCTTGTCCAGGTCACCAGTAATTCATCCAGATTGCGCCTAAACCAGCACTTCTGGAAACCTCACTACCAACACACATCTGCTTCAGGAACAGCAGAATCAAACAGCTTCTAAAGACACACCACGGCTCCTATAAATACTGATGAAAGGAACATTTGTCATTATCTAGTTCCATTACTTTTTCCATGTCTTTATTTCATAAAATGTTTAACTATTTAGCATGTGTGACCCAAATTTATCCAAGTTCCTGTCAGAGCAGTGTGGAAGCAGATTAAATTACATTCATTTTCATAGATGTTATTCTAAGCATTCCTCTTTGCCCATCAGTCTTACTAACGTTCATTTTAATACATAAAGATCATGATGAGTTCAAGTCTGAATTGCCTGATGTTATAATCAAATTATTAATTATCTCTGATTAAAAAATCCAACCTACATGTGATTAAATATTTTACACAGTTTTGCAGAATAAAAATTAGTAGATTTAAAGAAACTACAAAATAACATATAGTAATACAACGTTACAATTAATAATCTATTTTAATAGTTCATTTAAATTGCTTTTACCTTGATATAATGAAACATTTGAATTGTAAAGTCATCCCTGGAGTTTTCAAGAATAAGGGTACCACCCATGTTAGAAGTGGTGTTGTGAAGATCAAAAATAAGGTCATAGGCATCATCACTACCTTTTGGACCAAATATATGATTGATTTCCTGAGCCCTTCTCACTTCATATGGAATATCTTCCATCACTGTCCTGCTGTTAATATCAGTACAAAGAAATTAGTGAACTCATTCCATGGCTTTACAGTCAACATAATATTGTATACCCTTTTCTTTTTAATTCCCTAACTGACTGGAGTTGAAATCACCTATTTAATTAAAAAACTGTTAAAATTCCATGAATTTGGCCTTGAAGAAAGCATGTTGTTAAACAGGCCTAACTATTATATGTCTCGTGCAGAAGGGTAGTTAGAATTTTTTAATCTCATTTCAGATGGAGAGTATTTACTTCTCTCTTATTGTGTTACATCCCTAAATTTACCCCTGTGCAGAAAACTAACTCAAAATTTACCAACACCTTAAACCCCTCCCAAGACTGGATCCACCTACTACTGAAGACAGCATTCAGATCTCCATCCATGCCCTTTTACCTTGGACATCAGTCACATCGGTTTTTGTAAGTTGATTTATTTCTTGTCTTCTTGAATTCTGATCAGACTTTTACAGTCTCTTGTTTTGAGGTCTCCTGACCCTCAAAGCTCATAAGCTTTTGCTACCTCAACTCTATTTCTCCAGAGTTTTGGTACTTGTAATCTCAGGTGATGATGGTCTTAGCCTGAGGATCTTAACCTAAAGAAAGGTCTGAGATCTGCTTCTTCTCTGTATGCGGGCTCTACAGGAAACTGATGTATGACACAAGTATTAAAAGTGTACAAAACTGCTGCAGGTTCAGGTTTGTTCTGCACAGACATAGTGTTGATGACTGGCTTGGGATACTGCCCAAGCACAATACAGAAACATCTAAGTAGCTTTTGTGTTAAACTCAAGGGGTTTTTTTCTCCATACAGCTCCCGTTTGGTGATATTTTAAGTTTCTAAGAAAGACTGCTATTAAGTTGCATGAAGAAAAGGGTTTTTTTAAATACTAACAAAACATCTTATTAAATGCACGGACATCTAAGTATCAGAAGAGGCTGATGAAGAAAATTATGGAATCACCACTGCTGGAGTGTAAGATATGCAATCTGTTGGGAATGTCTACATGCGGTTTATCTGCTGGTGGGATGTGAGATGGATCAGAGTGTTTATGTGACCCCTTCAAGCTCCTTTCCTTCTTTCTATGATTCTGTATACCACGTAATCTACCTTTGTATTCTTTAATTCTGTCTTTGAAATTCAAGGTTTCTTCACATAAGATTGTTAAATGGTTCTTATTGGAGCCAACTGGACTTCCACTATTACTTTCAGTAGTATCAGGATTTCACTCTCATTTTTCTTATTTTGTAAAATCATTTGTAATCTTGAAGGGTCTACAGTTAAAGGGATCAGGTGAAGCTATTCCAAACATTCAGTAGTGTTGTAATAGGACTTGGGAATTTAATAGGATTTACTGAGGAATAATAGTTTTAAAAAGAACAACAACTTGCAGGTGTCTTAGCCTGCTGTTTTGTCAAGTGTTCTATGTTCAAAGCAGCTGAAAACAAACAAAACCACTATTTTTTTTTCCAGACGTTTTCCTAAGTAAGCAATTCAAAGAATGGCCTCAACAGTTACGTGTTAAAAAGTCCCTTTATCTTTCTTACAATAATAAACAACAAAATTCTAAGAGGAAAAGAGAGATGAAAAAGATGTGCAGGGTAAGAATAACCATGCTTACAAAGTATATGCAATGCGTATTTCTTTCAGTGATACTCACTTACTACTAAGACTAGTCTGACACATATTTACCTGTTTAGCATGCAACTACACCAAACATAAGAATGTTTATATACTACATCTCTGGAACAGACGTCTCAAAAGTGGAGAAACATAAAATCCCATTAAAAATGTAAAACCAGTTACTATTTTACAGTAATTGTAGACTGTATTTCTGAAATAATGTGTCAAATTATTGAGACTTTTTGGCCATCTTTTTGCCATAGAATACATTATTTCTATCTTAGCTCATTTCAGGGTTTCTTTTACTGTACAGAACTGAAATCAAACACACTTCCCTGATCCGTATGCCATTCCGTCAGATACTCTACCAGATGTCTACCTTTACATTGCTTTTATCTGCTATCTTCCTGCAAGAATAACTGCATTCAGAAGAGGTCCAAAGCTGAACTGCACAGGAAGACGTGAGAAATAATGACTTTGTAACTCAGAACAGCAATATTTAAGTTTACACAAATACAGCTAATCTAATACTAATTTAAAAAGCTGTTTTAAAGATTATGTGTTGGTTTGAGACTCATTCTTCCAGCAGTACTTCTAAAATGAATCTGTTAACACTCGTGCAATTTGTTCTTTTTGGGTTAAAGGTCAGTAATTTCAGTTATGTGACTGCACAGTTAAAACAGTAGTGGAACTTGTGTTAACATTTTAATCTGGAAAGGAAGCTCCTTACAATTTTAAAGAACAGAAAAGTAAAACAACAGAAAGCACAAGTCTTCTTACCCAAGACTATCAGGGTCAAAAACCCGGTTGAGATCACAGTCAATGTATCTAGTACACTTCTTCACGGCTCTTGGGTTGGTAAGAAATGGTTTCACTTCCATTCCTCTTCTTTGAATCTCAGCTCCGTTCTCTTCCCAGTGCTTGACCAAAAATACCCCTGATAACTCATTGCCATGAGTTCCCCCAAAGATAGCAACCCGTCTTACAGGAGGTTTATCAACAACAGAAGAGGAAGTCATGCTTTTCAGCAGCTCTAAGAATTGCTGAAAGCAAAACAAAAAATAATGATAAAGTAAAACTTTTGTCTCAAAAAAAAAAAAAAGTCTCTTTAGTCTAATCGGAAATTCTTTAAGCCTTTTTAGGTCAGATGTGAATGGAACTGAATAAACATTTCTCTGAGAGTTTTAGGCTCCCGTTGGGAGGCGGGGAGTTGCTAACCTGACACTCCTTCCTCTGGAGGGGCCCTCCCCCTCACTTACCATATTTAGTCACCTCCCCAACCCTGTTAATGGTACTGTAACACAGTTCAAAAGTTAACTTCTCCAGGCAACCTCTATTAATATGTGATATATAGGTAGATCTTGTTGATATATAGGTAGATCTTGTACTAATGACAGTGTGAAAAGGCTTTTCTTAATGTAAACTTAAATATCTGACACTTTTGCATTGCAAACTAGGTGTAAAAAGTATGCTCATGTATGTTTCACGTTACATCAACATTACCATGTTCTCACAACAAGCGCAGAATGATTTAAAGTCAGCAAAAACAGTAAAATATGAATCATATCTTGGCTCTAGATCAGCATATAATGCTGAAACATCAAGTACTTTTATCTAAAAAAAAACCCCCAAGAACAGCTGAGTTCCTCAAAGCATGTTGTTGCTTGTATGACCTCTTTTGTTTTCTGGTATCTGAAGAACAGTGTCTAGAAGAAACACGAGCTGAAATTAAATTGCAATTTATCCATGACTGACTTACCAAGTATTTCTGGCTCTAGTTCCGCCTCCGGATCTGCTAACACAGACCTCTAACACATTGAACAACTTTGTCAGCAACGGACCTTCTAACTTCTGCGATCTCTTATTGAAAAGGAAACAGATACAGACCACACTGGGACAATAGTTGTGTTCTCTCCCAAAGAAACCCCTTAGCCAACAACTTGATTTTTTTCCATTGCCGAAATCATTTGGAGAGGCTTCTGAAACTTAAGCCAAAGAGCAGCCATAACTTCCATCATGAGGATCAAAACAGAATAAAAGGTCTTAGTAATGGAAACTGTAATAACTGCTGTAAATGACAAAAATATTTGCAATTAGTATCCAACATACAATATAAATATAATATTGCAAGGGATTAATGAATGTTTATTGAACAATTCCTTTTTATTAAGATTATACTCCAGTGGCTGAGAGAATATTTGGCTTGTGCCTGCGAGAGGCTTTATAACCCAGGCTGATAGACCATAGTGCTATGAAAATAAAGCTAAACACAGGGCTTATCGAGGCAAGTTCTGCCAGGAATATACTTCCTACAAAAGTTGCTCTCTCTCTTTCAGTTTGTGCATACAGGTTTGCTGAACCTTACAGCGAGTTAATGCAGAGAAACTGTTTACTTAAACGGTCAGCAGTATTAGTGCTGCACTTGGAAGCTGTTGGGTATTTAATCATAGCAAGTAATTTATTAAACAAAGCAGTAAAGTTGTATTTTACAGCGCTGGACAGTCTGTACTGTCCTTTGACCCCCGTCTCCTCAGCACTGGTGCCAGGACCACGATTTACACCCTGCCTGGGAAAAACCACTCACGCTCCAAATCTTGTTTTGCTGCATTTAAGCACTGCAGCAGTTCCAAGAGCAACTGGCAAAATGCAAACACGCCGTGCCAGAACATATAGTTTATCTTTGATTGCCAGTGGTGCTGTAACGGTTATCAATCCTGCCGAAACGCTGAATGAAACACAGAGATGGTTTGTGCACTTACCTCGTTTAACATGCAAGAAGTTCATCTCCTACGAAGAGCTTTTTTTGGGACAGATACAGTGCATTTCCAAACATGAGTTTAGGAACTAAAGCCCCGGAGGCTTCTTTTATACTCTTAGAACAACTTTACTTCCAAACAGCTTTTAACTCCCGGTCTTCCGGGATGTTACGAGCACCCACATGTTTGTGGTATAAATGCAGGTAACTTGAAAAGTTTTTGCTCTTCTCAATTAAACATCGGGACTAACCCTTTATTCCTGTGCTGTGCCAATACTTACACTTTGAAAAATGGTGTAGGATCGTATTTAATTCATTAAGAGTTCAGACTGCTGTCACATGCTACATACGACTATCTGGTAGAGCTTCGAATTTGTGCCACGAGCTGAAAAACATGCAATAATAAAATGTAAATGAAATGAAGTATAGCTACCAACGCCTTCCAAGGCTGAAAGATTACAAAAACAGGACAGGCCCCGCTCCTGCCAAATGCTGAGATTTTATACAGGATCCAGAGAGGATTTACACAGTTGACATCGGTGTATACACCCGGGAAGAGCAGTTTAAGAGAAAAACAGTGTTAAGAATGCAAGATATTTTTATTTATGTCGATGTTTTGGGTCACGGGAGCCAGTTCCACGGCTACGGACGTAATTGATTAAAGTTAAAAGCACTGATTTAACTGTTCCCCCCCTCCCTTCGGGCCGCTGCCGCCGCCCCTCCCTCAGAGCTGCGCCAGCCCCGCCTCGGGGAGCCGCGCGCGGGCAGCCCCTTCCCGCCCTTTCCCCCCGGCGTCCTCAGGCGCGAGGGCGCTGCCTGTCGGACCGTTATTTTTGGCGGGCTTTGCCTCAGCCCTCTCTGTCAGCTCCAGCAAAGGCTTCAGGCGCCTTTAGCTGGCGTCTGGTGCTGCTGCTGCTGTGTGAGGCTTACACAGGTACCGCCTTTTTTGCATCCTTAGCTTACTTTTTTTTTTATCTGTAGCTTTAGGTCTTGGTTTTGGTTGCTCACTTTCAAGAGGGGACAGAAAGTAACACAGTGCAGTCTAAAATGCTCCACAACACTAAGACTAGCTTCCTAAACCGAAGTGTGAAATTTACAGGATTTTATTTTACAAGTCACTGGTGGCCATTAGGTTTCATAGTGCTAGCAATACACTTTAAATTGTGTAACTTCTAGCAAGGAGCTAGAAGTTGCTGTCCTCACACGAAATTGACGCGTTCACAGAAATGAACCGTGAATTGATCTGTAAGTCTAACTGCGGCAGATAATTATGTTTCATTCTTATCAGCGTCTTTGATGGCTGCCTATCGCTAACTGCCAGATCAAAACAAATGTACAGGTAATATCTTACATGATTTACACACACAAGGGTGCGGTATTATTCACGTGCCACTAAAGGTACTAAGCCACTTTAAAAAAGTAGATAATGTAACTTTTACTTCAAGAATGTAATGGTTTAAGCCGGTAATGTGCAAAGAGTGATTACTTGTTACTCGTGTACCTGTGGATATTCTACATTCAGTACAACAGCTCGTATATGTTAGGCTTTTGGCTGAAGTGATGTGTGTCAGTGGAGGTAAAGTTAAGAGAAACAGCCATAAAATCGCATAAAATTTTGATGTGTTTACAACATTAATTAGTTTACTTTGCTTATCCAATTCCCATACAGCAAATTTGGAGCAATCAATACTGTGTTGTCTATTAAGAAACGACAGAAATGAAAAGGAGCTTGGCTGATACCTCAACTCGCAGCACAGCAGGTACCATCCATTCGTTTGTGTTTTACAGTTCATTATGCTTATATGTATCTATGCACACAGACAGTATTCTTACAGCATATAGAGTATTCAGTCCTAGATGCCCAGTTCGTGAGTGGATTTGCATGAATTATCTGTTTGACTGCAGCATAGGGCAAGATTTTGAATAGAGTCAGGGGACTGGTCACTAAGGGAAATGTATCATTCATGGGATTATGTGCAGGACAGGGGGCTGGGAATATAAATTCTGTGAGACAATGGCTGGTCTGCTATGTGTTTATGAAATATAATTCCTCTGGGTGTTGTAAATAATTGCTAAGTAAATTTATTTATGTATTTTAAGTGTAGATTGTGTGCCCTTTTGCTATTGGAATAGTAGCAGTATTTGAAATTTAATTTTAGGTTGTCTGCCTGTACCTCTGTTCAATCAGAAAAAAAGAAATAGACAGCCCCTCACTTCAAATCCACTTGAAAATGAGCCAGGTGCCAGTTCTGGGACTCGTAATTACAACTTTTCACCCACATCATTTGGTAAATCTGTGTATTTTTTTTGTAATAGCTCTAAATCCAAATAAATCTTAACTTTATTATTGTATTTTATTAAATTAGACATTGTTTTTATCAAGAACTGTATCATTGTTGTTTATTTCTGAAAAGTTCATTATGTAAAAAAATGTCCACCAGGAAATTTCTTTCTCTTCTATACAATAGAGCTTTTTATACTTTGTGCCTAGAGGGAGTTTGACTCTTTGTGTGTTGGAGAATGAAGTAGCACTGGCATTTAAATAGAGTCTCTTGAAACTCTGAACTTTTGTTTTCAGTTGATTTCAATCAACATTCAAGTCCTGTGTTACAAGAAGAAACATTTATAAGATGTCTTTCTTGTCATTCAGAAGAGAAGATCTATTCTTCAAGCAGTACTTGGAAAGAATGATGCAGAATTCTGCCTTTAGTACTTCCACTGTTTTACTTATAAAGTAAAAAAGTTTGCCTATAATAAAGTAAAAGTCTAGTACTGTCTGTAACTTAACCAGTGTCTAGAGGAGTAATCTACTTGTTAGAAGTTGCCTTTTAATTACAGATATCAAAGGATAAGCCCTAAGAAGTCTTACTGCCTTTCAATCTTTTCAGTTTGTATCCATATTCAATCCTTTGTCTTTTGAGAATTAGGCTGGAATACTACAAACCCAAAAGCAGCTGAACAACATAAAGCAGCAAACTATGGGTACGTAAAAGCCAGTTGTTTGTTGATTATTGATTTTTATTTGAGTACTAATTGTTTCACAAACTATGACCCGTGTGTCTGTTTTACAATAACGCTGCGGCTATGTCACTGATACTTTATACTTGTCTTTGAAAGCCGAACAGAACATCAGGTTGCTCCTTCCCTAATGAAACCACCAAATGCATCAAAGTCCAATTTAGCAAATGCTGGAAAAAACTTGTATGCCTGCAGGTTGGTGAAATCTTTAATTTTTATTATCCTTCCCTAACTGAAGTTATTCTCATGTGAAAAGATATCCTACATTATTCCATATTGTTGTAGTGTTCAGAGACCCCCTTTTAATTCTCAGATCATCATGTAGTCCTCAATAATTCCATTGTGCTTATGAGCCAGATGCCACTGAAATGAAGTATCTTTCCAGTGTACCTAATGAGGCCTATTAATTAGACCTAATATCTAGCTTTATTATCAGGCCTAAAATTCAGTTGTGCCATAAAAGTTAATTGAATTTTGCCCATCTTAGATGTAACTTTTTGAGATTCCCCTTTACTTGAAGTAAAATTTATCAATAGACTCAAGTAAACTTCTGTAATTGCAATAAGGGCCATTGTAAATCAAAACTTTTAAGCAAAACTGAATATAATTGTGAACTCTCTGCTTTTATAAACCAATGAAGAGCTTACAGATTCAGATGCATAGAGATGGCAGGAAAACTTCCAACAATTGTCCTGTTCCCTTCCTCCTATTCCTTCCCAATGGCAAAAGAGAGCAGACGGTTCAAACAAGGGCAAAACGGAATGGCAGTGGAAGGAATTTCTGAGATGCCTTTATAAAATGAAGGGTGTTTGGAATAATAAGGTCAGCACTAGATTTTGTTGTAAAATGACTTCTTCAGTGATGGTGATAGAACAATTTGAAAATACCCCTCTCAGAAGAAGCTTTGCTTTTTTGATTTTAGAGTTATGGCAAAAATGTGAATCTTGGGTCAGGAAAGATCCCTTCTACAGGGCAGCAAGTTTTTATGGCCTATTGAATTCAGCTGGATTTAAGCACAGGTGTGACCAGTACCCTGTATACGGATAAATTTAAGTGTATACTCACGTGCTTTGAGTCTGAATACTTAATGGTGGTTTTAATGCTAAAACAACAATAGATAGATTGCTTTTATTGCGTATCTGAGTATTCAGAATAGATACTGTGATATTAAACTATGTCTTATGTGGTACTGCAGGGCAGAGAAGGCTCCCAGTACTAAGGTTTGGAACAAGAATGAGTATACTCCTTTAAGTAATACAACAGGTTCAAGATCTAATAGTGGAATGATTCAGCAGCAAAAAAAACCTGATAACCGTAATTCATCTCAACACATCAAAACAACAGAAACCAGCCAGACGTACACATCTAAAGGACAGTGGCCAGTGAAACCTAACACTGATTCAGGAAGTCTGCAGGATCGTAGCCTCACGTATAAATTTAACCACAAAACTCAGCAAAATAAAATGAATGAAAAACAATTTGATTGTGTTCCAGAAGACACAAGTCAGGTAAACTTATGGAGAAAGCTAGTAGGAAGATACAATGCAGAAAACAGTAAATAAAAAGAAAATTGAGGAAAGATGAGGCTTTCATCAGTCTTAGTTGCCTTAGGAATCCTTTAATTTTCTGAAGGTTTAGAATTGAGATTTTCATACTATAATAACCTACTGTCCTCAGTGTGATCATATAAATTGGCAGGGATTTGTTTATAGTCGGAACAAATACTCTAATTTTAATGGAAATATTGGATATTTAACATAACATATAAATGTTTGCGTGCCTTTTAAAATGGTACGAATGTGTATCCCTAACTTGAGTTTTCATCTTCCTCTGAAAGGAAGTTCCATCATCTCAACTAAAAATTAAAGAAAAAAAGAATTCTTTGCGAATCTTATCTACAGTCATTGAAAGTATGAGGCACTGGAGTCAATATGGTGATAAGACCCCACTATTGTTTGAAGTTTTAGGTAAGCATGGTAAATTGTGCTATAACCGATAATAATGGTAGGACAGCAGCCAAGAGAAAATGTTATTAACTGTAGGAACAATAGCTGAAACAATCCCACAAAATACTGGCATGAGCACCAGCTCATTTTCCTACTGGGAGATCCATTCAGCTCTTAAAGGTGACTAAAATAGGTACAAAATTATTAATACAGTCATCCTCCGACATTTCAGCTCTTCCCACCCTATTTATTTTCTTTTCTTGTTTTTAGGATGTTACACTAAATTTTTGTACAGTTTTCCAGTCATTTTTAATGCATTTTATCTCAGAATGAATTCAAGTCTGGAGTACTTCTAAACACTTAACGGGTTTCACTTTGCATATTAATTGATATTGTCTGAGAAATGAACATGACGAAAGACTGAAATAACTAAACTTCAAAGCAAGATGAATAAGAATACAATGTAATGGCATCTCAGAAAACAATTACTTTGACAAGGGTGCAAATATTTAAAGTTGATTTGCATATGAAGATCAGTAAAACTTAATGAGAATTGTGTTGTGCTCTGCTTAACAAGGGAGTAACTTGTTTACAGAGGTGCTTATGAAAAGCGCATTTGGTCACTCCGTTCAGAGAGGGATCATACACAATTTTGCCATACAAAGACTGTGTAAAGCTCATAAATTTTATGGGAACTTCCAGTGCTGTCAGCACAAGTTCTCACAGAGACGATGCTGAATTGGTAGATCTGAGTGCTTCTGTGTAGTAAAAGTCATGGTATGTTTGTGTGTCATACTTGGTGCTGGCCTGATATTACATCATGATTTAATTTTGCTAAATGGTATAGGCACACTTGATTCTGCAGTCACACCTGGACCGTATGGGGCAAAGAATTTTCTTTTGAGAGACGGGAAGAAGACTCTGCCTTGCGTATTTTATGAAATTGTAAGTATTCCTAGTTCTGTACATCACACAGACACCACTAGCTATTATCCCTTTTATGAAGCTAGTAATATCTTGTTCTGATTAAACAGAAAATTACTGTGTAAAAGGAAAGCTGGTTGCTTATACTGCATTGTTCCCAGAATGGTCTAGAGCAATAATTCATCACTGTTTAGGTATTCCCAGACTTCAGCAAAAAAGGTGAGACTTTGAGTTTGCCTTCTAAGGAGTTGATAATAGCGAAAACACTGATGTAAATTCCTTTTGCATTTGACATAGTCTTCAGAAACCAGGCATTTTGAAAGCTTTTGTGATGGGTGATATAATTTTTTTATTTGTTTGTTATGCTTTTGATGAAGGACCGGGAGCTTCCAAGACTAATTAGAGGTCGAGTGCACAGGTGCATGGGAAACTATGATGCAAAAAGAAACATTTTCAAGTGCGTCTCTGTAAGACCAGCAACTACTCAAGAACAAAACACTTTCCAAGATTTTGTTAAAATTGCAGATATTGAGATGACAGCATATGTAAAAAAAATGATTGAAACTTAAAACCATTTTCTGAAACTGATATTTTTCAATCCTTACCTATAAAGGCTGGGCATCCTAAAGCATTTTCCAAAACTAATACAGAAAATCTTGTTAACTAACTGAAAATATCACTACGCTGTGTTATCCAGCAGCTGTTAGCACCAATGTTTTGTTTCCATTAATACTTTTCATAGCTTATCTTTCCTAGATATATATACAGGGTTTTGTTACATAATAGATTAGAGTGTACTGGAGAAATTTCGAATTAAAACATTGAAGTTTTGCAGTAGTGCAAGTGTTCTAGAAAAAGATCTTCAATGCTAATTGAGATTGCCATTGCTTTTCATTATCTTCAGTTCATAGAAAGTCCTTCAGTATCTGTTTCAAAATGCTGACTATATACATCTTTTGAGGAGTTTAATAGCAAACGGACATCAACAAAGTTCTCTTTGGCTCTGCATGTTGCATTAAAGCTGCTCTTTGGTAGAAAGTAAGGAAGTATCTTTATTTCACTTCAGTTCTGACTAACGGATTCCTCTTCCTTTGCTGGATTACAAGAACATGTGTAAAAGCTTTTCTAGATGTGAACGTAATAGATACCACAGAAAGATTTCACAGGATGCAGCTGTATATAGTAGGTATGCATATGGTCCCTGCTGATATGTTATCTGATTCATGTGGTTTCTTTAAATAAATAATTAGTATAACACCCATATAAAACAGCAACACACCCTGAAGCTGTAGGAAGATTGCTCAAGGAAGCAGAGGAAGTCGGGAGAAATAGTTATTTGAACACAGAACTTCCTTGCCTTTGCCATGGAAACATCCTCCAGGAGGGATGGACCGTGTACATGTTTGTGTGTCTTTGCCTTCAAACATTAACTTTCATAGATTATTTCTGTTTCTGTTTCCTCTTCCCCTTAGCTAGTTTCCCTACTTCAGTAGCTTTGTATCAGATCTGTGGGAACTGTAAAACAAAAGAGTTGTCAAGAAAACAGTGTACAGTATGATTATTACTGTTTTTAAAATTTTATTATACAGTGTTGGCAATTGGAAATTTCACATTTAAAATAATTGAAGTATTGTATCCAACAAGTCAAATACAGAAAACAGTTATTATTCTAAAAGGGAGCCAGCTAGTCAACGCAGAAACACATTAATGGAAAATACAGCTTTTAGTTACACTTAAAAAATTATATATTTAGAATAAAACTTGAACCTGGTCCAGTAAATTGTTTGACTTGTAACAGGAAAACGCTTTTACACAGTTTAACGCGCGGACAGTCTTTATTTAAAAAAGTGATCTGTCAGTGTTAGTAAATGTATTGTTGGCAACACTCCCCCTTAATGTTCCAGTTGAGGCTCTAAAGTATATGCTTTACTAACTGTTTGTAAGAATCACTTCTGTTATCATCTCTACCTTCTGTGCTAAGCTGGTTCTGAGCGTGGATGTTTCAAGGAGAGTTTCGTCTATCCAGTTGTAGAGGTCATATACCTATATTTTATTTCCTTTCTATATAATAAAATATTAAAGCTCCAAGTGGAAGCATTAGCTTAACTCATAAAAGGTGCAGAATATTAGAGGATGTGGAGCTTGACCATCTTCACAACAGAAGAAGCTGAATTTTAAGAAGTGAAGGATTTGGTACAGCAGTGTTGTAAGTTGTAAGACTCCACTGTAACGGTAATTTAAAACTACATAGGAAGCTTGAACTGTGGGCCCAGGCCTGTGAGCATCTGTGTGTCATCAACATCACACAAGTGTTGTATTCCTACTGATTTCAATTGATTGATTGATGGTTCCCATTCTGCACATGTGACAGTTATATTAATTAGTAATGACAAGAATAGGTCATTTGCATCTAGTAGGTGTGTTATGGCTGTTAATAAAAATCTAAAATAATTTTACTTTTGGTAAGTGTTTAGACGTTTGCAAAACAAGTTTTCTACTTTACACTAACAAATCACTTTTTCTAGTGAAACATTAAGTGAACAGTCATAAACATTACACAAAACAGAAAACCCCCTACATAATACAGTTTATACACATTACTCAACATTTTTCAGTTGTTGGGTTTTGTTTGCTTTTTTTAACCGTATTGATCCTGTCTTGTATAATGGTTCTAGTGTAAAGGCACAGGTTGGTTAGGAAAGAAAAGCCTGCATCTGTCTCTCTACTTCGTGGTGATGATTTTCTTTTGTTGTTTGTTATTCCTCACTTTTCTGACTCTCGTATGAAAATTGTCAATTTCAGCCATTCATTAAAAAAAAGTGTAAGACATTATTGAAAAGTACATTACAGAAGTGACTGAAATTTATTCTTCTTACTTCAGAGGCACTCCTTCAACCTCTTTTATTAAATATTTGGAAGATTGAATTCCTTAGTCACTGAGCAAAAACGCATAATGCAGTCTCTCAGTGTACTTAATTCTACATTGAAATCTGTATTTTCAAAGATTAGAATGGAACTTGGTGGATTGATGTGCAGAATTTGCTTTTAGAGTGCATGAAAACTGTAACAACAGACAATTGTTTTGGAAAACAATGCAACGTTCCATTGAAGTTAAGAAGGGTGAGGAATGTAAACAAGACTACAGAAGTCTTTGACGTTTATTAAAATAACACAGTGATTGTTCTCTCTGTTTGCATTTTCTTACACATCCTCAACGTGTCTCTGTCTGTCCCTTCATGTACACTTTCCATTAAAAAAGAAATAATAAATTCAGGAATCAGCTGGACTCAGCTAAGTGAAGAATAATAAATTTGATCACTTGGTTTGTGCCAAAATACAAAACTAAGAAGTACAGCTCTGAATTAAATATAATCTATGTGATTACTTCTTTTTTTTCAATAAATAATAGAAAATAAAAAATGAGAATAGAATTAGAATTCAACTTTCATTTTAAATGAAGAACATAACAGTGGAGTGAGATTAGAACCCAATGCTTCTTTTGCTTAAGGCAGTCAAGTGCACTTATTTCAATGCTTGATAGTAATGAATTCAGTGCTATTGTGGAAATCAGACTTCACAAATTTCACATACAAACTCATGAAATATGGCCATTTGCTAGTTCTGACACAGCATCAGAATCTTAATAGTTTGATCAGTAGCGTTTCACTTCATTCTTTCTTTTTTTGCAATAATGGACTCTTAATTGCAGTGGAAATATTAGAATCTAGTTCATTCTGGCTTGTGTTATCGCTACATATAAGGGCCATTGGGCACATACTTGTTTGTTTTCTTTTAACAGGTTTTTCTTTTTGGCCTTAAAAATCAAACAACAAAGTCTACAGTACTAATAGTTCAAATAATTTTGTAATAGTCCACCTAAAATTATAATTTAAGAAATACTGAAAAAAAATTCCCTGGCTGTTTGGTTTTTTCCTGCTCTTAAACTGTTAATCCATAGTGAAGCCTTTGGAAGTAGTTAGACCTCTCTTTCTCTGTGAAGAAGTAACTTAAATTTTCTTCAAGTCTTCATGAAGACTACTTCAATTCTTGAAGATTAGGTCAGTATTAAAAAGTGTGCCAACATTTTAAAATATGCAGGTACTACTAATACGTGTAGATTAAAAAGAAACTTGTGTACAATTCATTTTAGATATCAAACTTAACTTTAGGCCGTGGCTACTAGTACTGCTTTTGTCACTAATCAAAACAATTGTAACAAAATACCATTATTGATTTTAAAATTATTGGGTTCATAAAAGTTTTGACATTTAATAATATATAAAAGGTGAATTGAAGCTTTTAAAAGATTTACAATTTTGAGACACAAAAGAAACTGGGAGGTAGACAGATGTTTTGAGGATAAACCGCTTTTTTTTTTTTGTCTAAGGCATTATGCCACTACATGTTTAGAGCAGTATAAAGGCTGCTGATTCATCTCATTTCAATTCCAGAGCGTTCGCTGCTCGTACGTACGGAAGACTATCAATGCACTTTTGGTCTTTTTGAGTCTGACCTTCTCTTCCCCATCTCCTCTTTGCTCTTCAGCAATACAGCTAAGTGGAAGTGCTATAATAATTTCTGCCCATTGCCCGTAGACAGGAATGTTCTGTTTTTAAACAGTAATAAAATACTATAAAATAGTAGGTATTGGAGTTGGAGATATGTGCTCTTTTGGTGCATATTTTGCAAAGAATGGTAAAAAGACAGACAACATGACCCCAACAATTGCCAGCATGTACCCCCAGCCAATCTGGCAGTCTCCTGCATAGTAGATGTCTGAGTTCTCACAGAATCTCTTCACAGTAGCAGAGTTGAAACCAAAAGGGTAAACCAAAAGCCCAGAAGCCATTATGAACACTAGAGAGAAGAAAAAAACCACAGTTATTATCAAACACTTAATCCCTTTGAAAAAACATTCCTTCTTTTAGAAAGGCAAATGTATGTTATATTAAAATCAGTGGGAAAAAGTCATGGCTTAGAACTTACGATCATCAGATTATCTTCCTTTTCATAATTACCTCTTACGGACAGCAGTGTCTTAACATGGTAGCAAGCTGGCATTGAGATTTTTTTCATGAGAACTCTTGCCCATTATATCACTTCAGAAACGTTGTGATCCAACTTATGGTAGCCATTTAAAAAGTAAGATGATTCAGATACAGTGGAATCCATAGGAGAAGAATTCCTAAGTTTGCAGATTCCAGCCCAGCTTGATTTTCTTCCCAACAGCATTTTTGTACTTGAGACAATTACTTTGTTCTGCCAAATAAAAACTTTTAAGAGTTTAAACATAGGTTTTCAGATTCTGCTGATCGGGTTCTGATAATGTAAGGACTTTTCCAATATTCTCAGTATTGCAAACTCAAATTGTTTAAAAAATGCTGTATTTGACCCAAAGACTGAGAGATAAAAACCAATACAACCTGTCATCATTTTATTTGGCTTTTAGGATCAGAGTCTTTCAGTATACTTGTTGGAATTTGCTCTCTAAACTTGAGGATTAGAAAAATTTTTGACCCAAAGTTGAGACTTATTAAGACCTGAAGTTCCCACATTACCTAATTTTGACAGCTTGGCTTCTAAAACCAGGCAGTAAGTACAACAGGGCATGTAGAAATCTAAAGGTTCGATAAGTAAAAGCACGGAGTTAAAGTAGAAAGAAATCTGTTGAGTGAGTTGTCTTTTATTCCTTCTGGCCAAAGACACCAGCAGATTAATGCAGAGCATAATGATGAAATACGTCTAAAATACAAATAAAGCTTAAGCCACCTCTTAATGTGGGAGAGCCAGACTTGCCTCCTGCAGTTAGGCTGTCTGAATTATCTGTGAGCTTTTAATAGAATTTCGCAGATTTTAGTCTTTAATGAATACACATTATATTCAAAGATCGTGGGTTATGCAATTAATTTAATGAAGACCAGAATTACTTTTCCAGCTTTGAAAATAAGACTGCCCAAGGTATAAATGTGACAAAGATTCATTAAGACACTCCCAGTGGGGGTCTGGGGGCCTGTTTTTGCCCACTGTGGACATCAAGAGGGCCTGATGTGAAGGGTTATGCCACCCCAGCCCGTGTGGATATCCCTTGTTTGGGACAGCACTGAGAAACTATTTTTTCTATTCCAGCCTTTCTGCTAATGAATAACCACTGTATTTAAAATACGTATTCTGTTTTTAAAGGCTTTGTTTTATGTACCAAAAAAACACCATGAAGCAGATCCTTTCCCTACCTTCCCATTCTTCCAAGATAGTGTTCTGTTCAGATTCAGGGTGGATTGTTGGTGATTCAAGAATAGCGGTAATCAGAATTAACTGTTATGTTTGAGCTGATAGATAATTCATAACCAGCAAACATCTAATGAAACATTAGGATTATAAAACAAACACTTCATGCTATTCTCTGTATTTGTAATTGCCTTTCAGGTAGGGCATGTACATACTATTCCAATTAGAACATTGGAGAGGCTTAATCTTAAAAGTGTCCACTAAAAAAGGGCAATCGCTCATTAATCTTTTTTAATGAAAAAAACCCCGTTAATAAGTTTGAGGGCTAGATGAAGTCAAGAAGTTTAACAGAGACTGTAAAGCCCCTGAATAATTTGAATAAAACCTTTCCTGTTAGTCTAAATGGAACCACTGAGTTAATCCCTTGTAAAAAACAGTAAGACCAAGAAAATGGAAATTGAAAGGAGAGAAACTGGAGCAGAAGCCAACTTCCAAGTCTGTTTCCCTCTAGGGCAACTCCTGTACAAGGAGCAACTGCCAGCCGGTAAGTGGAGCTCTCTGGGAGCAAGGTGCTTTTCCCTGCCCGTGCTCCCACAACCACCCTCTTTTTCCTTCAAGCCTTCACAAGAGGTAATTTTTCCAGTGGTTCCCAAGGAAAGGAGGCTGTGGTATTCCCATTTTCCCAGGTTCAAAGTGTGTGAAGAAGCCAGTTAAAGGAAAGGTCCCCACCCCAGCAAAGTGTCTTGTGTGTGTTTCACACTCCCCGATGCCCAACGAGCTGCCCCTGCCATGGGCACCCAGGGCAGGAGGGAGCTCACCATGCTCAGCACTGAGTTCCCAGCAGCTGTGCTTGGGCATTTAGGCTCTGACATCAAACAAACACACAGAAGCTGAAGCTAAATACAAAGAAGTAACTTGTTTTATGCAGATGTCCCTTAATTATACACCTATGACACCAGTAAAAACAAACCAAAATGAAAATATAATTAAAATGAAGCTGAAATAGATGCACAGGCAAACAACTGGTCTAGCAAAGGTCACTGAGCTTTCCCAAAAGAAGAAATAGAGCTAAGGGCCAGCACAGCCTGGAAGTTGTGTGACACTTGCACGCCCAGGAAGATTCCCTGAGCCCCACCTCTGTGGGCAGCAACATGGGAAGCAACCTTGGAGAACAACTAGGAAGAAGGGAGGGTTCTCCTAGTGGAATTGTGAAGCTTGAGAGTGTTAAACTGCAAAGCTGAGCAACAAACTGAGCCCTGTTAATCCACAGACCTGGGGAGGTGGTAGCATTCACTGGTGGCTGATACAGCTGGAACCAGAAGGACGTGATGCCTGGGAGACTGTGGTGGGCCATGGATAAGCAGCATGGCCCCAGGCAAAATCCCAGCTGCTCAACTGCATGACGAATCTTGAAATAGCCCCGTGGTGCAAAACCTTCTGTAAAACATGAGGCCCGTTTGCAAAGGAAAGCGAGCCAGTTTTAAGAGAAACAGCAACTGCTCTAAGCAAGAAGCAGGTCTAAAATTAACAATTTCAGTTTGTTCATATTTTCAAAGCCAAAATAGTCTATGCCTCCCAGTCAGTGAAAGAAAACATTATGCAGAATTAGAAGCAAACGCTTTATCATAAATCCTTTTAAACTTTGCTAACTCAAAATTTGCTGGTTTTCTGACACTATCTCAATTCCTTGCTCTACTTCACAATGTCTGTCCCTGTATCTGTTTTCTTTTCGATTGGGCTACATAGAATTATTTTGAAGGTTGTGCTTTATACAGAGACGCCAGTGTTTTGATTACCACTCGGTGCTGATGTTGTATGGTGTGATTTAATGGAAGAAGGGCTTTTTTTTGAAGGCTAGAAATAATCTGTCACAGTCAAATGTAATGTGTTCACATATCAAACGGGCTAAAAAGTTACCCATGGTTTCATATCCTCAGGCATGTCATAGAATGACCTCATTATTCTCATTTAGGCGCCCTCTTTCTTACAAAGGCTCAAAATATTGAATAGCCTGTTATTATCAGCAGAAGCCAAGCTTTCAGACACGGTGCTAATGACTGCTTAATAGTGCTGTCTGTCAGCAGTGCCGTTTGCTGGAGAGCACACAAAGAACCAGTGGGGCTCCATTTAGGCTCCTCATATAACACTTATGCCTCTGCACGGCTTCCCAACAACAAACATCACTTTAAAAGGTGTCAGAATGCAGGAGTGAGCGTGTCTTACCATTATGTGTACTGTAATCCTGCTGTCATACACTGTGATGAGAAGCCTCGACAACACATTTGGGTCTGTTCTATAGCATGAAGCATATGGAGCGTAGAGGGGACTTGCTGGTAAAATGGATAGTTGGAGTCCTTTTTATAACATGGCTTGACTGACGATTTGATTCATCTCCCATCAGTCTTGTTAAAACCATGCATTTTTTGTTTTGATATCTGACACAGGGTGTGTGTTAGTGCAAGCTCCTCATCCCCTGAGCTCTCACCAGTAAGTCACAGCCGCTGCTGACTGAAGGCAATCTAAAGTCAAGTCCACTCACATTGCTTCAAATGTAAGTCACTATTTATTTCTACTTTATAATCTTCTGCCCTCCCAAACAGTTACAGTCTCACCCTCATCCTCTCATATCTTCTTCACTTCACTGGTGTCCTGCAGCCACAAGATAAATGACAGTTTCTCCTCTGAAGGGTTCACTAGCCAAGGCAGAACCTCTGTGCTGCGTTCTTGCTCCCTGGGCAGACCCAAAGCTTGGAAAATATGGCTCACCTATGTTTTTTTAAAAAGTAGATTCCTGATTTTGTAGATTTCTAAATAACTTCAACAGGTATGAGATATTATTAAAAAGGAGGACACTTTTTAGGGAAAACAGAGCACTTTGTAGAAAAATTTATAAATTGATGGTAATAATACTGAATCAATGCCACCTACTCAGAGAAAATAGCATTTTCTGCTATTTTAAAATCTAATAAACTATAACTCTTTGTCATTGCAATGGTTTGTTCATTTCATTAAGCTCCTGAAGTACTGTTTAATTATTGAAATCTATCATCTCCCATTTTCAAGTTTATTTTAAACCAGAAAAAACAAAGCAATGCAGTTCTCTAGAGTGTGTGTAGAGGGCACCAACGTACAACACTCTTTAATACCATGTATAAAAGATGGCTTTCTCCACCTCCACTTCTTTGGGCAAGACTGATGGGAGTTTTCAATGTATGAAATACAAATAATTGAATCGTTTTCTGTATTGTGAAGCAGGAATGTGAAAACTTGGCAGAGCTTATGTGTATCCTTCCATACTAATGTTGAAATGGATGGAAATCCAGAGGTGGACCACAAATATTAGATCAGAAAAAGCTTTGTTACCACATTTAGATGAGGTGTAGAAGCAGTACTGATCACCATTAGTAAAATATGCTGTGTGCATGGATTATCTTCCTGAAATTGCCTGTTGTAAGAAGAATAGTTTCTCTTAGAAGTTTAATTTGCTTATTTTAGGAGTATGTTATATTCCTGATACTTTTGACAATGGCAGATTAATTGCAAGATTGTGGGACATATCAGACAAACATGAGAATTAGGGCTGAATCATAGGCCAATAAGAGTATTCTTCCAACCCTATTACAGATTATCACAGTCTTATCACTTCTTGGAACATTTTTATTGACAGAGCTTAATCTACCAAAGCAGTTTTCACTCATCTCATCAAGAAGTTTCCTCTCACATATAATCTATTACCTTCCTTCTTAAAGCTGGCAGTTCTTCTCATGCACAAGCAGTTGCCTTTGAATAACACATTTCCTCTCAGGTTTATACATTTTATGATTCTAATAATTTTATTAATGTCTCTTCAGGTTTTCTTTATGTTCATGTGATTTAACTTACATAATTTTAAATGAGAAAGCAGATACTGATCCAAAGCCTCAGGCACCCTAACACAATGCCAGAAATACAGCTAACATCTGGGTGGCAATGAGAAAACCGTTCAAACAGTAATGCAGCCTTCAAAACATCACCTTTTGTCCTGCTGCACTGACTAACCTACGCTCAATACTTTTCAACACTCTTCCCAAACAAATCTTTTTGTAGCATGCCTGAAGGGTCACTACATTCAGGGTATTTTGGACATAGGTGGTGCAGTAAGGAGATGGATGTAAGGAAATGGCTGCATGTCTCTTCCAACAACTGGAAACCTAAAGACAATGCTAAATAACATCCAAAGTCACAGTTATTGTTGGTAATAGCTGTGCATGAGTGTACAGAAAGAAGGTGGAATTTTCTCGATCCACAAATCAGTGATTTCCTTTTGGCTACTTTAGACAAGGAAGCATTACCTAGAATAATTTTGGTGAGAGCTGAAATACATCTAAAGTCAGTAGGTATCATCTTAAATGCCAATAGAGAATAAATAAAATAAACAGAAAAGTGACCTGTCAAAGATAAAACAAACCAGACAAAATCCTACTGTTATGGAAGCAAACCTTTGGAGGTGCAAGGCAAACAGGAACCGATGTTAAATGCCATTCTGTTCTGCTGAGCAGGTGCATGTTGAGTACCTACAGTTTAAATTCTTGAAAGCAGCCCTAGCAATTACTCCCTCCAAGGAAAGCCAAAGGGAAAGCAGGGAGAAAGGATAATAACACCCACAGACTTGCTAACAAAATGTAGCTATTTTCCTTTGTGACTGAACGAAGAGCTGAAACTCGTACTAATGATAGAGCCACTTCTAACATATTACAGTTTAGCTCTTCTCCTTTGTAAAGAATTATCCCACTGGCTTTATTTCAGTCAAAGATGTTGTGATTTGAAGAGCGTGTATCAGTGCTGGACTGTTGCCAAATAAGTAGATCATACCAGTTGCTTTTCCAGCTTTTCTAAACGGTGCAACTCACGAGTTAGGCCTTAGCAGCGATAATATAAATGTGGTTCTAACAAAAGCTGTGTAGCTTCTCAAACTCCTTTGTTTGCTTACAAAGGAAATGGATTAGTTTGTACAATGTCTCCAGACTCTAATTTTAAATAAGTGCAGAGTATGTGACTACAGCTCATGAGCTAAGGAACTCCATCAGATATAGTAGATTGTATTTTTATATATGTATATATATGCAAAACTACTGGGAACTACACATATATAAAAAACCGGATTATGTTTTCCATTTCTGTTTGGATTTAGCTGAGGTAGAATAGGAACAGGTTATTTTAAATAAAGCTAGCACTGAAATATGAGTGCCCATGCAGCTTTTTTGCACACATCTTGTTAGTACCACTGAAATACCCCATTCAGGCTCTGTTGGCACAACTTCCTCGTTCAGACAGGCCCTTCTAGCACAAGTCGCCTGTTTTAGAAACGTGTAACAATTGTATGAGTAGCTGAATCTGCCTCACTTTTTAACTGAAGGGAGTGGAATCTAACTATCCAGACTTTGGAAAAGAAATTCTCTGAAGCCAGCATAGAGGTAATTGGGCTTGGTAATTGCTGCATTAGCTGCAGGTTTATTAAGGGCCGCAAAAGGAAATGCCATCCCAGTGACCTTTGAGGTTGCATTTCACAGCATGTTTTCTACGTGAGAACAAATGGTGAAACTTCACTATTTCTGGCAAGTGAGAGGTAGCTATGGTGAAGATTTATAGATGTAATCTGGTAATCTATGGGCCTAATCATGCAGTTATAGAGTTGCGTGTCATTTACTGAAAAAGGCTGAAATGATCTAGCACTGTGTGGACTATGGTGAAGGAGTGCATTTTGTCATCTGCAAGGTTGGAAGATATAGAGCCTATTTAGCAGAGTGTAAAAGGGAGAGACAAGAGCTAATGTTTCTCAGAATTGCAGACTGTTACACAAAATCTTCTAAGAGTCCCAGAGCTAAGAAATGGGGACTGTCGGATGCATTCTCATTTGGAAGCCATTGCGATTTTCTTTTTGTGCATTGCTTCAATAATTATATAGATTTTCTATGTAATTTTTTGGAAATTATTTTGGTCATGCTTGCTTCATCTCTTTTAGGACAACAAACACAGAAGCAGGCTAATGATACGATATTGACATATTTAAGTGTTGGAGCAGCAGGTTCAGAATGTATTTATTGTGCCTGTAACGTGCCTATATTCCCTTATCTCTGTGTTACATTTTATTCAGCAGTTAAGAAGTGCTAATAAAAAGTGCATATTTCTATTTCAGGTAAACATAATATGGTATACATTTTCTAAGAAGTGCACATTGGTTAACTGCTCAACTCCATTTCTACATATAGAAATAAAGGTGGCAAATGCTTCTTCTTAACTAGCCTCTCCATGCCAAAAGCAGTATGCTCTCCAGCAAAGGCAGGGAATGAAATTGATGACTGAAAACTTAAATTAATACCTCTTAATACTTCTTCTCCTAATCTTTTGGCTAAGAACAAGTGCAGCTTCAACTCACCATCTGATGCATTCCCTAGCAAGGAACAGTATTGGCCTGAGTCCATAAGCAGCTGGACGCAGCGAAGGAGCGGACCCATTCCCTTGCAGCATATTGTCTCTCCTTTGGAGCCACTTGCCTGGGAAGGAGAGATGCTGCCCAGCCTACAGCAGGTCTTGGCTGCTGCTCTGGCTTGTCAATTCCAAGTTCTTAAAGAGCTATTTAGAGCCGGGGCTGAGGTCCAAAAGATGGGCAGGGATGTGTAGATCACCTGAAATGTCATGATTCGACATGACACATTTGCTCCCTTCTCTTCCCCACCTGCTCACCTCACAGGTCTGTTTTAAATCAATCTTTTCACCTCTCCCAAGACTCACAATTTAAGCAGAGCAGACGCTCATGGAAACAGATTTATAATGAAGCTGGTGGCCATTAAGTACTAGCTTTACATCAGGGGTGACCTTATTGTAAAGCACTGTACAGTGAATTTATTTTGACTTTGCACATTCTGTACCTTGTCTCCTGCATCGCAGAGATGCACGATGGGGCAGCCAAGGCAGTGGTGGCAGGAGGCCTGATGCCTGAGAATAATGCCCACGTCTTGCTTCGTTACAGTTGCACTTCACATCCCAGCAGTCTTCAAGCCTCGGGGATATCGCATTCATTACCTCTTTCAGAGACACGTATTTTACATAAATGGCTGAAAGGTGATTAGAATCCCTGACAGAACAGCATTTTATCTGGAATGCAACCATGAAAAATACATGCCTAAAACAAAAAAAAAGCATCCTACATCCTTCTCCTAATTGATTTAAGCTACAAAGACTAGCTTCAGTTTTCCCAGGGCACAGGAACTACCAGGAAGACACAAATTGCATGTTTTCGTATCTCCTAATAAAAACTGCTTGACAGGGGGTTGAAACCAGAGTTTTCTATTTTTCAGATATCCTAGTCCTGTGAATATCATCACTCAGCAGAAGCACACATACTGCCACCTGACCATAAAAAACAGTTCTCCAACAACCCTCATTTCATGCTGCTGATTCCAGCCCACCATAAATCAGCAACACCACAAGTAATGTTGGAAATAATTGTCTGTTCCTGAGCTCCCCTCTCTTTACGGCCCAGGTGCCGCACAGCTGTATCCATATGGTAGACTACGCCCTGCTGAAGTGGGTTATAGCAGCACCTCCAACAGTAAATACTACCTGAGTACTTGGAAGCTTTTTCATGCTGCCAACTGGAAATGTGCAGCTTGTACTCATGCAGTGGTTTTCCTAACCTTTGAAAACATTATAAAAGGAATCAGCTCTGGCTTAAACCAGACGCTCTGGAGATAGGAAATGGGACAGGAACTGCTAATTCACTGGAAGCTGCCTGGAGATGCTGCAGGGGATCCCAGGGCTGATCCTCAGACAAGTTTGACCTGTCCTCCCTCGCTTTGTGCACCCTATTTCTACCATCCACCTTGTTTGGTTTCCTGAGCAGAGGTTGCTCGTTCTGATTGCTGTCTCTGCAAATGAATTAGTGCAGCACAGCTAACATTTGACTTCAGCCCTGTTTGACCTCTGTGTTCCTCAGACAGGTCTTACACAGCAACAGTCAGGAACGTGTCCTGATGAAGCACATGATCAAATTAGCACCAGACTGTTCATGCTGATGAAGCCACGCGTTCAATTAGCAGTGGACAGTTCTACTTTCAAGAACCACCTTGGACTGATTTAGTCCAAGGCAGATGGAAGAAAAGAGCCGAAGCTCCCTGGGCACAGTATTGCTGAGCACACCTCACCCTGCCAGCACCAAAGACCAGGGCTGCTCCTGGCCTCCCACTGACACCACCACTGATGGCTACCTAGGTGAGTCATTGCTTGTGATGGCCCTTCTCAACCACAACAGTTGGCCATTCTGGAACTCTTCAAAAGGCAGGTTCTTGTTCACATCCCTACTTGCATGGGCAAGAAACTTACCATTGACAGATGTGTGCTTCGGCTCCCAACTCGTAAGCATGCAAATATAACTTCAGGCCATAATAAAACAAAAGAAGTAACTGAGTTCTGAGGCAGATCTATTTAGGTTAGAAAAATTATGTAGAAATCCAGAGTAGTGGTAGAAATCCCCCAAATTACTAGCTAAATAAAAGTGATTTGGGATATCTGATCATTTTTATCAGGTTGGCCCAGCTGCCCAATTTCCCATCTCCAATTATACCAAAAGGGCCCTCACTTCCTCCTTCATTAATGCATTTGAAGGATTTAATGAGTTACTTCATCAGGTTAATAAATCCCTTCAATAACTTTATTACACTTTGATACAATTATTCAAGTGGTGCAGCTAACAAATGATCATCATTTATATTTCTTGACAGAATAACTTAGTTAATATATTTGGACCGTGAAATACAAAATCCATAAATAAACTATGGAGACAACTGATTGTGGGGGAGGGTATTTTTCTATCTCCAGTTCAGGCAGGATTGGAAATCCTTGTGCCAGTAACTTCAGGCAAGCACTAAGGAGAACTGCAGGAGGCTGGTGCCTCCCAGAAACGTTCTGCTTCCCACTGAGTGCTCAGGGAGGAGGCAAGGTGCTGCAGGGCATGTACCACTGCCTATAGGGAGAGCTCTTAAAATGCATCAGAAGGGACATCATCCTTTTTTATTTGTTCCAGCACTTTATCAGGTTTAAAATCCAGCTTCATAAAGGCTGTTCCATTTCTTGAGGTTAAGATCTTTGGCTAATTTTGACAAGGTGCAGTGACACCATCAGAAAATAACATTATATTCTGGAAATTATTTTAAGACTAAATTGAATTGGTTGCCATGCCATTTGTTTTTCCTGTGGCATCATAGTAAATGACATCATCAACAGAATAACCTTAGGGGCAAGGGTGTTTTCAGAATCTTAACCTTCCAATGGCCAGCAGTATCACAGCTTCCTATTACCAGAGTAATAATATTTATGGTAGGTAGACTGCAGGAATGGAACCATACCATTTATTTACTTATACTTGATAGCCACCTCTGGCAAGAACAAATTTCCCATTAATCACCATCTTATCTCTGTAAGAAACAGTTACTCTCAAGGACATCTGTATTACTCCCTTTGTTTTATTAATACAGAGAATAGAGCTGCTGTGGATCTTTTGATGCTGAACTTTATTTATTTTCTAGATTTTCTTTGTAAAGGGGAGCTGAGATGCTTAAATAAAATAAACATTGATCTTTCTTAATAAACAAACTACTTGAGACCCTGACCACAGGGAGAGGCACGTGCACTGGAAAGTTCCCTGAGTATATGTTTATGTAAAGAAACTGCAAAGCAGTCTCTTTTTCCTCTCTTTTTTATCTGTTGAAAGTCCAGTTATGAATTCTGAGTTTCTCCTGGGAGTGCAGATGACCTTATAATGTGTGAAAGTGCCAGAAAAACAGTGCCCTCCAGAGCAGGGGTCAGGGAAGTGAAGCCAGTTTCTAAACTCAGATCTTGTAATAAAAAATGCATATTTCTCTTGCCTTTCACATAGTCTTTAGCTAGCACTTTAAACATTACATATTATATTGAGCTCCAGGCTGATTTGTTTTTCTAATTCTTCAAAAGCAGTGCATCATACATTTTCATCTTTAAAAAAGAAATCAATATAGGCCCAGCAGGGGACAAAATCAGTCAGCCAAATTCTCTTTCATGTGAGAAAACCATTAGTGGAGAGACATCCATAAGCTGAAATGGGTGGAAGTTTCTCCCAATCAGTGGCTTTTTTGTTCAGTTTCCTAAGCCAAAAGACAGTCACAGATAAGCACGGGTCTCAGGTCAGCTCAGAAGGACCGGGGCTCTTCCCACCAGCAGCCAACAAACTTCTGTGCCACCTGCTTTGAAGTAATGGAGCTGCAGTTTCCCATTCCCTTCTGTTTTGGCTCCAAGTAGCACGCAGAGCTGAGGGTGGCAGGTGATTGCAGAAGGGACACAAGCAACATTTAATAGCTGCTTTCCCCTGCAGCCGCCTGTCAGCTCTGTCTCCGTGAGCGATAACTGTTGGCAACGGGATCCGGTGGTTTAGATAGAGCAAAGCAAAAGACTCTGGAACCAGCCAGGCCTGTGCCCCTTCTCTCTCCATCTGTCTCAGCCCAGGACACAGAGGGCAGCCTCCACACCAGATGTTCTGACCCACCCTTCAGGCCTGAGTGTCCTTGTCATGGAAACCAGAGCCTGAAGATGGGGGAAAGAAAAGAGGTCCATGGATGCAGTCCATGTCCTCTACGGCATGATGGCACCTCTTCAGAAGTGGCCAAGTGCCTGGCAGGAAAGAGATATGCCCTGTTGCCTGAAAGCAAATAACTTATCTTGCAATAGGACAAGCCTTACACAGTACCAGAATTAGGTGGTTATGCTAGTGGAAGGGGGACCTATTCATTTTAATTTACTGTTTAATTAGGTGTCCAGTACCATACAATGGTGAGACGCTTGCTTGGATGGGATGAGCCACCTAACTGTCAGGTGAGCACGCAGTCACACCTGCCTCCTAAACTCAAGCACTGCTCACACAGCAATTACTCTGGAGTCTGCCAAATATGATTTAAGCAGTAATTTGCTTGCAGAGTGAAAGCTGCACTTTCAGATATAGTAAAGGACTCTACCCTCTGTCCTGCCCCTCTGCCACTGCTGGGTCCAAGCGATGCTGGTCTTACCAAGGGTGCTGCCCAGAACAACTGTCCCACGGGAGGCGTCAGGAGTGGGGAGGGTTGGCTGAGCCAGGAGAGCAAACCCTCCAGCAAATCTGTGCTGGTTTGGCAGGTTACAGCGACCCGGTGGATCAGTGTGTGTCAGTGGGGGTGTGAGGATGCTGTTGGGAGGAACGCCAGCCATGCAGCTGGGTTTCCCTGACTCCCGATGGCTGAGCAGAACCCAGCCTCAGGCACCCCTGCACAGCTGAGCCTACCCTGCTCCCCACCACCCTGGAGAGCTGGGACCCCCCTTTTGCTGCAGGCAGCGGCAGCAGGACTGCCAGCCCCACAACAGAGCTCCAAGAAACACCCCAGGCTTCAGGGATGACAACAATAACCCCCCAGCATTTCCATCTTCCTGCATTTAAATGTTTGAGTTAATAACATTTATAGGGCAGCACAGAAAAGTGACCTTAAATACATCATTTGTCATCTCGGGATGCCAAATTACACCATTACTGAAAGAGATACAGAGAAATGTGTCTAATAAACATAGTATACTTTGCACAATTTACTTTGCATTTTCCATATCCTGCAACAAGCACAGGATAGTAAGGCTTCTTAATGATCATAATATATGTGCAGAAGGAGCAGTTCCCTGAGGGCTACTGATTAATCAGGGAAATGCTCATTTGTTCTGGCAGAAGTGATGTGCATCTAGGCAGGGCAAACGATGAACCCTGACTGCATTCAGCAGCCATCAGGGCCAGAAGTTTCCATTCATTTAACTAATTTTCCCTCTAAGAAAAGAATACATTTCAGCAGAGCACCAGGACATAACGCCACTCGTTCTTCATCCTGATTCCTTTAGGGTTTTGTCTGACAAAGGCATAAAGAAGCCTCACATTCATTTTAAAGACTATAAATGCATAAGACTCAGCTTCCAAACGAAGACATCCCTCCTTGTTTCCATGGGCTGTTCAGGGGAGGACATAAGGTCTCAGCTGCAGTATCTGATTACTGCACGAGGGACTTGGGAACAAGTTAGAAGATTTAAAGGATTTTACATCAGCTGATCTAAATCCCTGCCTGGATTTTTAGTACCTGAGAAACACTGCATGCCCACCGATTGCAATCCTTGCTACGCTCCATCATAGTCATATTAATTTTGCAGTTTGGCACAGTAGTTGCCACCTAGAAGTTTGCAAGTAATGATGCACAGCCTCTGTGTTATGCATGTATTTCTCTAGTATTCATTTTCAAATTAGCCACAGAAGGGACAAACTAAAAGCAGATGTGTCATACTTTTCTCTGTGTGTTTGGAAGCTCGCTCGTGGAAATATCTTTGTCAGATAAATGAATTCCAGGTCACTGGGATAAATAGATGCAGTAAAATACTTTAATGTAGAAGAAACCCATACAAAAATGTGATCCAACAACTCTTCAAGGAAATTGCCATGTAAGCCATCCAACTTTGAGGCTTACCTCAGGCTTCTGCATAACATGGTAGTTAGTACTTTAAATTGGAGAAAATGCAACGGGATCTTTCAGGGTTTTTCCACTTGCTTTTTCAATTTCACAGGATCAGCAGAAAGCAAGTGGAACCAAAACTGAACTAATGCTGTGCTTTTGACTCCACTGCTGCAGACCACGTGGCAGGGATTGTTTGGCAGAGAAAGGAATAAGTGTTACCTCTCTTACAGGCATCCCAAAATTGAGAGAAAATGTGGAATTTTTTTTTGAGTTGTTTTCAACATTTCATAAGAAAGAAGAAAAACCGAAATAAATGGGCTGAAATAGGCTGACACATAATTGGGAAACAGTAGTTATTTAGTTTGGCTACTGACTTATTAATGCATTACAGTTATGCACTCAGGAATAAACCCACACTTAAAAATGTTTTTCAACTCTAGCTGGGATTATTTACAGGAAATAAAAACAGTTAAAGAATTAGGATGAAATCCTGCCTGTACTGAGTCAACAGAAATGTTGCCACTGACCCCATTAGGCCAGTTTTTGCCCCCAGATATCTACAAAGCTCCACAGTTCTCTTGCAGTATGACTAGCAGATTAATATTCAATAGTACCAGTTTATCTTTCCCTACAGAATCCTTCGTTTTTATGCATCTGCTCTAAAAACCTTGCTCCACAAGTTTCCATTTCAGTGCGAGACAGACACTGACCCGTGCTCCTTTTCCTACACGGCCACGCCCGCTTGGCTTGAGCACCCTCTGAAATTAATTTCTTGCCTCCATGTTCCTTATAAGAATTTTTTTTCCATCTGCTTTCTCAGCATCAACTTTAAGGCTTTTCAGGCTACTGAAGAACTATAAAATTAACACTCTGCTCAGATATATCATAAAGAACATGCTCCTTTAACCCTGTCCTTCAAAAACCCATCAGCATTCGCTGTACTTCAGCGATTTGCCATATGCTTTTGCAAAGGAACATTTTGCACCTGCCACCACAATACAGGAAAAATGCCAGCTTTGCAGGAGAAAACATTAACTAATTTACACAAAGCCTTAGGTGGTCTATTAGTCCTGCATAAAAACAAGAACGTGTAATTACTGGATCCACAGACAGAATTAAATTTGATTGACTACAAAGAAGCAATGAGTGGAGCAATTAACAACAAAGCCCAAGTAAACTCTTCTGATGGAGAGTCCATGCTGGCTGAGTGATGCTTGACAGCACAGCCTCTGTCTCCACTGTCCTGAGAGATGTGTCCACACCAGAACTTTAACTCAATGCAAACAGTTCAACTTCTGTCAACACGGCTGTTTAGCTGTCTGCTGAACTACTGCGGGTCACGTAAGATACAAACCAATAGCCATATAACCAATTGGGCACAGGACTAGTCTTCTAGCATCATTAATTTTGTCATATCATTCTTTTTCCCTTGTTTCTGGCCATGGACAGCAGCCACCCAAGGTGGTTGCTCCTCTGTGGCTGATGGCATTTTGGGAGGACACAGTGTCGCTCACTGGAGCACCACATGCCCAACCGGCCAGCACAGCAGATGCTGTAATGCAAGTGGGATGGAACAGTTGCTCCATAGGATGAAGTTCATTAAGATAATTGCAACTGGTCAGGGTCACAGGTGCACAGTTAACTTTGGGGTGGCAGAACCCATCCAAAAGAAAAGCGTCTCCACTTTCCAGCTCCCCAACAATGCAGGTTGATGGCAACTCTTTTCTCAGCGCCTGCGGTAAGGTGGGAAGCCGGGGTGGTTTTGTTGCAGCTTCAGTCCACGATTTGATTTAATGCCTCTATGAGCAATTGCATCTCAGTGCTTGTAATAAGAAAATGTCATAAAGGTACCTGCTGCCTGGTCCAACACCTTTTGGCTTTGACAGTTCAAATTTACAGCTTTAATTCAGGAGTCTGGAAGCCTGGTATTCTGTACACACTTAGTGAAGGACTGAAGGAACAATATTTTATAAAATGCTCACCTGTGTTCGGTGACCCATAGAGGATATAACCTCTTTGACCTCATGAAATGTCTTGCAGACAAATTCATAGTCCAGATTATCCAGTGGCAAATTACAAAGTTCTAGTTAAGCCTCTGCGTGCCTGGATGTCCTGACTTAAATGTTTTGCCTCTGTTCAATAGAGTTGAACTTTCAGCAGCTTAACTGAACAAATGCTCAGCTGGGTTCTCTCAGCCTTTTATAAGATTCTCCCAAACTTTATTTCTCACTCATGTGTACAACAAGTTGCATTTCAAAATTGTTTCCTCTTCTTACATTTCTACAACTTTTTTTCCCTAACAGAATTGCTTTGCTCAGAGATGGCATATCTGAAATACAAGAGCAATTATCAATGAATTCACAACCAGCACCTAAATTGCTCTTGCTGCTTTCTGGGCTACTTAAGCAGGATGACAGAGCAGACAGATCTCTGAGGCTCTCCCATGCCCAGGACATGTGGGTGGTGCAGAGGGTGGCTCCACCTTCCCAATGGGCTTGTGTGTCACAGGCTAAGGGTCTGCCACAGCTCTGGGTCTCTTTGGCATCCTCATCCTCATTAAAGCCTCAGCCTGCCACTGAGTCAGAAAAATTAGCTTCCTCTCTCCAGACTAAAATCAGTAGGATTTAGGGGATTATATTCTGATTTCTGTTGACTGCTCCTCGCACCATCTCCCTTATCAGCATTGGCACAGGACCTTTTTCCAGACGATTCTGTCCGTTTCAGTGAGCCAGAATGTGAGAGTCTCTGGGGCCAGGGCCGGGACAGCTTGCATGCTGAGAGCAGGTCAGACTTGGTGTGTAAGACAGACAGCTGCTTTTATACAGGAGTTTCTGTAGCAATGGTGATTTGATTTCCCATGTGATTTTCCATTTTGTTTGTGTTCTTTAAAATGGTTTATAAAACACTGTGGGGGTGTTACTGTGCTGAGCATTAGGGTAGATGTGTAAGGCTGGCACAGTGAGCCTAACACAGCCCTGGGTTTCTAAAGACAGAAAGAGACTGTGGAGGAGAAATGTGTATATAATTTCACCAGTTTCAGAAATGATCAGATCCTTTCTCTCAGTTCTGTATCTGTATCTACAAAGTCTCAGGACACAACATTTAGAGAGTAGCACTGATCAAGACATGATGTGCCCTGAGTTCATTGGCACAAGACTGGATTGGACATGCTGGTGAGCATGGGACAAGCCAGAAAGGTGACAACTGAGCTTGCACACCTCAAACAGCGAGGAAGAAGCTGGGAAGGAGGTGAAACATGCTGTGAACATCCACCACAGGAGGAGAAAAGTGCCTTTCAGAGCAAGCGTGATCTTCCTAGTCCTGATCACCAGGTGAACCAGGCAGTTTGTGACACAGACGCAGTGGAGGTAGACACAGAGCCTGGGGAGCAGGTGGGGACTGTGGCTCCCTCTCTGCAGGAGTCACAATATATTTCACAAACGGCCTCATGCAGAGCTAAGTGCAGCCGTATGAAAGGTGCTGACACACACAGACAGCACTTGGGAGACTCTGGACAAAACGCTGCGGGATTTCCCTTAGGAAGAGGCGGGCTGTGTGTGTGGCTGTCGCGCACAGGACAATGTCACCCTGCTGAGCTCAGCGGGTCGGCAGGAACCGAGTAACGAAGCGTTAAGCAGAGGTGAGAGGAAGCATCACCCCGGCTATTGCCTAGACTGCTCCCCATCGCAGGGGGAGGCCGACTTTGACACTCCTGCTCCTTCTGCAATCCAATTTAAGTCCCACGTCTCTGTTACTGCTGAGTTCCCAGGGGTCACATTTGGGGCTGTTATAAAATGCAGGCTCGCTAGCACGGCAAACGTCCCCAATCTGTGCCGTATATGCAGCTGTTTAATGAGGCCTGCTGTCATTACAGCAAAACGACTCAAGGACTTTCTTAAAAAAGCCTCTTATTTATAGTATCATAGATTACCTTAATGTCTTTTTACTGGGAGGTGCTTTGAAATACTGTGCAAACATTACAAGACAGTCCTGAAGTAATGTGCGTTTAAACAGAATCTAACAAGGAAAACATAAGTATCAGATGGAAAAGAAAGCAGTTTTTGAAATTTTCCTAAAATCTTCAACAAAGGAGTATTTTTTATGAAAAGTATGTACTTCTGAGCTGGAGTTTTACAGCGTATCTTGCATGCAAGCACAAATTCCTGATGGAGAGATCTATATGGAAAGCATAAGGATTGGTAAGAATTTTCTCCCATCAGCAAAAGTACCTAAAAAACCACTTATGAAGCAATGCTGTTATTCACCCATAATATTCAAAAAGCAAGAATACATTTTTCCAGGCAGTGTCTCCGTTTTCAAAGAGAATGTCAAAAAACCTGCATTGATATCTAGTCCTCTTCAAAGCTTCCCATAACCCTGTCTATAACTTAATTTTCACTTTTACCATCTCACTCTGAGGTTTTCCTTCTCTCTGAGCTTCATGTGTTTTCTCTCAGTTTTACACCTGCTGCTGTTCCACGACTTTGTAAGGATTATCTCTGATTTCTACTGGCACATCAAACACCTCCCATCCTTTCCATCACATTTCAACGACATCCTCACTTTTTTTGGTAAAACGCAGACTAAACTTTTGTATTGTGTCTTTTTTAGTTGGTTTTTTTTTTTTTTTTTTTTAATTTATGGCATTAGTTTTAGCTTGTGCTTTAATCTGTAGTGGAGAGATGGAAAATTTGATTTGTACCAAGCACTGTGCGTTAGTGCAGGCTTTCTCCTGCCAGATAAACATAGCCTGGATGAGCCCTCCATGAACTGTTACACATCCCTGTTTGAACAAGAAAAATATCCGAAGTACCTAGCTGCTGAATAACAAAGATATCTGGGGCATGCTGATTTAAACCTGGCCAGGTCCTCATGTTCATACAGTGGATAATTACAGGTGGAATCTTAAACGGAAATGTATTAATCAGAGTAGCATCTGCTGCCAGTGCCCTTCCCATCAAAACTCAAACAGCAGCAAGGAAATGAAGTGGTAACGACAGGTCTTTCATTTAGCCTCTAAATCTTTTTTTTTCTCAGGTATCCATATTTTAATGAAATTTATATGCTTTTTAATGTAGGAGACATTTTGATGATCTTAAATACAGTCTCTAATTAAACATTCTATAATTAAACTTCTTGGTTTATCTATGTAAAATGCTGAGGAATTAGGGCAATCCTTATTCCTTCAGGTTAAGCCCTACTTTACCTCAAAGACGTGCAGGGAAGACAGCGTGTAACACCAGGTTTTAAAAAGCAGTCATGGGAGAAGAAGGATGTCCCAGAGACAGCAGAGCAAAGGAAAGCCCATGCCATTTGTGCCACGTCAAGGCCGGTGGGCTGGACGTGCACCCAGCCCAGCAGCCCTCACACCTCTTGGTCTGGCTTGGTTGGAAACTCTTGTCTCTCTTGACTATTGATACATTTACTTTTTCCCCTCAACCTTTGGTGAGACTCCCATATGGAATCATAGAATCATAGAATGGTCAGAGTTGGAAGGGACCTTAAAGATCATCAAGTTCCAACCCCCCTGCCATGGGCAGGGACACTTCTCCCTAGAGCAGGTTGCTCAAAGCCCCATCCAACCTGGCCTTAAACACTTCCCGGGATGGGGCATCAACAACTTCCCACCAACAATCAACAATGTGGCATTTGTGAGCCATAGATTACTTTAATATGAAAAGAGCGCTTTGGAAAACACGCAGAAGACACAAGCATACTGGGGTTTGAATGTCTTCATTCTCACATGCCAATGTGTAACCACTGCATCCCAGAAAAATACATTTTAAATAACGATTAATTTGTCTAGGGTCTGGCTTCTGTCTTACAAACAGATCTATTCTGTACTCGCCTTTGTTTGCTACATCTGTGAAACAGCCATTATTTTTCCGTGGTGTAAATGATCTCGTTCCTGTTACTTTCCCCGCAACGTGGTGCCGTGTTCATTCCTCCTTCGAAAATTTCAGAAAGAGAAGCAATTTGTAAGAATGACAAGAAAATGGCTTCTCATTTGTGTACACCACAGCAATCTGACACACAGGAGGAGGCTGTAGTGAGATTCACAAATCCTAATTCTGAGTTTCAAGCAGTCCAGATTAAAAAAAAAAACAACAAATCACATCGACCAATTTGATCATAAAGATTCTAATTCAGCACAGGTTAATTGAGAAGTCAGATTTCCTGCTATCACTTCTGGAGAGGAGGGAGATAAGCGAACACAATGACTCTTTATCAACAATATGGGGACTTCATTTAAAGAGAGAGCATTAGGTTACAGGCTAGAAGATTAGTAGCAATCAGACTGCTCTCAGAAAAGAAAATGCACTGGGTAATAAAGATAGAAGGCGTGAAGCTGGATGCATAGAAATGAGGTTTGATGCCAAATATTACAGGTCAAATCTGAGCTATCTGTCAAGTTGGCACTGATCACTGCCGATGCACAATTATTATTATACACCTGTGATCAGGTCGTTTACCACTATCAAGTCAATGGCTCCTCCCACCCGTTCCATTTGTTAATGGCATTTTAATGAAAAAAAAAAAAAAAGTCCTTTTATTATCTCTTTGAGATCAGTAACCTTTGTATTATAGTACATAGTATATGAAATACATTTACTTTTTCCCAATCAGACATAAAAAGGTATCAGCTGTTACTCTGTTCCTTAGCCACAACACCATAAATCTGAGCGCAGCTCTGCATTTGGAGGTGGCAGGCTTATTTTTCCTTTTTCTTTGTGTACCATGTGTTTCCCATACCAAAAAGTGCCTGTTTTGTTGCAAGTGACAGAAGGAGAATTTAAAGGGATGCTAGAGGATCATAAAGACTCCTCTTTAACCAATCCCAAGCACGCATTTGCCTTATTGTTCTGCTGACTAAAGAATTAGAAACTATTAATATTGTCTCTGCTGGCAGGTCAGAAAAATACTTATTCTGTAGTCGAGTAGATTAATCCGAAGGGGGAAATAACCCTGCAAAGCCCTGCAAAAGCTGGCTGGCTAACCAATCCGTTTTCTAAGCCCAGATGTTTTCAATCTGTTAAGTGTTAATCTCATGATATTTCTTTTTATGCCTGGTGAAATAATTTCAACATGTATTTATCTCTATTACAGAATTCATATAATTACTGCAGTTATTATTCTTTATGAAGAAGCCTTTGGAATGAAACTCGGTGAATTTGTCGGTCATATGCTCACATTAATTACTCTTGCCATTAGCTTTTTTGATGGGCTCTGGATACTGCCCATCTTTGGCTACTCTTGTGAAATCAGAGGCAGTATAATACTAGGTAAGCTATAAATTAAATCCTGGCATTCTTGTGTGATGAGAGCCTGAAGAAACTGAGATTTAGGCTTCAAAGTAGACAATTGAAAAGCCTGGTCTTGATTGAAGGGAGGACACGGAGCACTTGTTCCCTCTGCACAAGGGCAGGGAATTTCTGATGCTCGGTGCCCTCCCTTGAGATGTGATCTGAGCGGAACAGTTAAACTACAAAGCAGTTATCACAACATTACACCCGATGACTGAGGTTCCTGGGCAGACTGGGAGGAGTGGGCAGAGGTAGAGGTCAGAAGTACTGTTTTGCAGAGGCTGTGATAGGTATGTAATATAGGTTTGCAAATAAAGGCACCAAATCTAGTCTTTTAGATGTACTCCAGCAAAAACTGGATAACTCTATGAAATATAGATAGATAGCTGTTTTTCCCGAAAACTGGAGAGATTTTTTTCCTTCTTGCACACACTCCTCTTAAGGTTTTGCTTTGTGTGGCTTTGGTCTCCTCTGATAACGCGCTGGTTTGAAATATGACAGCAAGACTCTGAGTTTTAAGCTGAAACCTCTGCTGTGAGAGGTGCTGATGGGCACTGCAATCTGGGCTCACTGTGTGAAGAATAATGGCTTGTGAAAGGAAGGTTACAAATAAGGTCATGGAGCAGCTCAGGAAGCCTTGCGTTTTCATGTCAAGGATCTTAAGGGCTAGAGGAGGGCTGCAAACACTCTCCTCTGGGGCTGCTGACTGACAGATCAGTGTCATGATTATAACCTGATTTTGATAAATCATGTTGATCTACTGTTTGCAAAAGGGTTTAAAAGCACTGTTGGCGAGTCGTGTGTTCCTGTGAAATGCTAGATCAAATCCATAGGGACAAAAAAGCAGCCTATGCCTTCCTATGTGTCCTGCTATCATATATACTGCACGATAGCTGGCATGTGCCACCCAAGATCAGGAATTTCCCTGGGGAAAGCTGCCCAACCTTAAAGTGCAGCCCTCAAGGGAGACTCTCCCAGTTTTGTGACTTTCCATAGACATCCTAGGTGACCTAAGGGCCACTTAGCCCCAGAATCCTTAAGCAAAGTCGCTTTGCCTAACAAGCAGGGTGTAGATTTTGCTTGTGGGAACTGCCTGGCAAGGAATACATGCAATTACACTTGGCTGTGCTTACCCACGCAGGGTGAGGGGTTTATTGTGGGACTTAAGGATGCTTCTTTTACAAGTTTGGTATGAGATGAGGGAGAGGAATCAGTTTAAAATTAAAATGGGGATTTTTCAACTTGTCCTTAATATTTATAAGGCTCCTTTTGCCTTACAGACAAATCCTTAAAGAGAAGATGGAAAGCTGCTCATCCTTATTTCTTGTGCCTTTAGTTCAGCTTCTCATTGTTTATACTACTCTAAGCAAAATAAATGTTCTGGAAATGCAGTCATTTACAAAATCGAGCCCACTAAGCCTTAAACAGCAGAGACATGTCCTGCTATGTTTGTTCCTTTGTTGTTGCTATGGCATTACCACACATTTTTCCATGTAGGAAAGGAAATCCCATGGAGACCAGATAATAAAGGTTTGAATTTCCAGGGCACAGTGTCCGTCTCGCCTCTTGACCTGTGTGACACCCTCTTTCACCAAACCTGCATTCACTGAATCCAAATAAACAGCCAGCCATCAAAGGCAATATTCTGAAAGGATTGCTCACGGTTAGCCTTGATGAAATATACATTGGAAAACCTGCATTTTAATCACGTTTGGATTTCTGCATTTCAAAAATGGTTTTGTTTAACGACATCAGACTTGTCATTCAGGGAAGTTTCCTTCTGTAGGATGCCTGCATTTAAAAGTCAAGTTAACCAAACCCAAACAAATTTCCCAGGAGGCTGTAACAAGCCAGACAGGCGTCTCACACGCTCACTGTCTGACCTCTGTGCTGTACCAGGTGTGTCTGCCTGCTACTTGCAAGGGTCCAAGACGCTGCATCTTTTCACAACAGGGTGTCATGAGGTTTCATCAAATTATCCACTTGCTTCTTGGGACAACCTTGGCTTAGACCATCCACTTGGCATGACACTAGTTTGTAAAGATTAATCCCGTGTCCCAGCCAGTGTGGTCTGCCTAAAGCCCCAGCTCATTCTAGGTAGGGCAGAATCGCTGTGCCTTGTTTTATCTTAGAAGTAGCTATTGCATGGTGCTACCCAAAATTATCCTTTGCATTTATGTTAAAATTGATGTGTTAATACAAGTTTGTAAAATCCTATGTGATTTTTCATTCATACATGACAGTTGTACTCGGTACACTGATCTTCAACTTATTTTAATATACATCTAGTTATAATTTAGGTGTCATTTGTTGATGTAGTTATTAGGGAAGAATGAACAGGCTGCGAATGACTAAGGAGCCAATGTCTCAGACTCGGAATTGTTCTGATGCAAAATGGCATGGTCTATTTGGGGCCAAACTTCTCAGCCTTCATTTGTTGTCTGTCTTCCATTGGTGTCATTTTTGTGTAAGATAATTCAAAGGCACTGGCCTAGCCATCCAGGCATATTAAAAGTGCCTTGTATCCTCTCATCTTTCAGAACCACATGTCCATATTGCATATAGGATATTGCAGCCAGAAGACACAGCCAGGCAGCACAGGATAATCTGCCACAGGCAACATACAGCTTGTGGCCTTCCAAATTCTTCAGACAACAGAGGAAAACAAACAGCAGCTTTGCAGTCTTAATGGACTTTTAATGGATTTGATGGATTCTGCATCAGCAGTTTCTAATGGAACATCTAAAGGGGAAAAATTTCCTTCCCATAGAGATCCCTAGGAGAACGTGAACTGACAGTGCAAAGGCTTCTATTTACAACACTCCGATGCTGTGCAAGAAAACTCAACAGCCAGATTCTTCATCTCTTGTCTTCATCTTTTCTGAAAAGTCAGTGATTTTGCAAAGAATAGTAACTGAGATGGGGCCATGCCAGCTCATGTCACCTACCAGAGCACTCAGTAGTGGCAGAAGGCACCAGTAAACCCCTTGAACTCCAAGACTTCCTTGATCAGGGCCATTTAACTCAAGTGCCCGGAGCCAGTGAAGAGGAAACTGGGGCTGGAAGTCTGCTCCCATGCCCAGAGGGAAGCATAGTTTTAGATGGGGAGTTGTTCTGCAGTTATCAAAAGGAAGAAAAAGCCTAAAATTCCTTTGTTGAATCCAGACAGGTAACAACGGTAATACATTCCTCCGAGTCACATACCCTTGACTTTGTTAGTTTTGCATAATCTTTTAACTTCAGCTATTGATAAATAAATTGGTTTACAAACCAGAGTGTAAATCACCATTCACTGCTGAGCTACTATTGTGGCTCTCATTTGTAAGGCAGCTTTCAAGCTTGTTTTTTAATCAGTTTGGCTTGACATTTTGTTTTCCTACTATTATTTATGAGCTATATCTTATGAATGGATTATGTAAAATAGTTTAATTCCAGTTGTTGCAATTTCTCAGATGCCATCACACAAAAGCTTGCTTTGAGTGGAACACTCAAGTCCAGATTTTGTTCTCAGTTGCGGTGATACAAATTAGACCATCATCCACTGAGATCAAAAGGGCTTTCCTCAGATTTACAACCACTATGAGCATTTAGGAAAAAATTTGAGCAACTCTTCTCAGAGTAAGCAAAGGCCCATCAGTGCCTCCCAGCAGCACATTCCGCAGATGGGGTTAACCCACTTATCCAGTGTCCTCAGCTCAGTAACTCAACCTGGTGAGTCTTGTTGCAAGGAATTATCCAATGCATTCAGCTATGACTTGACTGCTTTTGTTAGAACACATCAGAAACGGGGATGGGTGGATTTTATAACATTTGCTAAGATTTCGGATGCACTTAGTCACTTTCAAGCCACTGAAACCTTGGTGGCTAATTAAAGCAAGCGCATTAGGCCCCTTTTGATTGCAGGTGTTAGCTCTTTTCTGTGAGAGAGCAGGCTACTACTCAAGCAAACCAGCAGCTCTTAAGCCTGTTCTTGCAAAAACTATCTCCAGCTGCCAAAAATCTCACCAATGATTACTCTCCATTTCACAGGTTTCTCTGATCTCTCAGCATCTGACTTCACACCTGAATGTGGAACAAAGAACATTTGAAAGCAAGAGCTTTGTTGCTAAGGAGCCTTTGGTATGTATTTTGGCTATTTATTTCCCTATACTAAATGATAGTCCATTTCTCAGGATGAAGTATGAGTTGTGGCCTGTAGCAGTTGTAGATAAGGTGCAGCATCACATAAAGAAGAGAGAACAGTAATGATAAATTTCTGCTTTGCGTTGGCTTGCTCAGGCTATCGCTCTGTGGTTGCCACGACTCAGGTCACTTGGCCAAGTGCCTGGTTCCTGCACTTGCCTGGTGTTTGCCGGAGCCCAGCCTGGTGTCAGAGCTGCTTCGTTGGAAGCAGCACGAGGAGGCAGCCTGTCCTCTGCCACTTGCAAGCCAAACCGGTCACATTTTTCATCTCAGCAGATGGAAACAGGTATGGTTAATTTGTATGATATGGTTGTGACAACACGGAGCCGTGAATATGACGGATGTTACAAAAGCCATTACAGGGTAGTTTTTCAAAGATGACTACAAACACAGTGCAAGGCAGAAGGCACACAGTTTTGTGCGTGTAAATGAGGCAATTACAACCAGAAGCATGCAGACTGCACGTTTACAGAACTAGAGCTCCCTTGTCTGAAGAAGTGCTTCTCAGCTGAGTGACACAGGGCTTTCCAGGCTTGTCTGGCTTTGCATTTGGGCAAGAAGAGGAGGCGGGACCCAAGCTGATGCCTGAGGCCTCACACGGCACGGCCAACGAGTTTTGCTGGTGCTCTGCTGGACCCAGTGCAACTCCTCCCTGTTTGAGCTGCAAAGGTCCCAAAGAGCAGCCTTTTCTGGGAGCAGGGAGTAATCCTGCACAAGGCCTTCAAGAGTAATTTATCCTTATTTAGAAAGGCATGTTATTCTAATGGCATACCATGCTAGGCATGATACAGCTTAAATGTTCTTCACTGGTTACAAATGTGACCTTCATTAACTTGTCTTTGTGCGCCTAGATCTACAGGAACAGCTCATTGCATTTTCAATTTAATTTAATTTGAATGATAATTTAAAAGTTGTTTGATGCAAATGCGACCATCTGCATCCTTGCAGCTGACACAGTTTTTAAAGATGAGTTTGTCGGCAGGGATGGTGGAGGGGGAAGAGCTTCATGGCGAATAAGAGCCCCAGGCTTTGCAGAGGGGTTTATTGTGGGGTGTGGAGCTCCCTGGAGCAAGCTTTGAGTGCTTGGGGCTGAGTGGGGAAGGGGAGAGGAGCTGAGCTAAGCAGTGGCTGGTTATCAAAGCTGTACGTGGCCATTTAAGTGTGGAGAGGTGATTGCAAGTCATCAGGCCATCCCACCTCGTGGTTCAACTTGTCATCTGTGCCACGATAACTGCCCCATGTATGTACTAGTCAGACCTGCTGCTGCTTCACAAAAGGTGTGGTAGCTTAAACTGCCAGGAGGGGCTGGACCAGGTTCTCTGCTGCCTTGTGCATGGTGCTCTGGTGCCTTGCGAAGATGCTGGCTGTGCCTCTCGGTATGGTTTTAATTACTGTCAGTAACAACAACATCTTCAAACTAAGAGCTCATGGTGACTTTGGGGTGGGGAGGGAAGATGAGGAGATGACTAAGGTGTAGGTTTCTGAGAGCAAGTGCCTCCTGTTCCCCTCCTCTGCTGCGCATCATGCAGTAATGGATGCTTGAGGACAGTAAATAACAGTAATAACAACGGTGCTAATGGATGTTTGTTCACAGTCGCTACTTGGCTGCCAAACTTTGAATAACTTGATAAAATGAAACCTTGAAATGTTTTACTGACTTTTCTAGAACTTGGTCTGACTTGACTGCTGGCTTCCTCCTAAAGTAATACAAGCTCTGTGTACAATTCAAGTTCTTGAAAAGGAGCCAGTGGAACCATTTTGCACCTAATGCTTCCCTGCTGGCAGCCTGGGTCAGGTAGGATGGAAGGGGAGTTCCTTGCTGAGCCCTCACTCTGCAGCAACAGGGCTTCTACCCCGCACCCCAGGGAGTCATGTGTGGAGACCAGCATCCCATTTGGCTCCAACAAAACCTATGTGAACTCTACGGAAAGGTCTAGCAAGGGGAAGGAATTAAAACAAATTGCTTTCTGTCCTGTACCCTGAAAATCATCTGTATTTCAAATAATGCTTTTTTTGGCACCTGTGTACAGCAGCCATTGCACTGGTGCTCATGGGAATGTGATTGAAAGCTTTTAGCTGAATTTGCAAGCATCATCGCCATTGCGAATCTGGATGAGGGAAACGAGAAAAATGACCCTTTCTAATCAGGAGAGGTGGCAGGGTTGGCATTCTCTGCGGCTCAGGAGACCTGGTTTTAATTCTTAGTACAGCCCTATGTTCCTGAGAGGCTGAATTCTCTTCTCTGATTTCTAGTGAAACTCGAGCATTACCATTCCCCCAAGAGGAGACCATACCCATCTCTGCTGTCCTTGGGCTAGCACTGTGTGTGTCTGTCTTCTCAAAAGCCAAAAACAAGCATGTGCTACTGCAGCACAGTGGAGTTGTAAATACAGTCTACGCCAAAGCACTACTGAAGAAGACAGAACGCTTATTAAAATGAGCACGTTATGAACTGCAGGGTTTATTGTCTTAAACCTAGGAACTGGATGAAATATTGTTGGGAAAACATCACAGCAGCTTTCTGTTGCGGAGACTTAACTAATGATGCATTCATGTAACGTTTTTCTTGCCCTTCACTTAAAACCATGTTTTCTGCTATTTCTCATCTGCTCCCTAAATTGGGATATGAGAGACTGCAACTTCTTTGACAGCGAGAGCAGTTGCCTAGAACTCCCCATAGGGCTCAGCTGTCTTACTGTGCCATGTTTCAGGTGTATCTGAGAGCTCTGTTAGCGGCCACTCAGGAATACCAGAGCTTGGAGATGCTTGTGTGGCTGCATCTTAGGTAGCAAGATACACAAATGAATTTGTTAAAACTTGGTCCCACTTGAAGTTCATCTTACGAGCAGTCTGTCAGCATCCCTGGTACTCTATCCGATTGTAGAAAACTAAATGTAGCAACCTGACTTCTAACGAATGGGTCTTACTCTGCAGATTATATTTTAACTGTATTTATGAGCATTTAAAAAAAAGTTATTTAATTCAGCTTTTGGAAACAAGCAAGAGAGGTCCCTGGTTTTCTTATGAGAGAACAGATTGAGTGGATAAGGTGAAGCTCAGAAGAAGGTTGGGAACAGAAGCTTTAAATTGCGACTGTAAGGCTGATTTCTGATGCTTCTGCTATGTGTCAGTACTGCTTCTCACTGAACCCATTAGAGAAACACTTAACTGAAAAAGGCAACCCCCCCTGGGAGAGCCTTCCACCTCCTGTAGAGATTTGGAAGAAAGCTCACATCTACCCATTAGAAAAAAAGTACTTCTAGCTTTTAAGTTCAAATTAGGGATCCAAACAACATATGTTGGAACTGAACACAGTCTTGCTGGGAGGGGATTTGCCAAATCTAAGGCTGCTTTAGCAATAAATAATAAACCTAATTAGGCTCCTTCCCTCTGGAGCACCCAATTTTGTGATAGTGATACAACAGGGCATCAGAGCCTCTCTTCTTAACAGATATTCAGAACGCTACTGAAGTGCTTAATAACACTTTCCTTGAGAACAGGGAGTTAGAAACAGTCACGTTATTTGTGATTGTATTTTCCTACCACTGTACATCAGCCGCTTCTGAAAAAAATAAAGAAAGAAGGAAAAAAAAAATCAACAGCAGCTGGTCTGACTACTGTGCATTGCTATGCAAGGCAGGGAACACTGCTATTTTGTACGAATACTGATTGCAATGTGAGAAAACCATGGACACTCTTTATTTTTCTCTTAGTCTCCTGGTATCAAACATCTCTTTGATAGAAACCTTATAGTTTGACTTTCAAGAGGCAAAATCACTGTAACTGGTGTGTTAGAAGGACTGCAGATTTCATCTGTCACTGAAAATCCTTCTGTGCTTCCTCTACAAACACACAAACATCAAATGGTGGAGCTCTTCCAAGGCTGTCAGCTCAAATATCCTTTTCTGGCCTAGAAGATGCTTTAAAATGGGAAGTCTCAGAAACAGAGATGAGAGGACTCATGTTTCACCTTCTTTGTGCTCTCTGCAAAAACTCCTACTGCATGCATTGCCTCTTGCTGGTAGTTCAGCTGCAAGGCTGGGAATTCATCTGTTTTTTTTCCCCTCTGGATCTCTAAGCTTTGACTCTTCCCTCTGTATAAACCTTGAAACCAGTCAGAGGAAATGGGTGGTGATTTTCCACCAGCAGTTCTGCCAAGCCCAGCTGGCAAGCTGTGGCTGACACCATTTAGTCCCATCAACAGCCAGCAATACTGGTGTGAGGGGGGCTGTTAGTGCCTTTGTTGTAGGAGAATTTTTGCACTGCTGGGGTTGGAACCCCTCAACAGCTTGGTTGCTGAGCCCTTTCCCCCTCATGTCCTCATAAATTAAACATACCGGCTGCCGCCTGCTCCTGCAGACAGCCGTGTTCTAATAAATCATGTAAATAGAGTCTCAGAGATTCACTGCCCTTTATTTCACTTGAGTCCCGTAACTCAGCTGTTAATTGGATCTGAGATAAAAATCTATTTTACCGCATGTTTCCCTAAGCAGGATTCTGTAAAGTCCTTTCCAGAATAATAACCTAGAGCGTTGCACTCTTTGTTTTGTTCCTCTCCAGCACCAAGGAGGAGAGCAGTAAGGCAGCGTGGCAAAGCTCGAGAGCTGTCCCAAGCTGCTCCTGTTTGGCCACCAGCATCCTGCTGAAGATTCACGCTGGTTTTTGCAGTGGTAGCAGAGCTACCAACACCAGCTTCTGCCTCCAGTCCCAAAGGTGTGGTTTCCAAGGGGCCTGGCAAAGTGTAATCCCTTTGGGGCAATTATACAAGGCTGTTGGGACTGTTCTAACCAGCAAATATTTTATCCGAGCAGTAAGCTTGTTTTTCAGAAAGATCTTAGAAAGTTCTGGTGGCTTAATTGGTGTACTGCACCTTCTCAGCTGGGAATTCCATCTGTGAAACAGACACACGATGTAAAAGCACAAAGGTGTTTGGAAGGTTTTTTACACTGAGGAAGGGGAACTCCAAATCTTCTGTTTGCTTCTTGCTTTCCACTAATTACAACACAGAAGAAATGCCAGCCTTTTCAGGATAGCTGCTTAGGGAGATGAATATAAGCTGCACCTATCTCTTGTCCTGAAATTGTCACCTCCCTAGTCCTGTCCTGTGCAGAGCAGGTGTCCCGTGCCTCGCTGTGCACAGACAGCATCGAGAGTGGGGCGATGCCTTCAGCAGAGCCACAGCCTTGTATGGATCACACCAGCCAAGCTACAGTGGTTTGGCTGCTGTTTTTATTGTTTGTAGACCTAACCTGAACCGGTATCTAGGAGCAACAGCAACATAATTAGCTTTGGCAATTAACACTGCTTAACTAAAGCTGCTGCAGGACAAAAGGCACTTTTTTAGACTGCAGAAGCAGCAATTAGCGTTTCATTAAAGTAACAAGCCCAGCTAGACTTCTGAGCCTGCTGGGGTCTGCTGATCCAATTTTGGGATCCATCAATAAACCCTGGGGGCATTAAAGTGAGATGCATCGAGTCTTTCACCACCATGTTTGAAAAGCCTGACTGGAAAGTGACAGGAAGACTTTGTCTTTTCTGGGTTCGTTAGTGGTCATCTTGGCACACATGCCAGGTATCACTGGGCAGCACCAATTCCGAAGAAAGCAGATGGGTGCAATCAGGTCTGTACACCCCAAAGACTGAAATTCGGGCCTCGGGGGACCCTGGGAGGCAGAGGTGGTTCAGGGAGGCCTCTTCCATCTCCAGCTTTCAGGTTCTACCTCCAGTCTAGTCCTAAAGAAAGTAGAAGTAATTTCCTTTCTTATCTGTGCCCTCAACCAAACATCCTTTTTGTTAGTTTTCTGAAGAAGAATATATTTCTGTGCCAGTTTCACATTCAGTTCTTTGGCTGGTTTCTGTTTGAAAAATAATGTGTGTGTTGGGAAACATACTTTCTTTTGATTTTCCTTTCTGTTTTGCTTGAAGTCTTGCCTGCAGCTGTGGCTTGGTGGTTCGTTCACCTTAAATCTGAGGTCAGTTCTGCTTTGAGGGGACAGGGCTGACACCACACAGTGCAGGGTCAGAGTGTCCAGGTTTAGTCCCTGCTGTACCATGGCTGGGCATCGAGGGGTTAGGATGGCAGTGATGCATTATGTGCCCATAAAGCTTTCAAATGCCAGGTTTCAAAAAAACATTGTCTATAATAGAGTGATTCACATCTTGTGAAACCATCTTTTGAACACTGTCATTATTTTCCATCCAGGAGATGCGTTAGTGGCCTTCAGCAATTTGTTAAAGTTGTTCCAGCTCCTACACAGAAGGCCATCTCATTTTCTTAATTGACGGCTGCTTTTCCTTATTTTTCTCGCTTGAAATACCCAACACATGAAAAGTACAATAGGATTTATTATTTACAGTGAGTCTCATGATGAAAATCATAATGCAGCAGTTTATTGGCTTAGGCCTGACAGATATTTAGAGCTTCACATTTGATATGGTGTTTAGGATGGTGGTCATGCCATGGTAGCCTCAGTTTGTAAAAAACACTTTGTCCTTTGCTAGTGACATATTTAAAACTGGGCTGGAGAAATAAACACATGGAAAAAATGCAGAAAAACATTAGTAGAGGAATGAGATATATCTTTATAGGTATTTCTGGATTTGAAGGTCCAGGATAGAAATTGGCAGTACACATCCTTCCCTACCATTATTTGCGAGTATTAAACTCCAGCTAACATACCAAAGAGTATTTAGTGGTTTTGCTAGGAAATACCACTATAGAATCAGCAGAACATACCTTTTTTTGACTGTTCTTTGGCATAACACGGGAAAAGAAAACTCTATCCTGCTACGAAGTTCTTTGGGTTATTACCCAATGCAGCTGTTAATACAGCCTCTTTTCCTCGCAACCTGCTTTGCTATTTTTCTGTGCTTTATTATAACATGTAATTTCCAGTAACCTGGAAGCTTGCTGAAAAATAGACTCAGAACTATACTGCAAGAGAGACAGATATGATAAAGTCAGGAAATTTCTAAATAACAGTTCTACTGGAAAGTGTTTCTGTTGCAGCTGGCAACAAGGAAGGCTTTGGTGTTTCTCTTCTGAATCAATGCTGCTGGGGTTTGAAGAAACACTCCTCTGGAATATGCACTTTGCATTTCCTTAAGGACTTTTGAAAAAGAGCCTATTTCTGGATATGCCAGAAAAATAGGAATGCTTTCCTGTCTCCTGAAGACAGAAACTTCTACTAAGGGTGAACTTTTAATAGCTGGACTTGATGATCCTGAAGGTCTTTTCCAACCTAAACAATTCTATGACTCTAACTTACTAAGGAGGAGAAAGTGTGTTGCCCCGTTCACTTTGATTGCATGAGAAGTTTTTATTTATGGCTGTATATCAGGCTTGGGATTTTCAAAGGGGAAGAATGAGACAAAAGCCTCTAATCTGGCTTCCTTGAAGTTTCTGCCACTGAGCTGCTTGGAGGAGAAGGAGCTTGGCAATGGGATGCCCATTCACAAGCTGGGGACACGCTCCCTCTGTGACGTTGGCTTTCAACGCCCACTAAAACTCTTTGACCCCAGCACTGGTCACCATTGGCAATGTTTGTCACAGCTCATTATGCAGGAGGAATGTGGAAGCCCAGTGACCTTTCCCAGAGGGACAGACAGAAAAGCAACAGTACAAAAGAGGGAAGAAAATGTTGTACACTTTAGAAAAGAAATAATTGAATGCTATTGTGATGGAAAACACTGGGCTGACAAGAGTTGGGGACAAAGATTTTCCTTTCAGGGTGTTGGCTGAGGGACATGTAGGATTTGGACATCTATTCTTTCAGCTGGGTTCAGCTTCCCTTCCTGCCCCTCCTTGGCTACCAGGAAATTTCAGAGAGGCTGGGAACGGCTCTCACGTCCCAGTGACACTGGGGCATGGAGGACCTTGGCGCTTCAGTGATGCACTGGAGCAAGGATCAGAGGTGGGGAGAGCTAGAGGCACCTTGTGTGCCCTCCTTCAGCCAGGCAAAGGAAGCCTAAATGTGACATTTCTAAACCTATGAAAGAATTCAAAGCAAACTTCCAGCCTTTTTCCCCAAAGCTCCCCAGCTTCTGCAGTGGGGGACTAGAGCCCCTGGGACCTCTCCCAGCCATCAGTCTAGGGTTTTTCCTTAAAATAGGTCCAGGTTTCCAACCACCTTGTTCACTCCTTCATTTCACTTCCAGTTTTTATTTAATCTGACTTCTCCACTCTCCTGAGACAAACTGATTAATTCTTTTCCCCTTTGCATTCCCCTGGGTCCCTTGTTCAATCTTTCCCGCCTCAGTGAGATCTTAATAAATGCTGCCTGTGGCTGGAGGTGGGATTGGGTCTCAGAACTGTAATTAATTCTTTACTTCCTTCATTGCTTCAATATGCTATTTACAGCCGTCAGCCCACGCAGAAGCAGAGGTCTGCAGGCTGCCTCTAACTTTTGCCTCTGATGAATGTGTTGTATCCATCCTTCTTTCTCCTCGTTCTCTTGCAGTTTTTGGTTTGCTTTTTATCCAGTTTGCTGTCAACATAATGAAAACGCTGATGGCCCTCCAGTTAAAATATAATCTCAGAGACAAAAATTGCCAGGCTTTTCTCTTTGCTCATTTGAAATCCTCTTAGTCCAGGCTGGCTGCCTGTGACAGGACACCCAGACCCACTGCAGCAGCGTGACCGTGGTCTGACTACAATCTCCCTAATTGCCTTCTGTAGTCTCCTTTCGAGTCACAGCCTGCAGGATTTTCCCTCCAGCACACTGACTGTCAGCCCAGGGAGTGCTTTGGAGGCACTGCACGGGAGGAGGAGGACAGCAGCAACTTGGAGGGGGGTGGGTGAGACACAGCAGAAATCACTAGGAGGATCGGAAGGTCTGAATGAAGAGAAGCTCCTAAAAGGGTTTGTGGTTGCTGGCAGATCAGAAGAGGGGAGCACGGTGAATGCTTGAAACCTGCAAACACTACAGAATTATGTAGGTTGATACCACCAAATATAAATAGGAGTGGGTTGAAATTAATCTAGGGATGATTGGGCTGAGTGGGGGGGCTGTTCCTTGCTGGCTGTGGGAGCCTGCTGTGGCTCCCAGTGCTGGCCCTGGTTTATACTGAGGGAAGCACCTCAGCCTTCTGCCTGGGACCCTCAGGCTTTCAGCACTGATCTGGGAAGCTGCCTTCAATATGCCGGTGAGGGAGCGAATGCAAATTTCCTCCTTCTCTCTCTTTTGGGTGAGATTTATGCCACCTCCACATGCACAGCCTCCTGGCAGCAATAAATCACAGAGGGGGAGGGAAATGCTGCAAGGGAATGGTTACCCTGCAGTTTCTGTGCGAGGGGCAGGGAGATGGGATGTGTGGGGATTGGCCAGCCACCCCCAGGCACATAACCCCAGCATAACAAACCTGGTCCAGTACATGCTCCCACCCCTTCCCACCACTACACCAGAGACCAGAGCCTAGGGAAATGGAAATGGGATTTGCTTTTCTGTCATCCGCCATCCCTCCTGTGCCAGTGTTGTGTGTGTGCCTTGGTACCAAAGGCTGGGATGGAGCCATCAACCTCATCCTGGCAGACAGGTTTATTACAGAGATGAGCACTTTGCCTGCTTTGTGCCAAAGTCCTCCCCAGCCTGGGATGAGCTGGGCAATCCCAGACCCCAGGGGGTGGGCTGCACTGCAGTCCTACAGCAGTCACTTCACTCATCGAGACCTGTTCAAAATACATGTGGGATGGAGGGCCTGGTTCAGCCCAAATTGGGGCAGCTCTGCCGGTAACTGGTAGGGGTGGGAAGCACTATGCCCCAGTAGGCATTAACCCTACTCATCTTGCAGGACTGGCACAGGCACCTGGATCTCTCTGTCATTGGACAGAGGTGTCTGGGTTCAGCCTGGGGAAAGCAGAGTAGCCACAGGGAGCAACAGGGACATGAAGCAAAATAAGCAAATGTGCACTAAGTTTCTCTCTCGTTTGGTGACTGGAAAAGCTCCAGTAGACCCCTCTCCTTGAGCGCTGCTGAGGTTGCTGTCAGGTGTCTGCAAAGCAGGAGTGGAGGCAGAAGAAGACCGTGAGCAGGTGTTGCGGGAAAGCTCTCGGTATTTGTACCAACCCTGCGAGGCACCAGCTCAGCACTCTGCACCATTTTGCAACTCCCTGGCAAAAATGCCCAGCTGATCTGATAAAACCTTCTGGTCTTTGCCCAGCAGCCTCAGCCACCACCTGGCCTTACCTTGCAGCCCCCCTGCTCCTGCATCTCTGGCCAAGCAGCTGTCAGGACTGGAGACACGGGAGATGCTGAGTCCCCTTCACGCTGGCCACAAGAAGATGCAAAAGGGAACAAGTTCCCTCTGGTGCATCATCTGACATGTTCTGCTCCCCACTGCCCCTGCAGCTTGGTAGGACTTAGCCAGGGGAATGAGCCCAGCTCCAGAGGATCCGGGTTCAACCTCTGGGAAAGGCATTTGGCTGCTGCTTGTAAGCACCTGACTGTGGTTTAATCCACTTTCAGCGCAGAGCTCTGACAAGCCCCCAGCGGAACTAGGCCAGCTAAAAATACTCAGTGCACAAAGAAAGTAGTAATTTGGGTAGGACTGAAGTGATTTATCTCAAATCAAAAGGTTCAAAAGGTGCAGAATGTGGTTTCATCAGGTCAAGCATCAGGAAAAGAGCAAGGATTGTGAACCAGTTGCAGGGCTTAAGAAAAGCAGCAAAATCTAAAAATGTTGCTAAACTTCACAGTGAGAGCAGAGAGCCTGTACCAGCAGCACAGGGAGGTGCCTGCTGGTTTCCCCACCATACGCTGACTTTACTGTCAGTCTAAATTCTACCAATTATTAAATTATCCAACTTGCAGCAGGAACGCAGTTAGATGTGATCCAAATGGTGTCACTACAATTATGGTAATTATCTGAAAACAAGCCAATTACTTCCCTCCTCTTCATGCCAGTTGGTACCAAGATAGCAGCTGTTCGAGGCAAATTTGTTATCACGTTACTGTACATTTGTTAAAGGTTGAGGTTATAGATTCTAGCCTTCTTTTAAATATTAAAAATGCTATAAAGTCATGGAGTGTATAACTTACTAGGATTTTTTTTAAATGTCAGGAAGGGAAGAATTTCTTCTATATGCCAAGAGAACCGGTGGGAAAGTGATTTACTAATGACTGCTGGATGGAAATGTGTACTTTGCAATCAGCATACAACTGAGCTATAAATTAACCTGTGTCAGCTTGTTACTTCTACCATGTAAAATGAACTAAATGCAGAAGTTTTCTGGGAACCTTCTGCATTTCTCCTTCTTCGGTTTTGGCATTTGGGATGCTCAACGCATCCGGAGGCATCTTGCAGGATTGGCCCCCTCCACTGGATTCACTTTCAGCACCTCGCTGAGTTTGTCAAGTGCTTTGGCTCATTTAATCATGTGAGAAGCAGCGACACTCACTTATGGAAAGCGAATGCAAAGGATGGCTCAGCACTGCCTGCAGCCCCGTGAGCGCTGCCCCAGGCACAGCAAGTTGGGCCAACACTGCACAGAGCCATGGGAAACTCTTCGCCCACGTGAAAAGGCTCCTGAAGAGCCGTGTTATCAAGGCACCTTTTAATCCTGTTCATATTTAGGACAGCCTTGCTTAAATTGCTGAAGGTGTCACAACACACAGAGTCCACTGCTCGCAGCTGCTGTCAGAGGTGCAAATGAAATACCCTTTGACCACAGATCAGTGTGACCTCCCATTTTGCACAGACTTTCGTTGTAGAAACTAGTCTTTCATCTCATGTTTGCTACCAGATCCTCCCTTGGACTGACCTTAATTTTTTTTTTTCATGTGATGTTTTGAAAGCTTTGGCTTTGATGTGCGTAAAACACTTCTTTCAATAAATGTCAAGAGCAGATTAAAGAAAATTAAATGGCTGAAAGAAGAGATACTACCTTTTGGTTTGAACAGCGCTTTCATGGTGACTGAATGAATCAGCTATGAAAAATGTGTGCTTCCCTCTCTGTGCTCAAGGATCTCTGTGCCAGTAGGATCTGCTTATATCTATGGGCTTAACATATACTCCTGTGCGTCCATAACTCCCTGCAGCTCGTGTGCAGCTACACAGCCAAAGCACACGGCAGAGCTCAGTTCCTGGGAGCAGGTTAGTGGCATTAGCCTGCTGCTTTGCTTGAAATAATTAGCCTTGCTCACAGATGACCTTCCCAGCAAGCCCTAAAGGCTGACAGATTTGGGTTATATTAGAGCAACAGAGAAATGCCTTTCAGAGTGCTCCTCCTGGAGAAATCCCTACTGCTCACTTCACCGTCAGTCCCCAGGAGCTGGAGCTGGGCATCATGGTGCCCACGCACCTGCAGCAGGGGGGTTTCTTACTCCTGCAGGCTGTGAGGGATGGATGCAACCACCTTCCTGGACAGCCCTGGTACCTTCCTGCTGCTCTTAACTGATACCATCTGCTTTCCATTTTCCTTTCCCAGAAAGTCCCTGCTGCTGTCAGAGCAACATGCCAGGACTCTCCTTTCTGTCCAGTTCCTACTAACGTGATGATATGTGAAATACCAGCTCGCACAGGAGAATGGAGGTTTGCTATTCCTTACTGATCACCACTCAGTTCTTCCTTATTATCGGTTAAGATTTACTTATTACCTTTATCCTTTTGCTTCACATGAAGTTATTTTCACTTTTGTTACCCATTAAAACTGCCCAGCACAGATTTCTCTCTGTTAAGGAGCAACAAGACATTCAGCCACAAGGATTAGATTTGATAGTGTTCAAAAAAATAATCAAAAAAAATAATCCAGGCAGTCCCCTGCCCAACTGTAGCATTAGAGATGAGTGAGTGTGTAAACAGGTTTCTGCTTATCAGTCCTGCCGCTATCTGCTGCACACAAACTGCTCAGCCCCACAAAATCCAATTTCCAAGAGGTTAGAGGAGGGAACTGTTTGCAGAAACACAGCAATACAAATCTCCAAAGCCACAGCCCTCATTACGCTGATGACAGAAATGCGGCTTCACTCCTCCTGGCACCCAAAGGTGACATTTACTTTTGTGACTTTGATGAGAATCAGCCCAGCTTTGCCACGGGATTGTTTCCTTCCTCTTTTCCCCTGCTCATGTGGTGGGTTGGCAAAAGCAGCTGAGCCACCGCTGCGGGCTGGGGTGCTTGCAGTGCACCCTGGCCCTGTGTCACAACCATCACCTTCTGTTTCCCCCAGAAAAGCCTGGAAACCCGACTTGGAAACACCAGTCCCACACTGACAGGAGAGAGAGGAACACAGCCTGATGCCTCCCATGGGGTGTCCTACACCGGGCATGGATCGAGCAAGTGAGGTCTTGCCTTCAAGGCTACACTGTTGTGACCTTTTGCCCAAGGTCTGGATGTGGACAGATGCTGCAGCTCCATCCTGGAGGAGCTGAACTCTCCAAGTGCCCTCTGGCACTGGGGAGGAAGGAACACAGCAATGGGGATGCCATGGGCTGGACCCTCTGACCCAGCTGCTGTTGATGACGGGGGAAGGACACAGCAGCATCCAGTGGGAGCAGGACTGTGAGTTGCAAAAGGTAAATTAAGACAGGCAGAAGCTCTTTGTTTATTCCCAGATAGAGCAATCAGGCAGTGGACAGCCCACCTCTGCTCCCAACACCCCCTGTAAGGGGCTGTTGCCCAGAAGTTCACCACATCAGTAAAAATGCAAACTGTAAGCTGATTAGATATTCATAGATACTCTTTCTTGATTAGCTCACCATTAATATTTCAATGTCAGTACTGGATGCAGAATGCCTCCCTGCTCTCTTCCTTCCTGCTTAATTAATTTTGACCATCACCGACAACAGCCTCCAACAGATAGCAGAAATTAAAGTGGGCTGTTCCGTGACTTTGCTTGCTGTAAACAGCTATTGCAATTCTGGTTTCATACATCACCCACCCGTGACAAAGAGATCACGGTAGCAGAAAATGAGTCTCCCTTGTAAGGTCTTCAGAGCTCCAAAAGAACATTGGCTTATTCGATAAAAATAATCAGGAAGACAATGCAGTAGGCACAACTCAGCAACAAGATTTGTGTCTCACCTAGTAATCAGCTGGCTGTTACGCCATTAAAAAAAAAAGAAAGAAAGGGAGAGAATTGTTAATTTATCTTTAAAAAGAAAGGGCTTTTGATTTAGGGTAGCTCATAAAAGCTGTAGTATCACCCAGCTGTGAGGGGATGTGATAATCACTGCAACCCCAGCAGCGGTATGAGCAGCTCAGTTCATAAAATGCAGGCTGCATGGCTGCCTAATGCACAGCACACGCGTCCATGGCTGATAACAGGACATGCTGCTAATAGTCTGTTTGATTTTATTGATGTGCTCAAGATACATGGGGGCAGGAGGAGCAGCCAGGCAGAAATTATATGGCGACGTTTGTTCCACTCCAGCCCAGGGGACCGTCTGCCTTCATCCTCCTGGGCTTGGAGGGATGAGGAGTTCTCCTGCGTGATGGAAGGGCAGTTGCCACCTCCCAGGTCCACAGGGTCCTGACACAACACGCACTGGGACTGCTCTCACACTGTGCCTACCTGAGACCAAAGCAGCACTGGGTTTGCAGAAACAACATTTTTGCCTTTCTTTGATGCCACCTGAGATGCATTCTGCTGCTGGACAACAAGCCCTCTGCCACTGGATGTGCTCCACACCTCCATCCATTGCTGCAAACCATCCTGCCCCATCCTCTAGCCTCTCCTTTCCCAGGGAATACACCATGATGGTGACCCAAGGCAAGCAGAAAGGCAGGAGCAGCGTGTTGCAGCCTTGCTCGGCTCCATCCCCTCCACACAGTAACTCAGGCTGTTAAACGCCTGGTCAGAGCTCACCATCTGCTTCCAGTCTTGTAGGAATACCTCTGTGTAATTCAATCAAAAAGGAGAAGATCCTTGTTTCACTGAATCGTAAGTCACTCTTCAAGTAATTACATTTTTTATACCCCTATCAGGAGCAACAGGGGCTGTTCATTTTATGGGCTTTAGCAGCCAGAGCCGTGCTTCTGCCAAGGTTACGGCTGGGAGGGGAACACAATTTAACATTTCCTCAGCCATCAAAGGCTTATCCGTGTTTTTAGCTTTTTGGTTAGGCAAGTGAATAAAGCCCCGAGGACCAGGGCCTTTGTCCAGGAGTGCTCTTATTGCGGAGCATAGAAAATGCTCTGGCTCAGACCAGAAGAGTTGACCAAACCATCATCATGAAGCTGATTCCCACTGGCATGAACATGCCAGGTCTTCCCTTCCAGAGCAATGCACAGAGCAGCTTCTGCAGCGCAGCGATTGCTGCCTAACCAGGGAGCAAAATCCTGCTTATCCCAGCAGCTGGAGGAGAGACGGGGCGGCATCCCTCGCGTGCTGCCTTAGAAAGGTCAGACGAGATTAGTTCAGGGGAAAAGCCTACCAACTCGCTCCATGTAAAGTGTCTGGGATGCAACTCACAGGACTCAAATAAAAATAAAGCAGTCTTTAAAAAAAGATCCCAAAGGGTAACCTTTCTGGTTTCCCTGCTTTAGACACTTCTGTTAGTATTTTAGACCCTACCGATTGTGCCCTCTCCCCAGATGCCATCCCTTAGCACCACTGTCCTTTCCTGGGTTAATTTTCCACCTGCTTTTTTGCTGCCCCAGATGTTCAGTCTTTTATAGAGATTTATTCCCTTAACTTTGAAAAGGGCTTCACTGTGTTTCCATCTGTGTTTACACTCAGTGCGGGGTAAATCTCTCCTCCCAGCAGATCTGTTCCTTACCAGCGAAGAAATACGGCTCAGCATAGATTCAGACAGGAAGGCAGAGCGAAACATTTCCGACGTGGCACTCGCTGGGGAGCTGTGCTACGCGCCCACACAAGGACAGAGACCTCCTCCAGACTACCTGCAGCCTCAGACCATGCAAAAAGGAAGTGGGACCTGGCCTGGAGCCACCTCTCACACGTCTGCTCTCAGGGCTGGCTCCCCAGCTCGCCCAGCATCGCCTGCCAGCTCTTCAATATACCTAAACAAACAAAGCAGGACTGAAACAACCCACATCCCACAGAAGGATCTGACCCAGGCAGCTGGGATGCTGCCCCAAGGTGTTGGAAAGGCCCATTCTGTCAGACCTTCTTAGCTCCTTTCTCAGGGAAATCCTGTCTCTGTGCGTGCCCTCTCTGGAAGCAGGACTGGCTGATGCACGCACGCAGCCGTTTTTAACTGCCTGGGCAATTTGTGACACAAAGGACAGTGAGCAGCTGCAGTCTGGATTTATCATCGTGCTCACCAAGGCTAGGCCAGCACATCTCCACTGTACAGCAAAAGCAAAGCCCTGTAATGACTTCCCAGGTGGATCTACAGATAGCGGGAGGTTCATCTAATCTCAGGAAAACAGATTTTGAGGCATTTAGGGGCTCACTGCTTCACCCTAAACTGTTACCAACCTTCAAGTTTCAGGGCAGGATGTTGCTGCTGGCAGACAGCTGTACTCCCGTTGCCATGTACTGCCCTGTTCCGTGTCCTGACAGGTCCTCACCCCACATTCAGATGCCTGTTAAATCACAGCTGGGATCCAGCCAGTCCAGCAAACATTTGTCTGACACCAAGGCCAGAGACTGTCTTCTGTGCTGCTCATGTTGATTTAGCACATCAAAACAGGCCAAAAACTTTCAACGTGGAAAGACAGAGAGGACTGGACACTGGGGTTGTCCAAAGCTCCCTGAAGTGCACGCATCCTTCTCTTGAGCGGACCTGGTCTAGTGGGAGGTGTCCCAGTCCATGGCAGGGGATTGGAACTAGATGATCTTTAAAGTCCTTTTCCAACCCAAACCATTGTATGATTCAGATGGCCCTGGAGGGAGTTTCCAAGGGTCTGTCTCCATCTTCCCAGCAACAGGGGATACAAACATGAGCCGAGATAAGGGAAAACAGGGAGAAGTTAAACCATGTATGAACAGAAATATCAGCCAACGCACATAATCATAGCAAGGAGATAAGGAGACATGCTTCTTCCCAGCACTGTGGGCATGCTGCAAGCAGGCTGGGCAGCCACTAATGATAGCTGTTAAATGATAGATGCTCCGAAGCTTTGCAGGATCCAGTTAATGATGGTCCTGGCTGACCTACCAGCAATCTGACCTTGCAAGGGAAGAAGGACCCTCTCAAGCAGTAGTTCTCTCCTACAGCAACCAGCAAGCATGGATAAACTCCATGAAAAATGAACCATAATCCAAGCCATCCCTCCCCAAAAACTCGTGTGAGGGAGCCTGCTTGGCAAGGTAGGGCTCAAAAAGCGCTCAGATAACACCCTAGAGCTCTACACTGATACCTTCAAAATGTTATAACAAGAGTCAACATCCTGCATTGTAAAAGGAACAAATGTCTGTAAACTGAATGGAGAGTTACAGGCTGTGGGAAGCAAATTCCCTCTAAATGTGAAGTATGGATTTTCCCACCTGAAACACATGGCTCTAGCACAGTGCTGAGGTTCCTGGGGGCTGGCTGGTATTTCCTCAGGGGCAGCAGTTTTGGAGCCCCAGTAGCACTTGTTATTTGTGGTTCCCATTTATTACAAAGCATTGTTATTATTTACAAAATACAGTTTTTATGGACTGTTACTGCATCTGAGTGCAATAACTGGTCTAAACTTAATCCCTCGGAGAACTGTTGAAAGAGAAGCAATTCAGCCCCGTATTAATATGACATGGATTTCCCCAGCTTTAAGGGAATAGAAAATATGTTTTGTACAAGTGAACTAGCTCTTTTCTTGCAGTATAAACCGGCTCTTTTCCAATGATAGCAATGAAAGGATATTGCTTCTGTCACTGATGCCACTGGAAATGTATTGCCCCTCTCCAAGAAACCAATGAAAGGACATGGCTGGTTTGTTCTCTAAATGAGGCTACAGAGAAATACGCTGCTCCCGGCGTTAGCCCATCATGCTGCTACTGCTCTGACCCGGCCTGACGGGAGGGCAAAGGCACCAAGTCAGCAGGTTTGTGCCGAACAGCAAAACCCCACATGGAGAAAATCAAACCACAGTTTGAGAACTGAGCAAAAGAAAGAAAACTGTCCAAATGTCAGAGGGAAATGAATCCTTAGCTTCTCCCGCTAAGGGAGAAGTGGAGCTCAGGTGCTGCACAGTGCAGCCAGGATCTGGCCCTGTCTTCTTCAGCAGTTCTGCACCTTGTGTGAAATGAGTTTAAGCCCTGGGGAAGGCTAATCTACACTTAACCTGTAGCAGGGAGCCTGGCCGTTGGGAAAGCTGCCAGCCCCTCTCCCTTTTACTGCTAAGTTTAATGGTCTGAAGATTGTAGGTTTTGAAAGTAAAATCACGAACTGGCTCTCAAGCCAAGATGATCTGTCACTCGAATGCACGCACTGAAGTGAGCACAGAGAAATTACTGTTTCAGCAGAAGTAAAAATTTCCTCCGTGAAACACTGAAGTTGAGATGATGTTTGTGGTTCCACTTTCATGCCTGTCTATCTGCAGATCTGGCAAGTTCATTTTTCTCCCCTGCAATATCCTCCCCAGGTGACACCTCCCAGATGGAAAGCAGAAGGCGATTGTTGGTTTTAATGTGGGATTTCATCAAATTCTTAAACATGCAGAGACTGATGGAATAACATACTCTGGGCTCTAGCACTGGTACCCAGCATCTCTGCAGGGTTCAGAGCAGTCCCTGCTCCAGGACACACCGGCCCAAGGTCCAGGATGATGATGGCTTTTACTGAGCTGAATTCTGGAGTAAATTCGTAAAAAAAAAATGCAGAAAAGAGGATTTGCATCAGTGCATGTGAAAAAAATGAGAGCATAAGTAAGTCAGGCGTGAGCAATATTGGCACTGAAGCAAAGCACCTCTCGGGCTGGGCTGCAACAGGGCCCCTCTCCAACGCCCCGGCAGCGGGCTTCTACCATCAGATATTTATTAGTTGTGTCAGGAATTAGTGAGAGTTCACTGACTGAATAATAATGTGCCAAAGGCAGTTTTTCGACTTTGCTAATGTAATTAAAGAAAGCAGGGGGGAAAAATCTTTGCACCAGGGAAGGAACAAGGGCTTCCGACATTGTTGGTTGTCCTAATGCGAGGATGAGATGCAAAATGAGGAGGGGAGAGGGTGAAGATGGCCATGAGGAGCTGAGCAGTGATGAGGATCATGCAATTACTTCCAGCTGTGATGGGAGCGTTGCTCTTTCCAGAGAAAGACAACGAGAAAACAGAAGAGCTGCCCTTGGGACTCAAGAGCTGGAACCATCTCTGGGTTCAGGTTTTATGCTGCTTTTTTCTACTGCCATGCCCAGACACCTTGCATCAAGGCTGGACTTTGCTTTATTTTTGACACTTCTTGTAGCCAAATCTTGTAGTTTTGGGGGACCTTTTGTGAATGGCTGGAAACAGCTTTATGGCAACATTTTTTAATGCTGCTCTGGCGATCAAACACAGCCACCAACGTCACTGCACTGCACCAACTGCATGTTTTTCAAGCCCCACACGAAGAGGGACCACATGGGCTCTGAGATGAAAGCCAAGATACTATTTTTAAAATAGGGATGGGGGAAGCTTTGGATGATTTTAAATCAAATCACTGCCTGGACAACAGGGCGCTGCTTCCCTCCCTGCCTCCGCTGCCAAGTTCCTCTTCCAAATCGCAAGGCCGTCTTCTGACAAACAACCCTCAGTGTCAACAGGATGGGGCTCCCGGCCACTGTAGCCACAAAAACACCCATCAGGAAACTGGCTGTGTGGGAGGGGGTGGGAAAGGCTGCACCGTCTGGGACCAGCTCAGACCCTCATCTCCTCGGCCAGCCCTGAAGATTTTTAGTGTCGATCACAGCATTGGTCACCCAACCCCAAACTGTCCCCTGCCTTGGGCAGATGTTTGCTCTGTTGATGTCTCCTCAAAGAGGTGCTTCAGGGGCCATGCTGTGACACTGCCTGCACCCCATGGGCAGTGGGCATGTCCCCACTGTCCGATGGCCCCTGTAATTCCTCAAACATTGCTCTCCAGAATCTCCAACAGCTCCTGGTGCCACAAGTCCTTTAGTATGTTGGAAGGTGATATTTGGCAGAGTGCCTTCCCCAGGCCATCATTTCAATTGTGATTTCTTGATGAGGGGCAAGACGGGAGGGATCCAAGTCTGCACAGGCAATGGCTGTGGGCACAGACTGGCCATGCAGCTGATGGATGTGAAGCTCTGTCAGCTCACAGCATCTTTTGGCCCTAAAAATGCAGCACTTGTGCTACAGAGGGAAATACAGAGATGCAAGAGGAGCTGCTCTTGCCTGAATTGTGGCAACAGTTCCACTTGTGCCCGGTCATCAGAGACCCCATCAGGCAGAACTCCAAAACTGACCTGTAGGCAGGGAAGACTTTCCCAGTGTTTTTAATTGCAGGTCAGCAATTACCAGAGAGCCACAACCCCTCTGTTTGCTCCCATCATGACCCTGGCAGCTTGGTTGTACACCTTCTTGGTGCTATTTTTATCCAAGTCACTAATTACACATTACCTATATGTCACCAGGCTGGTCGATATGAGTCTGAGGAATCAATACAGACGTGGATGACGGTGCTGTTTGCCATTCAGAGCCTGCAAAGCTGGGAAAAACAAGACACCATCCATCCCAAAGGTGAGCTGAGATGCAGGGTGGGACAGGAAGCACAATGCAGGCAGTGACCATGCGCTGTCTTCCTAAGTAACACTGACACAGGTGCTGTGACAGCCTCCTGGCCAGGGGCTGGCCACGTCCCTTGCTGCCCCCAGAATGTGCCTGCATCCCAAGGCTGGGGCAAACTTCCTACCCGTCCCACAGCACTCCCTTGGGAATGGCACGGTCCATTTTAATATGGATTGATTTGTAGTCCTTGAGACACAATTCATTTAAAAGATTCACACTGATCTGAAAATGAAAAATTCTCCCTCCTTGTGTGTTCTTAACAGGTGATCACTGCCTTAAGTAATCAGAGGCTACTTCAAACAGCACAGGGTCTCCTGCATTTTGCTTTGCTGCTTGACTAACCAAAAGCTAAGGCCATTTCTGTAATGCCACAATGCTTCTGCCAGCAAAGAGGGATCTTGGCTGCAGAATGCAATCAAATTTTGCAGGAAGAAGCTCTTGGGACTACCATGAAACGGGATTAAAGTGCGACTAAGTAAGAGAATTGTGTAATGGGGTGTTTCAGCCTGTCTTGCTGGAGTCTTATGACTGTTCTGATTCTGTCATAGCGATGCTGGGAAATTGCTCTTTAAAACCAAAAGAGCCTTAGAAAGGCACAGGCAGGTCAGGATCATTTGCCTTCAGCACTGGCTTTCTCTTGAGCAGTGAGTTGATGGTGGTAGGAACAGACAGAGAGCACCGTGGGGTGAAAGCAAAACTCTCCCCAAAAGCTTTGCTCACGCTCGACTGTGCCTGTGCCCTCACCGAGGTGCAAAGCTCTGTCAGGCTTGGGGACCAGGGAAAGTATCAGCAGCCATAGGGTGGCTTGGGGTGCAGCCTCTTACTAACCACTGATGGATCAGCCACCACTCACCAGCAAAGCAAGAGCCCTGTGCCTAAAAAGCACGTGGTGAAAATCTTCCCTACAGCAACACAGTCCTGTTTTTTACCGAGGCTTTTAGGGTAGCCAAAAGAGCTGTGGATGGAGGCTGCGGGTTCCTGCTGCCCACCTACAAAGACTTGTTGCTCTTCCTAAGTAGCCGATGCAATCCGCTTTGGTGCCAGAACCCTGTTGCCAGCAGCTTAATCTAACAGCAGACCCATAATCCTTCCCTTAGTCCCACAAGACCCAAAAGCAGAAAGCTGCCTGGACTTTCTGTTTGATGGAGTTTACTCAGCCCTGGCTTGTATCTCAGTCTCCACCAGTAGTGCACTTCACTCCACTGGAAAGGCCATTACCATGGAAGCACTGATGCTCCTGGGCCACTCTGGAAATGCAGTGGAGGCTGCTTAGGCTCTCAGCACCCCCAGGCCTTCAGGACACTCCTCCAATGCAGTGATGCTGCTGGGGACTGTGTGGGCTGTCTGTAACAGCCCTACTGAGGCTCCCCGGGGCATCACTGATGGGTGCCCATGGGTGAATCTGGTGCCTGAGACACTGCAATGGCCCCATGCTCCTTCCAGCAACTTTGCCACTGGCAATCACTTCAAAACTGGTCTGAGAGCTTTGGAGAGATAAACTGTAATGTCCAGCTATAAACATCAAGCCTCTCTGGCACAGCAAGAAGCCACCAGAGGTTGGACAGGCACAACTAGTCCTGGAGAACATCCCCTGCCCTTCCCTTACAGCCCTGTTCTACAGGAGACATTTCTTCCTGGACTTAACTCATGTTTTTAAAATGCCAGCAAAGAGACATTTGCTGAAAAACAACTGTGGCGTGATTTCAGCTGTGCTGTGCACCCACTTGCACTCCCTGCCCCAGGACCCCTCTCCATCAGCAGTCATGGGCTGCAGCTGGGGGCTGGGGCCACCCCACTGACCCACACATAAATGGGGCCAGCTTGGCTATGCTAGGCTCTTTGGAGCTGCTGCTGTGCAGGTTTGGGAGGAGGTATCATAGCAGATTTAGTGAGCAGGCATCATGCTTAGGGAGTGAGCCCCATCTCTATTTTCTCAGGGGCAGCTTTGACTTTGCTTATAGGGTACAAGAGCTGGGCAAATGTTCTGTGTTTTATCCTTCCCCCTCTCCCTGTTGCTCTGCTGCTTGTTTCCTCTTTCATTAGGGATCATCCTGTTACCATTTGTGTGATGTGTTTGGGTTTTTATTTAAGGGGTGGATGCCAGGCATCAGGATTCATGTGTTCGATGTATGGTGGTAATTAGCCCAGCTCTGAACCCTGAGAGCATGTCTGCATCTGCAATTAATGCTCTGTTCTAATCTGCATGAGGTTTCTATCTTTCCTGTGGAAAAGACACAACTTGGATCTCAAAAAAACAACAGGGAAGTGTTAAAAGACATAGCGTGAGCCTGACTGCCCCTTGCTGGGGGGCTGCTCTCGGGGTTGGGTCTTCTTTGGTTCAGCTTGGCCTCTGTGTCTGAATTTATGTGACTGTAGCTCAGGGCATCTGTCTGATACAGCACCGAGCCTGTGGGGACTGATTCTGGCTCTGCTGCTGCCTCTGCTCATGCACTTTATGGCGTGTTTCATGCACCTGGCCCTTTATTGGGAAATTAGATTGCCTGCTGCAATGTTTTATAGTATTAAGCTTATTTACTCATGCCTTTGGTGTTCTGCAAAATACCTCAAGGGGGGCTTTTTTGTGGGATGGGAAAATGGGAGCATAATTTGGATTTGGAGTGGTGTGGGGCCGGGGGGGAACGTCAGGACAGACAGAGGGAAGGTGCCTGTGGGACCTGCTGTGTGTCAGGGAAACCTGGGGTTTGGATTTGGGAGAACTGTGGCCCTCTCCTCTCTCCTGCTACCTTGTCCGTATCTTGTGATGGTTTTATAGGTGTTCCCCTGGCAGAGCTGCTCTACCAAGCCTCCTGGGCTTGCTCAGCTTTCCTTCTCTTCCACAGAAATTCATCTACCCTAAAAAACCCTGCTTTTCTTTCTGAGATAATGTGATTTTTGGGGAGGAGTTTTGCTGTCACCCAGCTGCTTGCTGGATTGCAGCTGATTTCTAATGAAGAGCTTCCTCCTGGGGGGGAGGGTGAGGGCAGCGGAACAGGGAGAAAAATTAGGAGGGGGGGACACACGACAGTATTTCTGCATCCAAATACATTAAACCGTTTAATTCTGTTGACTCAGGGCTGCCTGGCTCTGAATAGGAATTAATCCACAGTGAACTAAAATTAAAAAGCGCAATACAAAATGCTTAGCAAGGCATTGCCAGGGTTTAAAGCAACCCATTAGCTTGCTCGAATGTACCCAGTAAATTTTCATTTGTCAATAATGCTTAGAGCCTACAGTTTATTTACAGCCTGTTCAATATTACCAAAACCCCTCAGAGCGCCTCATTTGTATTTATCTGCCACAGCCCGTTTCCTTTCCAGGGACTCTTCCTAATCCCTTGCTTTGTACCCGCTTGTCTCTTGTTGCAGAGCCAGACGCTGTGGGGATGTGCCACCCCCTTGAGCAAAGGTAACACAGGATCACCCCTTTCCAAACCACATCTCTCCTGCACAGGAGGTCACCCTGAGCCACCTCCCAGTTACCCACGCCATCCCCAGGCTGGCACAGGGTTCCTCCATCCTCTGTCCTGCACCCAGGAGACCTGCTGGCCACAGCCAACGTAGAGGAGTGACAGGAATCCCCAAACTGTGACATCCAAGGGATGCACTGGTCACTAGCCATGGGGCACAGGCACAAGCAGCTGCCTCTGTGGACCCACAGCCCAGCTGAGCTGGAGCAGCCGGGGCTAACGGCCAGGCTGCTCCATCTGTTCCTAAATCGGCTCCCGCAGGATGAGTCCTGGAGAGGAGAGCATGTAACAGGATTTTCCCCAAAAGCTGCTTGAATGCTGCCAGGCAGATAACAGAGCCTGCCTGGCCCTGAGGATTTCTCCAAGGAAAGGAGTTTATTCTCGGGCACAGACACAAATGGGCAGTTTAATCTCCTGTTGTGGCTTGTGTCCAGTCGGGGTTGTTTGTTTCAACACTTCGGCTCCCTGTGGTGGAGACGGGTTTCAGGTGGGGTTTGTCCCTCCACAGGGACTGCAGGACAGGGATGGACCTTCCCCAGCTGCCTGCCTTCTCCCCTCTGCGTTAGCACTTCTCCAAGGCAGAAGTATAAGCAAATGCAGCATCCAGAGGGCTGCCTGGGGAGGCCAAGGAGAGATGCAGGACAGCTTGTGTAACAGCCTGCCTTGGGGTGTAAGGGAAAATCTCTCCAGAAGCTTAACTGCAAAGTCTCCACTGTTCACCGTAGGCCCTGCCCAAGAACTTGAGCAGGGGTCAGCGAGCAGGACCTGCAGCCCAGGCTCTCTGCCACAGACCCGTGCATTTGGACAGAGGGGATTTTCAATAGCTTTTTGAAAGATGGATGTAGGAGGCAATTGCTGAAGTGAAGGGCCACTCGCTTTTTTCCCCAGCAATGGTTAGTGTTTGCAAGCTCCTCTTGCTGCTGAGATCCAGGATGCTGTGAACGGCCAGGCAGCACCCCAGGGAAACCCCATCTTTCCACCCAAAGAGCAAAGTCCCCGTCACTTGCCTGCTGCTGTCTGCATGTAGCCAGCCAGGGTGCACACTCGCCTCTCGCAGGCTCCGCCGGGCAGCAGGACAGCAACGATGGCCAGCAGCGAGCTGAGGGCCAGCAGGACACAGCCACCTGCACACAGCACGGCACTCGTCTGAAAGGACACACAGGGTTGTCAGCAAGTGGTCCCCCACAACGACATCTCCCCACAAATTCCTCCTCTTGAAGTGAGAAGTGGGGCCCCATCATGGGTGGCTTCTCCCACCCCCTTCCCTTCTATCTTCTGCTGCTTAAATTCACTGTTAAGTCTCGAGTCCATGGTTCACCTGTCACCTGGTCCCAGGGGTTATTAGAATTCGGGCTCTGGAGATAATAGCAAATGTGTTACATGCATGAAAGGCTGTGTCACTAATACAAGTGCCATTAGATGCCAGTGACGCATGTCAGTGCCTCCACTGAGAGCTGAATCATATCTCGGGACATTGCCCACCCCTCCAACCCTGGCAATTAGCAGGTATTTTGCCAATGATGGTCCACAGCGGGGAATGTGTTTGCAATGAAACCTTTGCAGCAGCACCCCATCACCCGGCTCACCTCCAGCAGCTCTGCTGGCCTTTCCCTGCAGCACCCATGTCTTTGATTTGGCCTCTTTTGCAACAAAACTGGGTCGTTTGGGGCTGTTAGTCAAAGCCAGCTCATGTTGTGGGAGGATGCTTTGGGATTCTGGTGGCTATGGGAGCACCTGGTGGAAGGGTGATTTTCCCAGGGGCTGGCACAGTGAGGAGGGGCAGTGGAAGGGGACCAGGCTGTCCCCCTTCATCCCTGGCTGGGGTGGAAGCAGTTTTGCTATTTAATATTCTGGCCATAAGACTCAAACTGCATCAACATCTAAAACTGGGAAAAGCACTATTCCATGGAAAAACAGCTTGCCCATGGGTATGTGCACTCAACTGACGCCTTGTTCTTTCTGTCCTGGTTGCAGGTAGCATTCCCACCTCTGCCAACAGGATGGCACTGGCAGCGATGTGGTCACCGTACCGGCAAGGACACGTGCCAGTCCATCCAGGGGCATGGTGTGACCAGGGACGGTGAGGAAACCCATGGCAGGTGCCTCCACCTCCAACACCCAACCTGTGGCAACCTTCAAACAGCGCAAGGGCACCTCGGTCCTGGCGTTGCAGCAGCCACATCAACTCCTGTCATTTCACAGCCTTTCATGGTAAATTCTGCAAAACACTCCTGGCTTTGGTGAGTCACCCTGCCGTAACACCAGCATCTTGGCTCCTTGCTCCCTGCTCCCTTACAGCAGCAGAGCTGTAAGACAGGTCTTGGCCCCATTTTCCTAATAACCTGTGGAGGAGCTACCATAAGGAGCTCAGGTCCCACCTCCACCCACCTTTGTCCAGCCCTCTCACCCTGCTGAGATGTTCTGGTTAGAAATGCACAATTTTCCATTTTTACTTTTCCCCCTATATTTGAGCTTTTGGGCAACCGTGGTTACTATAGGAACAAACCCAATACATGTTTCCACTTGTTTCCCCTTACCAAAGATTACAAATCAAGAGTAAATAATCTGCTAAATCCAAGTTACGCTGCAGGAACCACAGGCAGGCTGAGCAGGGGAAGAGGAATTGAGTTTACCCTGCGATGGTTACGGGGAGGTCCAAGCAGCTAAAAAAGCTCTCTAGCACAAGTGGTGCTGCCCCACAGGTCTGTCACCGCCCCACAACCACCTCTCTTATTTACTGCTGAGCTGGTTTTTAGCAGCTGGACTGGTTGCTGCTGTGGTGACAGAGCTGCTGCCTGCAGGGTCCTGCCAGAGAGCTGCCACCACACCAAAAAGGGTCAGGCTGGCAAGGGCCAGGCTAGGGGGGCACAGGGAGTGCCCCGACACCCCAGTGTGAGCGCTCCCCCCATCGCTGTGCAGTGCTTGGAAATCAGCATCTTCTTTATAGCCTATTTATACACCGTAGAAGCAATGCAAATGCTGTCCCAGCAATAAATTATTTCCTGACATGCAATGCAAAAGGCACGGCCATGCAAACAGCCACCGGGAGAGACAGAGGCTGTTTTGGCAGGGACTGGGGCAGCAGGGATATCTGCTCCTCTCCGGTGCCTTCCAAGCCACCGAGACCCAACGTGCTGCTGTGGGGCAAAGGAGACAAGGTTCAGACACCTCTAGCAGGGACCAGCCCCTTGTCCCATCCATATCTTTGAAAAGATCTGTGATATTTGGGGTGAGATGAGGGACCCCATCACACAGACACCCTCCTGGCACAGGGCCCTGCGGGGAGAGGAGCCGCAGCCCTGATCCCGACCGCTCCCAGGGCAGTGGCACAGCGAGGAAATATGGACACATTAAAAAAGAAAAGCAGGATTACTCTGCCCAATGTCTGAATTTCACCTTCCACCCAGCAACATGCAAAACCCTCCTCCTTTGTGAGGACCATTAATTATTTAGAGAGATGAATTTTTCAGCAGAAAGGGGTCTTGCGGAGCAGGCTTGTTCCTCTCTTGTGTGAAGCATATTATTTTTAATGATCTAGGTTCTTCTTAATTACGGTAGGGAAATCCCCTAAAAACTCGCAGCTCCTGCTGGAAACAACCTGTGAGCCACTCAGACTGCTGATCCCTGAGGAAAGGTGTAAGGATGTTTGTCAGCCAAGAAAAAAAGGCACAACCAGGATGGATGCAGGTGAGCGTTACACTGAAGGAAGAGCTGGGTCTGGTTCAGGTCCTTCCATCAGGGTTCATACAGGCAGCAGCAAGACTGTGGGGTCGTGGAGCTGGCATGGACCCCGATGCATTGAGGGGTGGCCAAAAGACCAAATCCAACCAGGCCTTGGCAGAGGGAACTAAGGTCTCATTTTTCAAATGTCTTAAAATTCACATGGGTAAGAGCCATAGGTAAATGGTGAAGTTTGGGTTTTGACATGTGGGTGAGGGATGCTGAGCCACTGAATGGCTGCTCTTACAAACCAAAAATTTTGCTTTTGTCATAACCTTTCCAGGACTTTGGCTGGGAATTAATCCAGGTTGCTTCTGCCCTGTACTGGACTCACACCTGCAGATCAAAATGGCCACTTCCAAGGAAAAATAATGAGCCTTAAGTTTGAAGAAATCCATGGAGCAAAGGTACCAAACAGTAGCTGCTAAACTCCCTCTCCTTCCAACTGCACAACACCTCCTCTCCTCCCTGTTTATGCCTGTTGCATCTTGAGCGGAAAGGAGAGGATGCAGGAAACAGGATGCATAGGCTGAAACCCAAAAATAGACGGGGGGAAAACAAACGGGATGCGTTGAGGCCAACTAGGAGAGCCCAGCTCAAGCAGGGGCAGGAAAAAGCCCATTCATCACAGCAGAGAGCACAGCTCCCACTGCAAAAGTGGGACCTCACCACCCAGTGAGCTGCCTCTCCCCAGGCACTGCAGACATGTGTCTGTGCTGGATGAGACCCCCAGAGCCCGGGGCTGTGAGCCATCCTGGCTCTGCCTTGATGGGAAATGACATAAAACCGTGTCAGATTTTCTGCTCCCACTCCCAGGGAGATTAATTGTTTATCCCCAAACAAATTAATAGTCCCCTGGTGGGACTGTAAATATGCCTTTATGTAGCGTAATAAATTCCGATTAACAACAATCCCCTGCCCATTATTTTAATATTTTACAGGTCTGACGCGCACCATGGCTGTGCCATTCACTAAGCAATAAATCTGCTGAAGGTGCTTGTTTCATTCATCAAAAAAAACCCCAAATTAAAATGTCACACAACGACCATCCTGGGAAGAATCACTTAACATCCCTAATGAAAATTTTAAAAAAACAGTTAACCCATCTTCTGAAACCAGCATCCATAGTCTTCACAGTTTAAAGAGAAAAGGGCACAGGGAGAAAGAAATTGTCCAGTCCAGGGAGTTGGTGCTGGGAAATGGTACCCAGTGTTTGGCTTTGCAGAGTTCAACTGAGTTGACAAAGCTCCTGCCATCACATTCTGTGCCCTGGGTGACACCACGCCACACTTCAGTTTATTAGTGCAATTTATTAGTTGCAACTTGACCACCCCTGAGAGCTGCCATCTCAGATGGCACCATGATACACAGAGCAGCAGGCTGAAAGCAAGGTTACAGGCTGCTTGGGTATTTCAGCCCTGCTCAAACAAGCTGGGGAAAAACTGGCTGCAAAAGCAACTGCAAGAGAAGAGGGGGCAAAATTAATCAAGCTGTTTTCTTTTTTTACATGCAGTTCTTTCCCATCAGAGCTTTATGTGATTAAATATCCATTTAAGGAAGATGTTTTGGGGTTAAACTGGATTGTGCTATGCCTGGAGAGGCAGAAACCAAATGGACTCTAGAGGTTTTAACCTTCCCAAAAAAATAAATCAGTGCTGGGTGGAGGTGCTGAGTGGGGAGCTGGGGTGTGGGATTCGCAGCAGTGCTGGCAAGGACCCGGGAGGCCACACCAGGGGCTGATGCTGCTGCAGATATTGGCAGCTGCATGGCTCAAGATGCTCCTGGCCAGGCTCCTGGTAGGGAGGAGCAGTTGCCACCACCTGTTGGAGGGCGAATGAAGAGGGCTGGGAAGGATCAGTGCAAATACTCAGACTGGCATCTATCTGCAGGGCAGCAGCAGTGGTTGGAGCAGTGAACCTGACTCCTCTCCGCCCCAGCGCCCATCAGGATCTCTGTGTGTTCCTGTGCCCCACAAGCCACTACCACCAGCACCAGACAGCCACCAGCTCCTCCGTTCCTCCTAAACCTTCCCGTGAGTTTTGCACCAGACCCTAAAACCCTTGTTTCCATCCACACCACCCTGGGAGAGGCTGCCCTGCCCCTGAAACAGCAGTGCCTCCTCCTCGGGCAAGGGTGTGAGAGAAGATCTTGGTGAAAACCAGGAATAATCCACCTGGGCACATGAGAGAGGCGCCTGCCCCTGCAGGAGACGCTGCGTGCGCAGGGGTGGGTGGATGGAGCCTCGCAGCTTGTTCGTATTTCCCCCACACGAGTCACAGAAACAAACATCCGCCATCTGGTCGGCATTAAAGCGACGGCCAGGAAGAGGATCCCACACGTCCTCGTCTTCTCCTCTCTGACAATTACCTTCCTTTCGGCACCATCTGAGAGCTTTTTCCTTCCTGTTTGATTTTCCCTCTCCATCCTGTTCCCATGCAGACGCTATCCCCTGCCCAGCAGTGATAGGAAGTGCCCAGCGTTACTCCGTGGGAATGGTGGGAGCAGGTCCAGCCACCCCAAACCAGCCTGGCAGTAACGCAGAGCCCCAGGCGTGATGCTGCCGGGGACGTGGCTGATGTCTCAGAGTCCCCTGAGCTGGGGTGGTTTGAGCTGAGGCACAGGGATGCAGAGGAGGCAATAACGCTCCAGTCCCCATTTCTTCTCCTTCAAATGAAGGAGACCTGCCCGTGCCACAGCGTGGGGATGGGGGGTGTCTTCTCCCCAGCCCAAATTTGGCTGCTCACACACAAAATTCAGCAACTCCCCCAGACACAGCTCAGCCAGTCCTGGCCTTCCAGGGAACTTTCCCACTTTCCAGCTAATCAGGGTATTCAACACAAACACCAGAGGGGTTAATGCCCAAACTGATTCAAGGAAAAAAAAAAATGCATATTTTTTTAATTAGGGAGAAAATAAGATACAGATAATATGTCTGATGAATTACGGTTGTCTTTCTTCCAGTGCCATTGCATCTGGGGACGCTGGAAAGCAGTTCCTAATGGCACTGCTTTATCTAAGAGGATGATGGATAGTGGGGAAAGAGGGGGGAAAAAAAGGAAAAAGTAAGACATTAGCACATCAATGGTGTGCCTGTGACCTCCATCAAGGGATGCGAACCAACTTAATGAAATTTTAATTAGGCAGCAAGCAGCGTGCTGTCGCTGGGTACCAGATCAGACCTTCTTACCCGCACTCTGTCATTATCCAGCCTTGGGATAAGCTCTTTCCTGGCGCTGGCAGCAAAGCTGGGATCATGGTCCAGGGCTGGGGAACACCCTGCAGGTCACAAAGCTCTCCCATCTGGCTTTTCCTTACAAAGCCAGTGGGGAGGAGCTCGAAGGGAGTGGGACTTCAAGTGGATGGAGGGGATGTCCCACCATCAAAATGTCCCTGCTGTGTCTCCAGCACCCTGAGCCAGACTCTGCTCTGGGCCTTCATTCAAAGTGAAATGCAATGTTCAGCCCAAAATGTCTCTAATGCACCCAGGCAATGCCCTTTCCAAGGCACAGGGTTCAGAACTCACTCTTTGTTGAACTGGTCTGTGACCAGCATGAACTGGTCACCGCTGTCACAAGCCACCACATCTCAGCTAAGTCCCAGGTGCTGCCCAGCCCCTGGCCTCACAGCCCAGGCAGTGACACCATGGATAATGCCTGCCTCTCCACACCTTTGTTTAAGCAAAGCAGCTTCTGTCTCCTGCTGAGAGCTGAGTCAACAGAAATAATCCCAAGAGCAGCCTGTATTTTCAACCAACTTGACCTTCCACAGCACCCCCAAGCTGCTCCTGTCCCAGCACCCATTTCAGCCCAGCTTAGTGGTGAGCAGTTCACTGGTCAGTGAGTCCTGGTTATGGTTTGTTACTTGGGCATTGAAGCATGTGGCCACAGCCCAGGAATTACAGCTTTCCCCAATACCAGGTATTTTCTGTTCTCTTAATGTAGGTCAAAATCTCTGGGTGGCTAATGAACGGAGGTAAAGTCTGCTGCAAAGCCATCTGCATAAAGGGGAAGATGGTGATTTCAAGAATTGCTGAGCACTTACTCCTCTTGCCAGGGTCACGTAAGTACAATTAAACATCAAGCTGACTGGTAGAGTAAGCTGGGAAGGATCTGCTCTCTTGGGAAGTTCTTAGGATGAGGAGCTAAAAGTTGATTTCCCATTAATCCCAAATTAACATACTGGCCTGACATATGCCCCCCCCAAGGCAGAGCAGATTTTGCCCAAGAGCCAGTCTCACCTGTGGCTCCCTGCTTGGGTCATGTTGCAAGCTAGGAGCTCCCAAAATACTGAGCTCTCCCTTGTGCCAGAGCCAGGGCTAGAAGGATGATGAATTTTCCAAATATCTTCCCACCTGTGTGAGCTCCCCATGTGCTTTTTCTCTGGGAGTAGGGCTGCTCGTTGCTTCTCAAACCTGACCCCGACTGGCAAACCTCAGATGGGGAACCCCATGCTGAACTGAAATGGTGAGAAACCAGCAATGAAGGTTTATGAAACCTTTCAGCATTTCCTAATAAAAGGGTAGGCAGGGTTTCCTGTGCATTTGCACTAAGCTGAATCTTTTCAAGTCCTGCTATGGGTAAAAACCCAGGAAAGATCCACTCAGGGAAAACCAGGGGCCATGCAAAGCCTTTCCCCCTGTCCTGAGTGGGTTATTTGGTGCTCTGCTCCAGCAGGGAACCACTGGCTTCATAGGCAAATGGTCCATGTGGTTTTACCCTGAATACCAGGAGCTGATCAGCTTCTTTGTTATTTTAGATTACATGCTTGGCAAAGCTTGAAACTAATTGGAGACTATCTGGAAAAATAAAAATAGAAATTTGAAATGAAGCAGCACTAGCTTGTGAAGTGCAGCATTGAGACAGGAACTCATGAGCCAAATGCTCCCACTGAAAAAGAAAATAAATGAGCTCAGGATAAAGCTCTGTTTTGCATGCACACATACCCACACAGGGATCTGGCACCAAAAAAAGAAAAGCAGTGAGATGCGATGAAGCAGCTGAGAGCTGAAAAGCTCACCTGTTTTTCCCAGCTCTACCAGTTGGCCTCCCAAGAGCAATCCCCTCTCCCCAGGGTACCTGCACCACTTGGGATGTCCCTTTACAGCCCTGATACCTCTAGGTCCTCCCACAATGAATCTTGCTTTCCACTAATTATCTGTGTAAGGGCCCTGCTCATAAATAGCCCTTGGCTCCTGGGCAATATTGCCATCACCATCCTCTCTCCTCACCTGGCTCCAGCCAGACCCTCTCCAGTTTCCATCTGCTCCTTCAACATCTCAGCCTGCAGGAGACAGCCTGGCCACACCATCTCCAGGAGCCAGGGATATTTTATTATACCCCATCAAATCACCATCGTGATGCTGAGCACGGTGCAAAGCCCCAGCAGCCTGAGCGCCGAGAGGGTTAAATTAAAGGTACCCATGATATTAGAGAGCTGCAAAGTAATTATGAAAGGAAGCAGAAAAAAGCCAGCAACTCTAAGCAGACATGAAGGCCCTCTTAAGAGAAGAAAGGCATGTTAATTAACCTCTAGACATGATTCAAAGCATCATTTGTAGCATGATTAACATAATCCCCCAAGTGCAAACACACAACTGGCATTAAGGATCATTTGCAGGGCTGAGCGCTCCCCCACCCCTTCCTCAAATCGGCACATTTGAACGGGAAAACATCTGAAACACAGTAAACGTGCACGCTTCAGGAAACAAAAAGAAGGAGATTCCCCAGGGATGGACACCCCAGCTGTGGGTTGCTCCCACCCCCTGGGCACCACGGGTGGGCATCCTCCCCAGGTGTGCTCTCAGCATCCTCCCTGGGTATGCCATCAGCATCCTCCACAGATGTGTCCTCAGCATCCTCCCCAGATGTGCTCTCAGCATACTTCCCAGATGTGCTCTCTGCATCACCCCAGATGTTGGCTTTTGCTTCCTTTGCCCCCACAGCCACAGCTTCACACACCCTTCTCTCCAGCCTCCACTACTTCAGCACAAAGCTTGTGGCTGTTTCCAAAGCTCCTAGATTCCCATCCCTGTTAGGCTCTTGCATTTAAAGATGGAGCTGCCCACAAGATGGCTTGAAAGATTGGAAATGAAATGTCACAAGTTCTGAAAGCAAAGAAAGAAGAGCTATGACTTCCCCATCTCTCCAAAAAGGAGAATCTCCTGCTTGAACTTGTGGATGGGACTCGGGGTGCTCAGCTCCCCCCATCCTGAGCACTGAGGCGCGTGGGTTCAGGGCGCTGCTCATGCACGAAAGCCAAAGCTGTTCCCTGCCTGAGCAAAGCTGACAGGGATATTTTATCATATTCCACTTCATCAAATAACCATCACAATAGGTATTCTCATCCTCACCACGGTGGAAAGCTGGCAGAGGAGCACTTTTGCTGTGCTGTTTGTTGTTCATGAATTATTTGGGTGGTATTACTAAAGGAGACAAGGATGTGTCACCAAAATCCCCTGTAAACTCCACTCAGCACCGTGATATTATTCATCCCTACCACAGCCCGGGCTCAGGAGCTCAGGGGCTTTGCGTTTCGCTCTATTCTGGATCTAAAGTGCTTCCAGAGACTGTTGGAGGGCTGAGGTTGTGTGTAGCTGAAGCTTGTTCAAATGAGTCACTGCTGAGCTTCATTCTTATCTTTAAAGTTTGTTATTGCTTGGAAGTGTTTATCTGAGCTACGTTTGCAAAAACAGCTGAACAAAGGCCAACTTACAGAAACGGCCGCATTTTTGCACGTTTTTATATAAATAGGAAGGGGTTTATGCAGCCGGTTCTTTTCTTTGCAGCTCACAGTATTTATCTTTCATGACAATTTTAAGGACCATGACAGGATTTAAGCAATCGCCCAGACCTGGTGTCCTCGGAAGAGAGAACAGGGCAGCTTCACCACAGGCTGAGAAATTCACCCACTCCCACCCGTTGTGCCGGGCACAGCCACGACCTCACGGGGTTTTAGCCCCCTCATATTGGGGATTTCTGCAACACAGCCACCTGGAGCCAGTCGGTGCTCGTGTGTTCTGAGCAGTGGTCGTGAAATCACACTCACAACCTCAGGGTAAGGAGCTCAAAATAAAAGGAAAGGAAGGGAGAGGAGGAAGAAAGGGCAGGGGCAAGCGGGCGGCAGGATGCCAGGGCCAGGCTTTGTGTGATGCTCTTTGTCACCCCAAGGCACCGCAGCAACCCCGGGCCCCACAGGGCAAGAGGGAGGCCTTGGCCTCCTTTCTCCTCCACACCTGGCAAGGGCATCACCCTGGGCTGGCCAGGCAGGGGAATGGCCACAGTCCCCACATCCAGGCTCCATGTCTGCATCCACCTGTCCCAGGGGCAGCAGTGTCACCCACCTCCCTGCTCCTCTCCTGCTCAGCAACCTCAGCCAGAAATCAATGCTCAGCATCCCGCTGGGGAGCCCCAAACCTCTCCTGCTTCTCCCCTGACTCCCTCCTGCATGCTTGTGCAAGCTCCCCTGCAAGCCCTGGCAGGTTGGAGGGATTTGAGGTGACAGGGGTGGCCGGGTCAGATCCGTGGCACCGCTGGGGCCACAGCCCAGATGTGCTCCGTGGCCACACTCAGGCTGCACTGAGTGCCACGCCAGCACCAAGGCACCCAGAGGTTCCCCTGCAGCACCCCAAGCATGGCCAAGCATCTCCAAGAGGGGTGGGACCCCACAAGGGACCACGGGGCACTCAGGGTGCCGAGGGGACGCCCAGGGGCAGGACACAGGGGACATGCAGGGGATGAAAGGGATGGTTTAGAGCAGCATGGGGGGATGTGGGGAATGCCCGGGATGCTGGAGCACAGGATGAGGGGAAGCTGAGGAGCCTGGGTCAGAACAGGGGATGGGTAATGACAGGGGGACTTTAAGGAGGTGAGGAAGACAGAGATACTGACAGCCTGGGGCAGGTCTGGGGTGGTGTGGGAGAGATGATGGAGGGGGTACCGAGGAGTTAGAAGCACGTCGGGGCGGGGGGATGCTGGGGAGATGATGGGGAACCTTGGAGAGTCCAAGACAGGCAGAGAGGATGCTGGAGAGGTGATGGAGGGATGCTGGGGAGCCCGGAGAAGGGCAGG